>CM054001.1:2686325-2751800 GCA_028641665.1 Chelonus formosanus
TTTCCCTTTCTTTTACTCAGGTGAAGAACCTCGAGCTGGACTGAGAACCAACAGACGAATCAAAGTATTTAGGAAACGAGCCTACAATCATATTCGTTAATATTAGGACTAGTTCCAATATCTACAAAAACCCTCTGTTAGTCCGAGTCTCCGAAACCCTTTTGGCCGCTACCATACCAAATTTCATTTTATTGTCATTATTTAGTTATTAATAATTAATTCGGACATAACACCGTAATATGGCGCCGTAATATAAAACAAAAAATCATAAATGAGAACCACTGAACGTCTAAAGGAGTGGATAATTTAACACAGGTATCTGCCGTAATTCTGCTGCAGGTCTTACGGAAAAGATACTACAGAAATCATGCGGCAGACAAACGCCTGTCTGACCTAATATTCTGACGTTAGTCTTATGTCTTTTTGTTCATCAGAAACGGAATAGACATGCGTAAGTCTGATGGTCAACAATATAGGTCAAAATACGTCAATTTTCCATTAGTCTGACGTTGATTTGGTTACTAGGGAAGACTTATCATCACCTCTTTTGCGTTTTCTAGAAAGAGTAGAAGCAGGGGGAAGACAATCAAATGATATTCCTGACGATTGCTTTTATTATTCTACTTTGACTTCTCATCTGATCTTCTACAGGATAAGAGTCTAAAGGTAGCAGTTCAGAGCTTGATAATGCAACTTTAATGCAATCCGTAATTGGCCATCTAAATTAATCTCTACATGAATTATATTTTGGGAGCTTGTCTTTTCGTAATAAATTATTCTGCTTAAACAGTTCTATTGGGAGAAAAAAGTTCAATAGTAAAATTGCATTGGAAATTTCTTATTAAATTGTATTGAAGGTTTATTTTTCTATAGAAATCTCCTGAATCTTATGCCGTTGTCTCACTGAGCTATGCTAAATTTTATTCAATTTCCGAATAAGATTCAATGCCATTCAATGGGGAAATTGTTGTCTCAAAATTTCTTCAAGAATAATTAAGAATTCTATCTTATTCTTCAAAAGGATGTTATTAAGTTTAATGGAACTCCCTGCATAAATGATCCTTTTTTTATAGAATTTCAATATTAACGTTATGATCCCATTTAACTTTTTCCTTTCCTTTTTAACTTTGCAACAGCATAGGTCGATATTTAATGGAATTCTAATGCAATCGAAATTTCCTATCAAATTAAGAGTAAAACCATTGAACGTTTCAATAGGATCTTATTACGACAAAAAAAAAATCAGTTTAAACGAAAGGAAATTTTCACTAGCTCCAGAGGTTTTATTTATACAGATTTTTTATTTAAAAATACACCTAAAATAGAATTTATTAGAAACGTTGTCCGAAAAAATCCTGTTGATGGTAAGATTCGATCTTGGCATCCTCGGGTCCACAGTCAAGTACGCTGCCTATTGAGCTATTTTAAAACATAAAGACATGACCTTCGCCTAATCTATATGAGTTGGAAATTGGTGATAATTCGAACGTTAATCAAGGTTGCTTCCTAACAAGTATTTTAAAGCAGAAAAAGGATAATTGTCATTTGTCAAGACATGACAGGTAAAATGCAACTTAGAAATTATATTTTTATACTAATATTTTATGATAGGATTTTCTTTTACTGGAAAGGTGAACATTAGAACAATTTCTGTAAAAAATCAATCGATTCAAAAGGAAAATTCGACTTCAAAAATATGTTTTTGTTTCAATATGCCACAATAGATTTCGATATTGTTTGATAGGTATAATTTCGTCAAGTCTTTATAGGAAATAAATTTTTTAGTAGAACTGATTTTTTTCATTCAAAATATTTTCTCATTACTGGACTCTTTAATAAAACTTTGAACATTTAAATATGCCCAATTTCGTCACATTTCTATTAGAAGTAAATACATTGAGAAACAAAATACGAATGAGTTCTTTCGCGTAACAATGTTCCTCAACAAGATTTAATATTGTTTCACACGAATTCTATGTGGAAATAAATAAATTAAAAAGAAAATTGTGACTTAGGAAATATTTGAGATCTATTCATCTCATTGTTAATTTCCTTTTAGAATCATCACTATCCTATTCAGTTGTGTCAATAGAAAAGGTCTGAATCGTATAGGTTTTACGATCACTTTTTTTTTTCTATTCAGATTTGTGTAATCCCATCAGACTTTATTTGGGTGGCAGAAATTTATTAACTTCTCCCATTCAAAAATAATGTTTTTTATTCAAATTCTGAAAAAGCCTATAGGATTCTACTTTTTTCAATAGGAATGTTCAAGCAGGGTAAATACGTAATTAGCATATTATACAGTTGTATGAAATATAAAAGAAATCAGATGCTATGAAACTTTTAGATACCTGGTTGCATTTTAAAGATTTTTAAAGAGTTTCAATGTTTTAATGAGCTGTCTTGAGATGATTACTACATGAATCATCAGTCGAATTTCGCCCTGTTCTAGGAATGTAGTTGGAGTTCAAAAATTTCGATGACGTATAGGACCATAAAGTTGGCTGAAAGACCTAAAAAAAAATATTCACTATTGTATTTTCTTTATTTTCTAGATATTTGATAGAATTTAGATAAAGTTCATAATCTTACATCTGACTCTCTTGACTTTGTGATGGGTTCAATTTTAAAACTAGCAGGCAGCATTGCATGACAATAGCAATGGTTCTGTCAGCGGAATATAGCAACCTAGTACGCAACAAAGCTATCAGTGACGTTACGATCAGGGGCCAAATTCAGATAACGGTATTTGAGGTTTTTAGTTATACTCAACAGAGAGCAGGTCAGTAGCTTCAGAAATTCCGCAAGTATGATTATCTAGATTCTAATAGATTTATGTCATAATAGAAAGTGCACTATTATAATTATGTGATTTGAAATCACAAATAAACTCAGAATCTCACAAGAATATTATTTTCTTTTTCAATAGAAATACATTGAATTTATTATATAATATTGATATACCAATCAAATTTACTTATGGAGTATAATCTATTTTTACAAGATTATAAATAGTTATGTCTATTGAAACATTTCGACCTCAAATTCGATTGATCTGCCACCTGGCGAGTACGGTTAAAGTCACATAGAATTTTTCATCTGAATCTGGCCCCAGGCAGAACAGCCTGCGAAGCATAAAATTTAGCTCACTAATCTTCGAGCAACATACCTATTGTGGAGGCTCGAAACCAAATCCAGCAAGTGATCACTCGAGCCGGCACTCTGTGCAAAGGCTTTCATAAAGTGAATCATCTCTGTTGTCTGGCACGATCCAATTCAGATATGGGCTTGAATTGAAATTCTGCAACTTCTAATCGAATCTGATTTTAACAGTTATTGATTTCTATTGAAAAATTTGATTTAGAATTCTCTAAGAACCAATTGAATTTCATTGGATATTTAAATTCCACTGAATTAGAAACTTCCAATCAAGAATTCCAACTGAAAGATACATTCTAAATAAAATGTTTGACTATAGTTAATTAATACTATACATTTAATACATATACTTAATACAATTTGCATGTAATCTGTTACAGTTATTTATTCAATCGTCATGGGGTCCAGAGATAAGGATACCTTTGAATTTCGAGCTTCCATTGATATCTCAGTTAAAAGTATATACTATTGGGAAAAAGAAATATCTACAAATCGCAGTCACCGGAGTAACCAATTTTTTTTTGCAATTATTCGAACCAAAATTAACAATCAATGCGTTGACAAAAATATCTCTAAAAAGTCTTAACATAGCTACTTCTCAGAAACAAATTATCAGTACTGGAATAGAAATTTTTTACATGTGGGAATTAGAATTATATGAATACCACGACTCGATACGACCGATGAAATTTAATTTTTATGTAAAATACTCTCCTGTTAAAGGAATTGAAGAAATAAGAGGGCTTGACATCTATGATGATCCTCTTCATATTAAAAAACACAGCAATACGGAAAATTTGATAAATACATACCAACATAGTTTCGAACTATCGAATTTCAATGTAAGTAATTTTTTCTTGTAAAATTATCGACGAGTGATATTTCTCATTATTATTTTACAGACTTTATTCATGATATTATCGAAAATTGAAACTAGTGGAAATGGAGGTGATTTCTGTCGAGCCGGTACTATTTGCCACTTGTGTGTGATAATAAAGCGCATGGTTTCTGTCTCTAATTTCACTTATCTACCACAACTAATGTATGAAGTTTTAACTGATCAATCTATGTGGGCAGTATGTGGTCGTACTGCCGGAATTCTCACCCTTGATGATATTGATGAGCAGAGCGTAACATTGGATGTCATGCCATTAAAAAGTGGTTATTTACCATTGCCAATAGTACGATTATCTCGCTACATCGCAGCTATTGAACCAAAAAGCGGTGAGTATTTTTTAGAGTGACTCTATCATCCACATTTATATGTAATCAGCACTAATGACAAATTTTTCATTATGCTAGTTATTATTTGTCGAATATGCTTCTCATTGCTATTAAAAAAATGACTTCTTCCAACAGATCCATTTAAACATATAGAATGCAGTGGACCAAAACTGGAACCTTTTAATGTTGGACAAATATATAATGCAAGTAAATCGCAACAAATCTACGTATTACCAGCTGCATCAATTGAGTTTTGTTGAAAGTACATTTGCGTAAATAAATGTTGATAAATTTTACTCTGTAAAAGAGATAGCAGAATGAGAAAAAGTACGACACGACTAATGCAGATACAGATAGGATAAAACGATTCATAAGTTGGAGATAGCTCAAGTAGTAGGATATTCAGCATATGTGTCGATCCAATTAGATCTCTGCGCATTTATGCTGATTTTAACATGTTTTGTCATTTCTGGTCTGATGAATTAGACGTAGTTAAAACGAAATTTCTATAATTTTTCATTTCAAATGATAACTCCAAGATCGTTAGTATGTTCAGAAATGCAAATTGCACAAGACAAGGTAGAAGTGGAAACAAATAGCTACGTAGAGTTTGATTGCTGAACAATTAACCAGTTATATATCGGAGAATCATATTATTGAAGAATCTCAATCCATGTTGTGGTCTTAGATAAATTTATTGTCATGTAATCTTGTTTTCAAAAGTGTTGGAATTTCTAATTTTAACGAAGTTCTCAGCAGTTAAAAACCTCCAAGTAAGTTGCTCTTGGTTCAAAGTTTAGTCAGTATTATTTTACTTAAGTACAATTTATAAGTTTTATTAGAATCAGTTTGAGTTAAGTTTGTTCTAATTATTAACTTTTTATTAGGAAGTTGTTTTAATTAGGTCGATTAGTGAAATTTGGATTTTTATCATATCTTCACATTTCAAGATATTAGAAAGCATACTGACTAATTTTTAGAATGATGTGTGTGTGTACGTACGAACATACGCATGTACGCATGTATGTACGGACGTCAGCATTTTTTTCGTTTTCGATATTTCAAGAACGGATGGAGATATCGAGTCATTTCTTTTTTATAACAAAAACACTAATAATGAATAAATGAGAAAATTAACTATTTAAAACACTTTTAAGCAGAAGAATAACAATTTCATTTAAAAATCAACTCGATATTGACTGAACATTATTGTTCACAACAAAATATGACTTTCAACAATTACGTATTGTTTATAAGAATGGGAATTTATGATGAAAAATCAAGAATCGTGTTTATCAATTGACTAATGCAAATTTCGCACCGATTCGGATTCTTTCGACGAGATAATATTATTAACGACGAAATATGACTTTTAAAAATTATGCATTGGTTATGAGAATATGAATTTGTTGTAAACAATTGAAAATTGTATTTTCCGATTAACTAATACGCATATCACATGGATTTGGATGTTTCTGTTACGTCCCGTAACTGGAGAGCGGTCTTTTAGTTTAAGTACAGCAAAAGAGCTTTACTTACTTTCATGAGAGCGGAGACCTCGCTTTCGTTGGTGATGATGTAGGAGATTACGGAATTACTACTTTGTTCTAGACACAGATAATGCCAGATCTACATTCAACAATCAATAGGACTACATAAATATCCAACAAGACAAAATTGTGGTACAATAATAATAAATAAATTACTCACGTTGTTTTCTTCGTTGACACCAAATATATAATTTTATTGCTTTGGTCTTTGATTATGATTTTTCTGAATATATAGAGTGACCAAAATTCAGAAAGAAAGCTTCTAGGTAGGCTGAGGTTTCTGTAGCTCAACGAATATAGTTACTTGCAAAAGATGGTTCAAGACTACGCCCTGTACGAAATTTGCATGGGTCTTTATAGGCAAAAATTCCTATGAAGAACATGCGTGAATTTTCTAGAATCTTCTAATTCTTACATTGTTGCCATTCGCTGAAATAAGGATCGATAGGAGTTCTGCTAAGAGATTGGAAATGGGCCTGGTCTCCTGTTTCTTATTTACAAGGAAACCTCGCGAGGTGTCCCTCACTGATTGAGTTGCGGTTTGACTATAATAATCTACATAAAAAATGCTGAGATACGTATTACTGGCTAACAGTTTTTAACGGGTGAAAATTACCCTCAAAGTTCGTAAAGTTCAAAATAATGGTTCGCAGTTTTCGCATGTTTCTAATGAAAATTTTCCAAATATACTTTCATTATTAAAAAGAGCATAAAAAACCATGAGAAATACCTTTACTCTTTACCTTTAAGATGTGATGTCATAAATTTGATTAAGTATGTTTCATAAATGGACTCATGAGGTTCAAGCCGACAGCATTGAAAGGTACCGTTTAAATAATAAAAAAATATGTATATATGTCATATATCTTTATAAATGTATGACGTAAAATCTTCATTATTGCAACACATACAATCCACATCATCATACACTATGCGGCAGATTGTGTCATTCATACACAACAAACGTTCCTGCCGTCTTAATTGGGAACTATAATGTTTCATGGCGTAATTGATCCTTTCTTCGATTTGATTTACGTGTTGCCATTGAAATGGAATGACAACATCGTAAAAAAAACGACCATGGTTGGATGTATGTGTTGCAATAATGAAGATTTTACGTCATACATTTATAAAGATATATGACATATATACATATTTTTTTATTATTTAAACGGTACCTTTCAATGCTGTCGGCTTGAACCTCATGAGTCCATTTATGAAACATACTTAATCAAATTTATGACATCACATCTTAAAGGTAAAGAGTAAAGGTATTTCTCATGGTTTTTTATGCTCTTTTTAATAATGAAAGTATATTTGGAAAATTTTCATTAGAAACATGCGAAAACTGCGAACCATTATTTTGAACTTTACGAACTTTGAGGGTAATTTTCACCCGTTAAAAACTGTTAGCCAGTAATACGTATCTCAGCATTTTTTATGTAGATTATTATAGTCAAACCGCAACTCAATCAGTGAGGGACACCTCGCGAGGTTTCCTTGTAAATAAGAAACAGGAGACCAGGCCCATTTCCAATCTCTTAGCAGAACTCCTATCGATCCTTATTTCAGCGAATGGCAACAATGTAAGAATTAGAAGATTCTAGAAAATTCACGCATGTTCTTCATAGGAATTTTTGCCTATAAAGACCCATGCAAATTTCGTACAGGGCGTAGTCTTGAACCATCTTTTGCAAGTAACTATATTCGTTGAGCTACAGAAACCTCAGCCTACCTAGAAGCTTTCTTTCTGAATTTTGGTCACTCTATATATTCAGAAAAATCATAATCAAAGACCAAAGCAATAAAATTATATATTTGGTGTCAACGAAGAAAACAACGTGAGTAATTTATTTATTATTATTGTACCACAATTTTGTCTTGTTGGATATTTATGTAGTCCTATTGATTGTTGAATGTAGATCTGGCATTATCTGTGTCTAGAACAAAGTAGTAATTCCGTAATCTCCTACATCATCACCAACGAAAGCGAGGTCTCCGCTCTCATGAAAGTAAGTAAAGCTCTTTTGCTGTACTTAAACTAAAAGACCGCTCTCCAGTTACGGGACGTAACAGAAACATCCAAATCCATGTGATATGCGTATTAGTTAATCGGAAAATACAATTTTCAATTGTTTACAACAAATTCATATTCTCATAACCAATGCATAATTTTTAAAAGTCATATTTCGTCGTTAATAATATTATCTCGTCGAAAGAATCCGAATCGGTGCGAAATTTGCATTAGTCAATTGATAAACACGATTCTTGATTTTTCATCATAAATTCCCATTCTTATAAACAATACGTAATTGTTGAAAGTCATATTTTGTTGTGAACAATAATGTTCAGTCAATATCGAGTTGATTTTTAAATGAAATTGTTATTCTTCTGCTTAAAAGTGTTTTAAATAGTTAATTTTCTCATTTATTCATTATTAGTGTTTTTGTTATAAAAAAGAAATGACTCGATATCTCCATCCGTTCTTGAAATATCGAAAACGAAAAAAATGCTGACGTCCGTACATACATGCGTACATGCGTATGTTCGTACGTACACACACACATCATTCTAAAAATTAGTCAGTATGCTTTCTAATATCTTGAAATGTGAAGATATGATAAAAATCCAAATTTCACTAATCGACCTAATTAAAACAACTTCCTAATAAAAAGTTAATAATTAGAACAAACTTAACTCAAACTGATTCTAATAAAACTTATAAATTGTACTTAAGTAAAATAATACTGACTAAACTTTGAACCAAGAGCAACTTACTTGGAGGTTTTTAACTGCTGAGAACTTCGTTAAAATTAGAAATTCCAACACTTTTGAAAACAAGATTACATGACAATAAATTTATCTAAGACCACAACATGGATTGAGATTCTTCAATAATATGATTCTCCGATATATAACTGGTTAATTGTTCAGCAATCAAACTCTACGTAGCTATTTGTTTCCACTTCTACCTTGTCTTGTGCAATTTGCATTTCTGAACATACTAACGATCTTGGAGTTATCATTTGAAATGAAAAATTATAGAAATTTCGTTTTAACTACGTCTAATTCATCAGACCAGAAATGACAAAACATGTTAAAATCAGCATAAATGCGCAGAGATCTAATTGGATCGACACATATGCTGAATATCCTACTACTTGAGCTATCTCCAACTTATGAATCGTTTTATCCTATCTGTATCTGCATTAGTCGTGTCGTACTTTTTCTCATTCTGCTATCTCTTTTACAGAGTAAAATTTATCAACATTTATTTACGCAAATGTACTTTCAACAAAACTCAATTGATGCAGCTGGTAATACGTAGATTTGTTGCGATTTACTTGCATTATATATTTGTCCAACATTAAAAGGTTCCAGTTTTGGTCCACTGCATTCTATATGTTTAAATGGATCTGTTGGAAGAAGTCATTTTTTTAATAGCAATGAGAAGCATATTCGACAAATAATAACTAGCATAATGAAAAATTTGTCATTAGTGCTGATTACATATAAATGTGGATGATAGAGTCACTCTAAAAAATACTCACCGCTTTTTGGTTCAATAGCTGCGATGTAGCGAGATAATCGTACTATTGGCAATGGTAAATAACCACTTTTTAATGGCATGACATCCAATGTTACGCTCTGCTCATCAATATCATCAAGGGTGAGAATTCCGGCAGTACGACCACATACTGCCCACATAGATTGATCAGTTAAAACTTCATACATTAGTTGTGGTAGATAAGTGAAATTAGAGACAGAAACCATGCGCTTTATTATCACACACAAGTGGCAAATAGTACCGGCTCGACAGAAATCACCTCCATTTCCACTAGTTTCAATTTTCGATAATATCATGAATAAAGTCTGTAAAATAATAATGAGAAATATCACTCGTCGATAATTTTACAAGAAAAAATTACTTACATTGAAATTCGATAGTTCGAAACTATGTTGGTATGTATTTATCAAATTTTCCGTATTGCTGTGTTTTTTAATATGAAGAGGATCATCATAGATGTCAAGCCCTCTTATTTCTTCAATTCCTTTAACAGGAGAGTATTTTACATAAAAATTAAATTTCATCGGTCGTATCGAGTCGTGGTATTCATATAATTCTAATTCCCACATGTAAAAAATTTCTATTCCAGTACTGATAATTTGTTTCTGAGAAGTAGCTATGTTAAGACTTTTTAGAGATATTTTTGTCAACGCATTGATTGTTAATTTTGGTTCGAATAATTGCAAAAAAAAATTGGTTACTCCGGTGACTGCGATTTGTAGATATTTCTTTTTCCCAATAGTATATACTTTTAACTGAGATATCAATGGAAGCTCGAAATTCAAAGGTATCCTTATCTCTGGACCCCATGACGATTGAATAAATAACTGTAACAGATTACATGCAAATTGTATTAAGTATATGTATTAAATGTATAGTATTAATTAACTATAGTCAAACATTTTATTTAGAATGTATCTTTCAGTTGGAATTCTTGATTGGAAGTTTCTAATTCAGTGGAATTTAAATATCCAATGAAATTCAATTGGTTCTTAGAGAATTCTAAATCAAATTTTTCAATAGAAATCAATAACTGTTAAAATCAGATTCGATTAGAAGTTGCAGAATTTCAATTCAAGCCCATATCTGAATTGGATCGTGCCAGACAACAGAGATGATTCACTTTATGAAAGCCTTTGCACAGAGTGCCGGCTCGAGTGATCACTTGCTGGATTTGGTTTCGAGCCTCCACAATAGGTATGTTGCTCGAAGATTAGTGAGCTAAATTTTATGCTTCGCAGGCTGTTCTGCCTGGGGCCAGATTCAGATGAAAAATTCTATGTGACTTTAACCGTACTCGCCAGGTGGCAGATCAATCGAATTTGAGGTCGAAATGTTTCAATAGACATAACTATTTATAATCTTGTAAAAATAGATTATACTCCATAAGTAAATTTGATTGGTATATCAATATTATATAATAAATTCAATGTATTTCTATTGAAAAAGAAAATAATATTCTTGTGAGATTCTGAGTTTATTTGTGATTTCAAATCACATAATTATAATAGTGCACTTTCTATTATGACATAAATCTATTAGAATCTAGATAATCATACTTGCGGAATTTCTGAAGCTACTGACCTGCTCTCTGTTGAGTATAACTAAAAACCTCAAATACCGTTATCTGAATTTGGCCCCTGATCGTAACGTCACTGATAGCTTTGTTGCGTACTAGGTTGCTATATTCCGCTGACAGAACCATTGCTATTGTCATGCAATGCTGCCTGCTAGTTTTAAAATTGAACCCATCACAAAGTCAAGAGAGTCAGATGTAAGATTATGAACTTTATCTAAATTCTATCAAATATCTAGAAAATAAAGAAAATACAATAGTGAATATTTTTTTTTAGGTCTTTCAGCCAACTTTATGGTCCTATACGTCATCGAAATTTTTGAACTCCAACTACATTCCTAGAACAGGGCGAAATTCGACTGATGATTCATGTAGTAATCATCTCAAGACAGCTCATTAAAACATTGAAACTCTTTAAAAATCTTTAAAATGCAACCAGGTATCTAAAAGTTTCATAGCATCTGATTTCTTTTATATTTCATACAACTGTATAATATGCTAATTACGTATTTACCCTGCTTGAACATTCCTATTGAAAAAAGTAGAATCCTATAGGCTTTTTCAGAATTTGAATAAAAAACATTATTTTTGAATGGGAGAAGTTAATAAATTTCTGCCACCCAAATAAAGTCTGATGGGATTACACAAATCTGAATAGAAAAAAAAAAGTGATCGTAAAACCTATACGATTCAGACCTTTTCTATTGACACAACTGAATAGGATAGTGATGATTCTAAAAGGAAATTAACAATGAGATGAATAGATCTCAAATATTTCCTAAGTCACAATTTTCTTTTTAATTTATTTATTTCCACATAGAATTCGTGTGAAACAATATTAAATCTTGTTGAGGAACATTGTTACGCGAAAGAACTCATTCGTATTTTGTTTCTCAATGTATTTACTTCTAATAGAAATGTGACGAAATTGGGCATATTTAAATGTTCAAAGTTTTATTAAAGAGTCCAGTAATGAGAAAATATTTTGAATGAAAAAAATCAGTTCTACTAAAAAATTTATTTCCTATAAAGACTTGACGAAATTATACCTATCAAACAATATCGAAATCTATTGTGGCATATTGAAACAAAAACATATTTTTGAAGTCGAATTTTCCTTTTGAATCGATTGATTTTTTACAGAAATTGTTCTAATGTTCACCTTTCCAGTAAAAGAAAATCCTATCATAAAATATTAGTATAAAAATATAATTTCTAAGTTGCATTTTACCTGTCATGTCTTGACAAATGACAATTATCCTTTTTCTGCTTTAAAATACTTGTTAGGAAGCAACCTTGATTAACGTTCGAATTATCACCAATTTCCAACTCATATAGATTAGGCGAAGGTCATGTCTTTATGTTTTAAAATAGCTCAATAGGCAGCGTACTTGACTGTGGACCCGAGGATGCCAAGATCGAATCTTACCATCAACAGGATTTTTTCGGACAACGTTTCTAATAAATTCTATTTTAGGTGTATTTTTAAATAAAAAATCTGTATAAATAAAACCTCTGGAGCTAGTGAAAATTTCCTTTCGTTTAAACTGATTTTTTTTTTGTCGTAATAAGATCCTATTGAAACGTTCAATGGTTTTACTCTTAATTTGATAGGAAATTTCGATTGCATTAGAATTCCATTAAATATCGACCTATGCTGTTGCAAAGTTAAAAAGGAAAGGAAAAAGTTAAATGGGATCATAACGTTAATATTGAAATTCTATAAAAAAAGGATCATTTATGCAGGGAGTTCCATTAAACTTAATAACATCCTTTTGAAGAATAAGATAGAATTCTTAATTATTCTTGAAGAAATTTTGAGACAACAATTTCCCCATTGAATGGCATTGAATCTTATTCGGAAATTGAATAAAATTTAGCATAGCTCAGTGAGACAACGGCATAAGATTCAGGAGATTTCTATAGAAAAATAAACCTTCAATACAATTTAATAAGAAATTTCCAATGCAATTTTACTATTGAACTTTTTTCTCCCAATAGAACTGTTTAAGCAGAATAATTTATTACGAAAAGACAAGCTCCCAAAATATAATTCATGTAGAGATTAATTTAGATGGCCAATTACGGATTGCATTAAAGTTGCATTATCAAGCTCTGAACTGCTACCTTTAGACTCTTATCCTGTAGAAGATCAGATGAGAAGTCAAAGTAGAATAATAAAAGCAATCGTCAGGAATATCATTTGATTGTCTTCCCCCTGCTTCTACTCTTTCTAGAAAACGCAAAAGAGGTGATGATAAGTCTTCCCTAGTAACCAAATCAACGTCAGACTAATGGAAAATTGACGTATTTTGACCTATATTGTTGACCATCAGACTTACGCATGTCTATTCCGTTTCTGATGAACAAAAAGACATAAGACTAACGTCAGAATATTAGGTCAGACAGGCGTTTGTCTGCCGCATGATTTCTGTAGTATCTTTTCCGTAAGACCTGCAGCAGAATTACGGCAGATACCTGTGTTAAATTATCCACTCCTTTAGACGTTCAGTGGTTCTCATTTATGATTTTTTGTTTTATATTACGGCGCCATATTACGGTGTTATGTCCGAATTAATTATTAATAACTAAATAATGACAATAAAATGAAATTTGGTATGGTAGCGGCCAAAAGGGTTTCGGAGACTCGGACTAACAGAGGGTTTTTGTAGATATTGGAACTAGTCCTAATATTAACGAATATGATTGTAGGCTCGTTTCCTAAATACTTTGATTCGTCTGTTGGTTCTCAGTCCAGCTCGAGGTTCTTCACCTGAGTAAAAGAAAGGGAAAGAATATGTGTTTGTTGAGAATTCATCAATTCTCAATTCAAACTGACAGCTAATAGGAACTTTGGCGGCCATCTTGGCACCAGGTCGATAACCAATCGACCAAATAATCAATGATTCTAATTCTAGTCACTTAATTGACTAATTTTCAGTGGCCATTTTGACTACTGAAGTTCCTGTCGCCATTCTTTTTCTGTTCTCATTCACGTGTACACGCTATTCGATTCATTCTCTCAAAATTCAATTAATTCTGAGTCAATCTTTAGTCACTATGCCATCCTGAACCTACAAAAACATTCAAGACTACATCCAGTACCTAACCCAAGTGTTATTTTAAGACATTCTGATATACTTCATCTGAAAGATATTAAATTCATTTACATTGCTAGTTCGGCTAACGCCACGTGCACAATCACCATTCAACTTGACTTGTGAAGCGTGTTGAGCTCGTGTGGGAGGTCAATAATACTGAACACACCAAGTCAAGTCAGCTACCAGACATTCATACAACATCCAGTGACATTCATCAAGACAATTGTAATTCAGTGTACATTTTGATAGTGTTGAATAAACTTGTTATATTTTGTTAATAAAATCTGTCTACCCCATTTGCTCTGACCCGGTACAATCACCCCTTTCCTTAAACGGTTAGGCTCATCTCATTCTTGAGAATTCTTTACATTTTTGGTCCTTCGAGCCGGATCAGAGCTCCCGGTAGTGAAGTGTCAAGTTTTTTAGTGCTATCAGTGCGAAACATTCATTAATTCACTAACTTTATCAGACAATCAAGTGCGTGAGTGATCTTAAACAATCAAAATGGCCGATCAAAAATCCACCACTGATCCACAGCCAAAGAAGGATCAACCCACCATTCAGGTCAGCTATGACGACAGTCATGAGAAGTTCGGTAGTCCAGTGGAGCAGACTGATGACCCTCCATTGGCTCATCCAGATCGCAGATCATCCACTGAAAGCATCATGCAAGTTGGTGTATCACCCATCAAGGACTACCTGGGCAGCTAACATTCAAAGTAAGATCTCAAATGTCCGGGCTGAGCCTAGCACAATCATTTCTAAAGACAATCACTGAGCAACAAGAGACAATCACCAGAGAAGAAAGACTTCCTCTGGAAAATTAACTTAATTCGCTTCATGACTCATTCAATCCGGAGCATCAAGTGCTTGAAGAGGTCTGGCCACCTGCCCAACTTCATCATCCATATGTGGTTGAAGACGTATTTGACCAGTTCAACAAGGTAGTGTCACAATTTCTCATCATGTCCGCCAAGGTAGCCTCCAAAGAGCCTCCAGTACAATCAGCAGCAACTAGTAGTGCATCTGAGGTGTCTCAAGCATTGGCCAGACTGCCAAAGCTTTCAGTGCCAAAGTTTCATGGGACCAGTGCCTCCTGGTTGTCATTCCAGGATCAATTCGAGTCAATGATAGCCAATCAACCAGATCTTGATGAGGCAATCAAGTTTAACTATCTCAAGTCAGCTCTTTCAAGACAAGCGTTATCCCTGGTAGAAAACCTTCCTCATACGAAGGAGTCATTCAGCAAGGCGTGGTCCACTCTCAAATCCAGGTATGAGAATCGCAAGAGGCTCATCAACGTGCATCTGGAAAAACTCTTTAGCCAGTTTGCTGAGTCCAAGAGAGCTGGATTACATTCGCAGAAAATCTCATCAATACTCACCATCGTAGACAATTCACTGGATTCATTAACACTCTTGGGACAATCAACAGAGAATTGGGATACAATTCTCATATTCCATATTCACAAGCATCTGGAAGAATACACTCGTGAGCTCTGGGAAACTCACGACAATGACCTTGAGAGGATACCCACTTATGCTGAGTTTCGTGACTTTCTATTGGCGCGTATCCGCACATTAGAAAAGCTGGAGCCACGAACAAAAAAGGACATTCAACAGCGCTCATCTCACTCAACCACTAGTGAGCGAAAATTCATCTGTGACTGCTGTAATGGTGGTCATTTCATAGTCGTCTGCCCAGAGTATCGAGCTTTGCCTCTAGAACAACGCCTGAGGACTGTGGACTCCAAAAAACTCTGCAGAAACTGCCTGGGAAGATACAATACACCAGCTTGCACCAATAAAAACAGATGCAAGGAGTGTAATGCCAAACATCATACGATGTTCCATTCACTTCTCTCCAGACAATCATCAAACAACAATCAAGCGTCTTCCAGGCCACAATTATCTGCAGACAATCAACCTTCGACTTCGCAACAGTGAGGAGACGAAGCAGCCTTCGAAGAAAAATCATCATCGACACAGACATTCATGCTTGCTGATGGACTTACTCTGGAGGGTCAAACTGACTGGATGACCTTAGCACATGAGGTTTCGGCCTCAGGAGGGTTGAGGGTTCAGTTGGAATGGTCCAAAGGACAAGTTCAAAAGCAGCACAATCATCTAGGACAATCAGAAGGTCAGAATGACCACGGGACAATCAATCAAAATTCAATTTGTGCTATTAGCACACAAAATCAACAATCAAGTGACGTTACCAGCATTCAACTCAACAGACAATCATTGACCAGAGCAGTTTGCTCAAGTCTAACCATTCCAAGTCATCTACAAGATGATCATTCAATACTGCTAGCAACAGCAAGTGTCAGAGCCAATTCACCTTCAGGGAGTTACATTGCACGAGTGCTCATTGATCCTAGATCAGAGCTTACATTAATCACTTCTCAATTAGCCAATCTGTTGCAACTGAAAAAACACCATCAGACAATCAATATACGAGGAGTAGGAAGCTCCAAACTCACACAAACTAAAGGTTTAATAATTTGTGAGCTGCAATCACTATCATCTTGTAAATATCCCAACAATTACTGGCCTCATCTCAATGGATTAACACTAGCTGATCCAACATTCAATATTTCACAATCAATAGACATTCTACTTGGAGCTGACTTTAATGGACAAATCATAAAAGAAAACATCATAACTTAGTCTCCAACTGCTCCTATAGCCCAACTTTCGCTATTTGGTTGGCTAATTCTTGGTCCAGCAGCACCAGATTCATCAATCAATCATTATCACATTCATCATGCTGCTACAATCACGAACCATGAAGACATTCAAGAGTTGTTAACAAAATTCTGGGTCCAAGAAGAAGTTCCTATGTCAAATCAACATCAATTATCATCCTTGGACCAACAATGTGAAGAATTCTTCAAGTCAACTCACTCTAGACATTCATCAGGACGATACATTGTCAGAATTCCACTTATTTCATTACTTGCAGCTCTTGGAGACTCCTATACAACAGCTCAACTGGAGTCTCATTGAGCGACATCACTCATACTGGAGAAAAAATTCAACTGGACATCTTTGATGTACTCTTATGGGTTCGTCAACATCAATACGTATTCACAACGGACATAACAAAAATGTATCGTCAAATAATGGTTCATCATGGAGATTGGAAGCTTCAACAAATTCTTTGGTTAGACAATCACAACAAAATCACTCCATACCAACTCACAACAGTAACCTACGGCACCAGATCTGCACCTTATCTAGCTGTTCGTGTGTTATTGCAATTAGTGGAGGATGAAGGTCAAAAATATCCGAAAGCAACTGAAGCAATCATCAAAGGCAGATATGTCGACGACATATTTGGAGGAGGAAATTCACCAGACGAATTAATGCAAGTTGCTGAGGAATTAATCAACTTGTGCAAGGCGGGCGGCTTCCCCCTTGCAAAATGGCAATCAAATAGTCAATCACTTCTTCAAAAAACGTCACAATCATCATTCAATCAAGAAAAAATCAACTTCGAAGACTGCACTACAAAAATTCTTGGACTTCAATGGAATCCAAGTTCAGATACATTCACATTCACACCAAAATCAGTCATTCAAGAGTCAACATATTCAAAACGCCTCATTCTTTCAGAAGTAGCTCAAATCTATGATCTTTTGGGGTTTGTGTCACCAATTACCATCAGAGCTAAAATGCTCCTTCAAGAACTCTGGCTACACAACCTCAGCTGGGACGAACCAGTCCCACAATCAATCATCAATCGCTGGCTGATCATTAGAGAAGAATTCACTCGACTTCATGAAATTTCAATTCCACGATGGATGCACACCACAAGACATTCAACAGTAGAACTTCACGGCTTCTCTGATGCTTCACAGCTTGCGATGGCTGCAGCAATCTATTTAAGAATCAATTCACCGTCCACAGGGCCCATAATCACACTCATCTGTGCGAAAACTAAAGTCGCACCAATCAAACAAATCACGATCCCGAGGCTTGAATTAACAGCTGCGTTAATTCTTGCAAAACTCACCAAGTATGTTCGAGCTACACTTCATCAAGTGAACATACAGTCAATTCATTTGTGGACGGATTCATCTGTTACTCATTCATGGATCAATTCAAATGCAGGACGCTGGGAGGACTTTGTAAGAAATAGAGTTACTCAGATTCAAGATCTTGTTCCAGATGCGCACTGGAGACACATTTCTGGCAAGGAAAATCCAGCGGACTGTGCTCCAAGAGGCATCACAGCCAATCATTTAAAAGATTACTCGCTATGGTGGAGGGGACCCACCTGGTTAGCTAAAAATCAAGAAGACTGGCCAGTCAAATCATCACCAGCTGACGAGACTTGTATTTTAGAAGCTCGTCCTGATATTTTCACCAGTAGCAGTCATTCAAGATTCAATCATTCAATGGGATTTGGTCAACAAATATTCAACATTAAATAAACTACTCAGAATCACCGCCTTAATCATAAAATTCACTTCAAAGCTCAGACATTCACCAGTTACCAATCCTTTATCATCAATCACAACAGCTGACATCGAAAAAGCGAGAATCTTCTGGATAAAGTCGACTCAAGCAGTATATTTTCATCAAGAACTAAGGACTTAATCTAACAATCAAAATCTTCCACCAAATCATTCATCCAATAGACTCACAGCATACGTTGACTCAGAAGGAGTTCTACGAGTAAGAGGACAACTTCACCATGCTTAGCTGAGTCATGATTCAAAACATCAATCAATTTTACCACGACATTCACTATTCACTACTCTCATTATCAGACATTATCATTTAATCACACTACATGGTGGCACCCAACTTACACTTACAACAATCAGACAACGTTACTGGATCATGGGTGGGAGAGCTCCAGTAAAAACATTCATTCTTCGTTGTGTAGAATGTGCTCGACAACGAGGCATTCGAGCACAGCAACTCATGGGCCAATTGCCACTTTCACGCATCACTCCTTCTAGGCCATTCACTCACACAGGCATTGATTATGCAGGGCCATTCACAATTAAAACATCTTCAGGCAGAGGGGCCAAGACTAGAAAAGCTTGGATCTGTGTATTTGTCTGCATGTCAACTTCTGCAGTTCATCTTGAAGCAGTTAGTGACTATTCAACGGAGACATTCATTGCTGCCTACAGAAGATTCACCTCAAGAAGAGAAATATGTGAAAAAGTCTATTCTGACTGTGGCAGAAATTTCATAGGAGCTGATGTAGAACTCAAGAGACAATTCACACAGTTTACAAGGGAGCATGAGGTCATCTCGAGATTCATCATCACCAACGGCACTCAATGGTCATTCAATCCACCTGCAGCGCCACACATGGGTGGCAAGTGGGAGTCAGTAGTGAAATCACTTAAATTTTATTTAACGAGAACAGTAAAAGAATCTCTCTTCACATTTGAAGAGATCACTACACTACTGACTCAAATAGAAGCCATTCTCAATTCAAGACCTCCAGAGCCAATCAGTGATGACCCAGAAGACATTCAAGCACTTACTCCTGGACACTTTCTCATTGGGTCAGCAATCAACACTGTTCCTGAACCAACAATCTCAGAACCTGCACATTTATTTCAAAATCGATGGCGGTTGATTCAACGACAATCACAGCAGTTCTGGTACAGGTGGTCACAATCTTATTTACAAAAATTACAAGCTATTTCTAAGTGGTTTTTCAGGAACAGAACAATTCAAGTTGGTGCTCTAGCCTTGCTGACTGATGAACGATTTCCTCCTACGAAGAGGCCACTTGTAAGAATCATACAATTGCACCCAGGGCAAGACGGTCTTCCACGAGTAGCAACGGTGAAGACATCAACAACAACGTTAGTCAGACCAATCGTCAAATTAGCCATTCTTCCAATCGAGCCAACTCCTGAAGCCCAGCAGCAGAATCAATCAGAGGACAATCATCAACCAGTTGCTGATGGCGAGCGGAATGTTGAGAATTCATCAATTCTCAATTCAAACTGACAGCTAATAGGAACTTTGGCGGCCATCTTGGCACCAGGTCGATAACCAATCGACCAAATAATCAATGATTCTAATTCTAGTCACTTAATTGACTAATTTTCAGTGGCCATTTTGACTACTGAAGTTCCTGTCGCCATTCTTTTTCTGTTCTCATTCACGTGTACACGCTATTCGATTCATTCTCTCAAAATTCAATTAATTCTGAGTCAATCTTTAGTCACTATGCCATCCTGAACCTACAAAAACATTCAAGACTACATCCAGTACCTAACCCAAGTGTTATTTTAAGACATTCTGATATACTTCATCTGAAAGATATTAAATTCATTTACATTGCTAGTTCGGCTAACGCCACGTGCACAATCACCATTCAACTTGACTTGTGAAGCGTGTTGAGCTCGTGTGGGAGGTCAATAATACTGAACACACCAAGTCAAGTCAGCTACCAGACATTCATACAACATCCAGTGACATTCATCAAGACAATTGTAATTCAGTGTACATTTTGATAGTGTTGAATAAACTTGTTATATTTTGTTAATAAAATCTGTCTACCCCATTTGCTCTGACCCGGTACAATCACCCCTTTCCTTAAACGGTTAGGCTCATCTCATTCTTGAGAATTCTTTACAGTGTTAGATATGCAAGTTATCCTTACGGTTGACGATTAGTTGTAATATGAATTTCGATGCCAAACGAGAGAGAGAGACATCAATTTAGAGGCTCGAAATCGTAGATGGAAGAGAAGGATAAGCGTTGAATTGAAGAGTACAAGTAAATAACTTTAATTTCACTTTTATTTAAATGTAAAACACTGTTCAATAACACATTCTTGTAATTATGATTTACCGAACTCAATCGGATTTGTGAAACAAGATTTATATAATTTCTTGAGGGTAAAAACCCCAGAAAGTAAATGATTAGATAATAACTATAACTATTATCGGTTTCAAGCCGATACACACTGAGTCTTTACGCGAACCCAATCGCGATTTGATTTCGAAGGCATTTCAACAGATCCTGAAAGACTTAAGTTAATGAACTCTTCTTCAGGATAACCGAAGAAATGCTTAAAGACTATCACTTATAACGCGACGGGTTAACGTGCACGGGCAATCAACCTACGTTTTACCGTTTGCTTGAGTTGATTAAGCCTCGAGTAATGTTTTGAGGTGGCTTTAATACTGTTCAACGTTAGGCGTTGGCCCCGGCTATTTTAGGGGTAAATTGAGGACAAGAATGGAAAACTACCAAGTTTCCACATTAATGTCGCAACCAGATTTTAGCACATTGGAAATGAGGAAACTGTAGAGTTAGAAAATTTCTCTTATGTGGAACAGAGCGATGAACCGAGGATGGTTCATATTTCGCAGATGTTTAAATGAGATTAAAATTAATATTAGATGAATTGAGACGCGAAAATTTCGGACATAACAACGGTAATCTCATCAACTGAAAATAAAATTTAATGCTAGATGGCTCTGCGAACAATTTGTAACCACCGCGAAATAAATTGAAAAGGGTTAAAAATGACTTCACGCAACCATTATTCCAGAGCTTTACTGGAATGTCAAAAAATGTAAGAGTTAATTGAAGGGGTTAAGAATTCAATTTTGATTCTGAAAAAGTAGGAAATTCTTTTAATAACTGATTCATTTCAAACTAGATATTTTAATACGGTTTGAGTATTTAAAATAAGTCATAAAATTATATTAATATATTATTCATCGAATTATTTTTTATTTTATTATTCGTAAAATACTTTTAAAGAGAATGATAAAATGAATGGATAATATTTCATGAAAAAAAAATTGAAACTAATTAAAACTACATACAGCTCAGCTGTACAATAGAACCTACATTTTATTCTTCGATTCAACTCATTTTTTATACCCCGTAAAATTTTAAAACCAGCCTTATGTTATTATAAATTATAGGATTAGGTTCAGGAATATTAAATACATATAAAAAAAATTTAGCTTTCATTGAAATAAAATTATTTTTCATCGTACTTTCAACATATATACATACAGGAACATTACAGTTACATATTTGTTATTAATTATCACTACTAAATAACCATTTAAATTGATGAATGATATGTTGTATCCACGAGCTGCTTACTCTCCGTCTGGCAGAATATTTCTCTTCATTTCTAAATAAGTTGATTATAAGTTGTGCATCAATGCTTCTGAAACAATCCAAACAAAATGCGGAACAGTACACAACGTCATAAAATAAATGAACATCTTAATGTAATTTAAAAATCAGTAAAATAGCATATTACTTAGGTAAGTATTTTTTCAAGTTTTTTTTAAAAATTATTTCAAATTAAAAGTTTTTTAAAAAGCAAAAAAAAAGTTTTTTTTTCTATCAAGATCTTAGTTTTTTTTTCATGAGGTGATTTATCAGATGATACACCACCGCAAATTTCATCATTGATCTTTTTTTGATGAGAAAAAAAAAAGTTTCTTTTGGATTATTGAGCTAAAAAGTACTACATTAAAAAATAAAAAGAATTTATAAAAATTATTATAATAATTAAATATTGATATTAATAATTGATAATATGTTTTTTTCAGATGTATAATTATATTAATCTCGGTTATTCTTCAATAAATCATAATGTCTTTGCTTATTTGCTTTAAGAGCTTGAATCATTGATGAGTTAAAACTTTTTATGTTATTAGGACTGAATGAATACGTTGAAATCGCGTTAGAGAATATTATACTGATTTTAGAGTTTTCTAAAATAATTCGATTGGGCTTATTTTTATCCTCTCTTTTGTAATTAAAGTTCAACGATAGTTCGGGAGTCATTGTAATATGCAAAAAACTATTCAGTGTTGACTGTAAATCTGCTCCGCCGTATTTTTCTAAATAATTTCCTAACATCATGTGTTCTGTTGTATTGTTTGCATTTATAAATAAATCATATTGTTTCATTGTTTTTAAAGGTAAAAATCCCGGTTTATCCGCATGAAAGTGATTTGCACTTTGGTTAATATTCTGCAAAACTTCTTGTCTCAAACAATCTATTTTGTATTCGCAAGTTTTTTTGACTTCTAAAATTAAGCTGCAAAGAGTTTTAAATCGTTTATTGGATAAACTCATATTATTATTACTAAAATTTACATTATCTCGAGTTTCGTCATTATTATCGGGTAGTTTTTCGATATTTTGAGTGTAATGAAAGAAAGGTAAGGTGCAATTTACTACTTCGTTACTAATTACTTTTGATAGGGGTTTTTTTGCGAAAATTCGTTAATTTTGGACTCGTTTTTGAATTTATGAACGGTTCTAATTCAATTAAATCGTTTTTATCATTTAAAAGATTAATTGTTTCAGGAATACTGAGCGGAGTAGACACAGAGCCTAGTGTTGGATCGTTATCATTATTTATAACAATTGGCGAAACTTGAGAAGTTTCACTACAATATTTCTTATTAATATTATTTATTATTTCATTAACATTACCCAGTTCAGCACTAATTTTCACACGCCGGCGTTCAGACTTATCATCCAACGAAGTGGTACAATATTTAGAAAACAATTTAAAATTTGAAAACAACTACGTGACAAATTACAACATCTCTAAATTCTGAAGACGTCGGACGTAATTCCGTGCTCATACGTGGAGTAACGGGTTTCAAATATTCGAAAGATAGAATAGACTCCATCTCTACATACTACGAATTACCAACTTTTAATTCCCGATGTTGAGGGTACAGCAGAAGTTGTAAATGATTCAGTTTCAGCAATATTTTCTTGCACAGTCTTCTAGTTTTTACTGAGACAACACTTGAATCGCTGACAACGGTTCTTAAATCGCTCTATGTTGTGTATTGATATTTATGTTGTGCTTCAACCGTTGATTCGTTATACATTGTGCATTGATCATTGTATTGACAATAAGATCGTTTTAAAGTGACAGCATCATTGTTGAACAATATTTTCCGTATAACGTTGGCTTGAAAGTGAATTTTCGTAAAGTGGAATTAAATTGATTTATTGAACTTTAATTACAAAAGAGAGGATAAAAATAAGCCCAATCGAATTATTTTAGAAAACTCTAAAATCAGTATAATATTCTCTAACGCGATTTCAACGTATTCATTCAGTCCTAATAACATAAAAAGTTTTAACTCATCAATGATTCAAGCTCTTAAAGCAAATAAGCAAAGACATTATGATTTATTGAAGAATAACCGAGATTAATATAATTATACATCTGAAAAAAACATATTATCAATTATTAATATCAATATTTAATTATTATAATAATTTTTATAAATTCTTTTTATTTTTTAATGTAGTACTTTTTAGCTCAATAATCCAAAAGAAACTTTTTTTTTTCTCATCAAAAAAAGATCAATGATGAAATTTGCGGTGGTGTATCATCTGATAAATCACCTCATGAAAAAAAAACTAAGATCTTGATAGAAAAAAAAACTTTTTTTTTGCTTTTTAAAAAACTTTTAATTTGAAATAATTTTTAAAAAAAACTTGAAAAAATACTTACCTAAGTAATATGCTATTTTACTGATTTTTAAATTACATTAAGATGTTCATTTATTTTATGACGTTGTGTACTGTTCCGCATTTTGTTTGGATTGTTTCAGAAGCATTGATGCACAACTTATAATCAACTTATTTAGAAATGAAGAGAAATATTCTGCCAGACGGAGAGTAAGCAGCTCGTGGATACAACATATCATTCATCAATTTAAATGGTTATTTAGTAGTGATAATTAATAACAAATATGTAACTGTAATGTTCCTGTATGTATATATGTTGAAAGTACGATGAAAAATAATTTTATTTCAATGAAAGCTAAATTTTTTTTATATGTATTTAATATTCCTGAACCTAATCCTATAATTTATAATAACATAAGGCTGGTTTTAAAATTTTACGGGGTATAAAAAATGAGTTGAATCGAAGAATAAAATGTAGGTTCTATTGTACAGCTGAGCTGTATGTAGTTTTAATTAGTTTCAATTTTTTTTTCATGAAATATTATCCATTCATTTTATCATTCTCTTTAAAAGTATTTTACGAATAATAAAATAAAAAATAATTCGATGAATAATATATTAATATAATTTTATGACTTATTTTAAATACTCAAACCGTATTAAAATATCTAGTTTGAAATGAATCAGTTATTAAAAGAATTTCCTACTTTTTCAGAATCAAAATTGAATTCTTAACCCCTTCAATTAACTCTTACATTTTTTGACATTCCAGTAAAGCTCTGGAATAATGGTTGCGTGAAGTCATTTTTAACCCTTTTCAATTTATTTCGCGGTGGTTACAAATTGTTCGCAGAGCCATCTAGCATTAAATTTTATTTTCAGTTGATGAGATTACCGTAATATGGCGTCGTAATATAAAACAAAAAATTATAAATGAGAACCACTGAATGTCTAAAGGAGTGGATAATTTAACACAGGTATCTGCCGTAATTCTGCTGCAGTTCTTACGGAAAAGATACTACAGAAATCATGCGGCAGACAAACGCCTGTCTGACCTAATATTCTGACGTTAGTCTTATGTCTTTTTGTTCATCAGAAACGGAATAGACATGCGTAAGTCTGATGGTCAACAATATAGGTCAAAATACGTCAATTTTCCATTAGTCTGACGTTGATTTGGTTACTAGGGAAGACTTATCGCCCTAAAAATAATGTACCGGATATTGACATTCGGCTTAGTTTAATGTTTCAATAGCAGTTCCTTTCTATCGAATAGTTTTGTTGTGATTGTCAGTGTCATTGACATAACCATGTGTTATTGTTATTCTCGACATAGCAATCGATTGGAGTAGAGATTTTATGATGAATTCATTCAAAAATCGCGTTGTTATTCAATGTAATTGAATAATTAATTACTAATTATCAATATTGAGTGTAATATTGTTTAATATAGTAACAAATGCGATGTTGCTTCTTACAACATATTGTATAGTCAAAGCTTACAGTACATCATAGCCAACCTAAAAACAAAAATAACTTTTCTAGTTCTTGCACAAGTTCGCCGTTCCTTAATACCTGTTACTAATGCTGACTCGGAAACCCTATTTAATAGTATGATTTCAGTTTATAGCAACGCTAGAAGTTCTCACTAGAAGAATATGATTGGTTTCGCAGTAGATAATGCATCTTCGACCTCTTCGACAACTTATCTTTCAGCAGACTCATCTCTTACAGATTAAGAGAATCTACGAACTTTAAAAAAAAAGTCAGACAACTTATCAGCAGCAATTCATCTTCGACTCAGCCCAAGATCATCAGGGATCTTGAAGAATCTGTCTCAACTCATTTTTTCATGTACTAGCCTACAATAGTTATGAAAAGTACAGATAACTCAACTCAGACGACCCACGCTCATGTTGATTGTGCAGACAATCTACATGTGAATGAGCAGTTGACGATGATTTGAGTACTCCAGCAGATAACTCAACTTACACTCGATCACGTAACTCATTCAACTCAGAGGACAACTCAGCAGTATCGACAGGAACACTCTATCTCCAATAACCAGACCTGAGATAATCAACAAACCACTATGATCATCAGCAAAGACGTTGCTGATGAGGGGAGAATGTTCTGATTTGGTTAGGAGTAATTCATCTATAGCCTGACATTTTTCTCCCCACAGAATAATTAGACAGCTCAAGGTCTCTTCTGCCAACCCATCTTTGCCAATTAGACTACTCTCATTAACTTCTGAGTGTCGATATCCCTTCTTAATAAATGTAGAAGCTTCGAGAACACGGAGTTTCGGGTATATCAGTCAGTATTCGTCTGTATTCTTCAGTTCTTATTACTATCGGTAGACGCCGGTTATTGTCAGTTACTGGTCAGTAATTGTACGTGTTAGTACTCAGACAACTCACATAGACAAACTCTCTAGTGAAAAACCAGCCGACTCTCCAGAAGATTCCTCAGAAATGGAATAACTCATCAGTCAATCATGTACAGAGATGATTGTGAACTCATCGGGCATTCTAACTCTCATCAAATATTGTCATCTCAAGTTGGTCCGATTCAACATCTTCGCTGAAAAGACGCGAACAATGTCGGCTCCGACGCCTAACGGCCTCATGGACAGTCACACACACAAAATCCACACCAGAATAACTCGCTTGTATCTTTGTGACTGACGCCAACTCATAAAAGCTCAGACTACTCCTGGTCTGGGACTAGTCCTGGAAAACTTACAACTTTCCAGAGATTTCTACTTATTAGACAAATCATCAGTGAACTCATTACACGAAATATCAGTCAACTCTTTGTGTGAAATATCAGTGCACTCAACATTGTACAGACGATTCAAAGACTTTCTTTTCAGTGAATTTATCTCATACTTATCTCATATTTAAAGAACTTTTATAAAATCTTTAATATGTTTAATATATTTTATGTGTTCTTAATTGTTTATGCTAAATAAAAATATTTATTCAAATTTACTAAATTTATATTTTTGAATCTACCGCTTTATTCAGGTGGCGCTTCCATTTTTGAGCGAACCGGATCTGACAATACTGCCTGGACCCCGACGCCCCCAGCTACCGAACTACCCTCATTTCAACCCCTAATAATAAAGTATTTACGAAAAAAATAACAGAAAGAGAGGAAACGTTTTAACAAATCCAAAATACTTTGAACTCCGATAAAAAGGTTATGGTGTATTTGTGCCAAAAATCCCTTTAGGGTTTTTTATGTTGCACTGAGTCTAACAAATACCTGGAATTTCATCCTAATTAGAAGCATCCCCAGAACTCGACCCATAGATTTTTTTCTATATAGGATCACAAAGATAAAAAGTTCACTAGAAGTCTAAATAGTCTATGTGCGAAATTACAGTCTTAGAAAATCCTCATCATGAAACTTCCACGTTTACTAGTAAAAGTAAAAAACTGATCCTAAATAACATCGGATCTAAATTTGACAGTCGAATTTCAGACGGGTTAATATTATATATAAACTAGCAGATTTCAGCGACCTCGTTCACGTAATGTGCATAATTACGTTACATAATAATGAACTGATCTAGAAAGTTTTTTCATAGTACGTTCATAGTTTGAAAAATAATCCAATTTCAGATACTAATTGTGGTGTCATAGTGAAGGCAGAACCGTAATGTATTCACAAGTACTTAACATCAACGAAAAAAATTCGAATTTCGAACGTGTAATTTTCTTTCTGCTTTTTTACAACATTTTTTATAGTGTAAGTCGATTTTTGTACTACGTATAACGAATTTAGTATTTCTAAACGGAAAAAACAGTTTCCACTCATAGTGGGAACGTAGTGAGTAACTTTATTCTAGAAGAAGAAAAAGATTGCGCCATAGATAAACCTGAATATGTTAAAAAGATTTCGTTTTCCAGTATTTACAACAAATTTGATTGGTTTAAACAGAAAAAAAAAGTTCCTAGACATTCTACATGGTTTGTAACTATATTCTAGTAAAAGAAAAAATTTCGCGTTGGAGAAACTCGAATATGTTGAAAAAGGCCCGTTTTTGATTGTTTATAACAAATTCAATTGTAATTAACAATAGAAAATCGGTTTCGAGTCATTGCCCATATGGAAATAATTTTCTGGCAAAGCTCTGGAAAAACTCTGACATAACTCTGAAAAAACTTTGACGATTTCCTAAAGTATTTCTGATACGTTCAGAATTTCGACTTGAAAGGTGAATCAAGAATAGTTGCACGTGGTATAGAAACAGCAGTAACTCTTGTAAAGCTCCGAGATATAGCTACTTCACTAATAGAAACCGCTAATATCGAAGAGTAAATAATATTTTACGCAGAGCAGCAGTTGTCACCATTGCCTGGAAGTGCTCAGAAAAAATGTTCTCCAAGCACAATGACGCATTTGAGGTACCTGGGAGTTCAGGTAGTCCTGGTTCCAGCTCTTCATTATATCATATCACTATTCTTATAGTGTTCAAATTCATTCTCTGGAAAAAATGGTTTAATAGTCTCATGTATCGTTTAACACTGCAAATAGAACTTATGTAAAGATGAAAAAAAAATTTGATGGCTGCAGAATTTCCTGGTCATGAATCATTTTTCCAATGTGATTGAGTTACATATGTGTGACTAAATAATATATTATATAATTAGCCATGTGCGGCTAATCATAGAAGGTATATCAAATTACTACATGTTTTTGTTAGTGAACTGTTTCAATGCATTGATTAAATATTTCCTTGTTCTTAGATGGATCACCCAATAATAAAAATATAGAAAATGCAATAGTAGGTTAATCATTATTGCAATCAATAAGTTAATAAAAAGTAATTAAATTTATTTCACAGTAAAATAAAAAAAACCAAAGTTGTCAGGAATTCTCAACAATTTTTTCAGAAAAAAGTCAGATACATTAGATTCGGAATTTGACCATTTTGTCAGAATTTCAATAACAAATTCTACAATGTTTCTAATTTTTTTCATGAAAAAGTCAGTCTTTTTTCAGGATGTATGTTAGAGAAAAAATATTTGGGAATTTTCCTATTGTCAAACTTTTTTCATAGTAATAACAGGGTTTTTTCAGAGTTATTTCAGATAATTTTCAGAGTAATCACAGGGTTTTCAGGGATTGTCAAAGATAGCTCAGAAATACTTCAGGAAATCGGCAAAGTTTTTTCAGAGTTTTTCCAGAGCTTTGCCAGAAAATTATTTCCATACGGGTATATATGGTTTGTAACTTTATTTTAATAAAAGAAAAAATAACGCGTTGGAAAAACTTGAATACTTTAAAAAAATTCCGTTTTTCATTATTTATAGCAAATTTAATTGCTATAAACAATTTACTTGAACAAAAAGTAGCATATAACCTTACTGACGATCCCCTTCGCATATCTGCCAAGTTTGCTTGCAATTGCATTGACTGTTTCGGAGATTACCGCGAACAGACAACAGACAGGCACCAGATATTTATGAATAGTAACAACGAGACCTATTGCCGAGCTTCGATATATTTGTCACATAATAATCCAATGAATTTAGAAGACTCTGACCACCAGAACGAAATATTACTAAGTGCGCTGCACAGAATCTGGACACATCGAACTTAGGTCACTATATTTCAGATAGCAACTAGGAAACAAACTGAGCCTACTACAACTATTTTTGACTTCCTGCGTGACACTTAGTTACTGAATTAGTGTCACGAATATACTCTAAGATTAACATATCAGAAAAGCGTCAACGCCTGTGAAAAAATAGGTCTGAGCACACGTTGTCTGTGCCTACACGACGCACTTCCATTATTGCTTATTTATTGTAGATTATGTCTTCCGAATAAATTTTAGTCTAAGTTGATATCTCGATCCGTTCTTGAAATAATTCTCAAAATTGGTCAGTATGCAAATATCTTGAAACGTGGAGATATGATGAAAATTCCAATTTTACCAATCGACCCAATTACAATAACTTCCTCATGGGAAGTTAAAAAAGTTGTTTAGATCAATCCAAACGCGATTTGAATGAGTATCAATTTAATTCTAATTTAAGTCTTTTACAATAAAGCCTTGGCACGTTTTTTTTTTTTTTTTGTCTTAACCAGAACTCAAATTTGCCTTGTTAAGTCCGAATACCTCATTAATAAATGAATACAACTAATGCTGCCCTACTTGCTCGATATAATTGAGTCGGTTATTAAGCGCGTTTATGAAACAGATATATGTGCGAAAGGAGAGAGTAAACAAGTATGCTATTAAGAGCTAATGAATATTATTTTTTATGGGTGAAATTCAGAATTGATTGGTAATGACTATCAACGGTTTTGAACCGACACACCGAGGCTTTGAGTTTACGCGAATTCAATCGCGATTCAATTTCGTCACCATTTCAACCAATCCTGAGAGGCCTAAACTAACAAACTGTTTTACAGGATAATTATTAAACTTTAAGAAACGTTTTGAAGCAATTTTCAAACTGTTTAACGTAAAGTATTGGCCTTAACGATTTTTATGCGGGGAACATTCAATTTCATTATATTTTTAGTAAGTAGAATTACATCTTCATTAAATAAGTGCGTACAGTTATTTCTAAGTGAAGATGTCCTTAGTTCTAAAGGCATACATGGAAAAAACGATATTCTGAGAGGTGCGGAGAGCAGAAAAAAGAATAATCCTGGGTACAACACTATATCGGAAATTATTCGATTATTGAAAATTTAATTACCATTAGATACAAAAATTTTTCTTAAATTTCAATCATAAATTTATTTAATAGTTCATGAAATGGAAATCAGATCACAAAAAATTTCAAGTTGCCATGAAATATAATATTCGCCGCTACTACTGTAAGATTTAACTAAAGTAAATCATACTTTTTTGAGGCTAAATAAAAATTTGTAAATACCTGATGTTGTATCGATTGTGAATCTTTTTTTATTGGAATTTGTGCAAAAAGGCTGAAGGCGATCTTCTCTTTTTCGTATGGTTCATAATCTGATAATAATATTTCCAATCGGTCAGAAATAGTTGTAACTTTATCAGGTGATGTTATTTTTACACCTTTCGTAGTCCATATTTTTAATATAGTATTTTTTTGAATCTTGTCGCTTCCATTCTGGAAGATTAATTCAACATCTTGCATCAGTCCAGCAAAAAGATTTTTGCTATTTAAAGTGATAACTGGATGAGTTTTCGTAATATTATATACTATCTCTGGATCAAGTGACTGTAGTTTATATTCTAATACGTCAAAAAGAACTATTGATATCCCATTGATTTTATATAGTCCAGAATGGTTCACTCCTTCAGTTATTACAAAATAATTGAAACCTGGCTCGAGAATCAAATTTTTGAAAACATTAACTTTTTTTGGTATTGCTTTATCGTCAAATATTCTTTGTTTATCTTTTAATCCGCTGTCAAAAGTTAATTGTTGTTTTATTCTTTTTTTGATAATTCCGACGGACCGTATAGATTTATCTTCCTGATAATTGAGATATGAAAATACTTCTGAATCATTTTCTTTTAAATTCGGACTATAGATGTGGTTGGAAGACTCTTCACAGGATCTGGAAAAATCAACATTATTAAATTTGAAGAATTTATGAATATTTTTAAAGTACATTTACTTAGAGACAATAGTTGAAAGAAACACAAAAATACATAAAATAATATGTATAAAAACTCAATAGAGCTTATAGAATAGTCACAAGTGAATGACGCCTATTGGTCAGCTCCAGTATCAATCTGTATAAATAAAAGCGGTCTAGGTGTGACCCGGAAGGTCCACACGACTAATTTCCCAGCGGAAAGAATGATAAGATTTAGCTAGTTTACGGTTTTCCCAGTTTTTTGATTCTGCATAAAAAATGGCTTGACCGATTTTGCTAAAAATTTTATCAGGTCTAAGTTACATAATTATGCGTTGAATAAAACTGCTCCCATGTCAATATCATCATTTCTTCTCGAGATATACGAGACGAAAATTGAATCCAAACATACATATATATATATACATACATACTGTGACGTTATTTTTTTGATAACGTCCCATTGTTAGCTCTAGTAGTGTTTTATCGAATATTTTGAGGCCTATAATGGCTAATTTAGTATGATCCAGCAATAATTTAATGAAAATATTTAGTTATTTAAGGCTCATTTGATCAGTTATACTGACTTTCATAGTCAGATGTTCATTCATATCAATGTTTTATTAATTATACTTGTTTTCCCTACGCCAAAAGTATCTTTAGTACTCCTATTAAATCAAGCAATTATTTTATTATTTTTATTTATGAGTCTTAATTATTATTTTGTTTAATTCCTGTATACTTTGTGATTAGTTTCCTATTTGGATTGAGTTTTGAATTATAGTTTTGTTGGCGTAGGATAGTTAGTTATAAATTAGAATTATTATATTAAATGCAAACCAAGGCTGATTGATGTAGTTAGTAATTAAAGTAATGTCGAAAATCTCAATAACCCAATAAGAAGCAGAGTTGTGAGCAAGAAGTAGATTTTTCAGCAATATGGACTGTTGAGAGGAGAGTTGGGAAGCTGTAGCGGAGTAGAGGACCAAAAGTCACGTGTCCCCCTACAGTTTTCCCATGCTAGGAGACGTCCGAGCCCTAAGGGTTGTAGTCACGAGGCTGTTGCCTGTAAAATGGAACTCCAACAAAAAGATGGAAGTATAGAAGAGGTCGTAGGATTAAGTTTTTGAGTTTAGACATTAAGTTTTGGTGCACATTAGTTTTAAGTGACCCCTCCATATGAAAATCTGGGAGAAGTCACGTGAAGATAGCCACCAATGAGAAGTATTGTACGACAGATTGACAGAAGTGTGCTTTTGGAGGGAGTCGATGGCGGATTGGGCTCATGAGAAGTCGAGTGTTACCATCTTGGTGAACGCGAAGAGAGCAGAGATCCAGAATGCAGAATGGAGACCAGCCAGGATCCTCCATTCCAGTAAAGGAAGTCCAGAACAACCCGGACCGGGTCTGACAAAACTAAAATATCGGAAGCTCTCTGCAGAAGTTGTAAGTTATTGAGAATTGATTTGAAATGGGTTGAAGGGTAAATTTGTTTGTAGTTAAAATATTTTGTTAAATGATAGAAAATCCGTGAGGCTTGGTTTGCTCTCGTACTCGTTAGTTTAAGTTAATTATGTATTCAGTTAAAGAAGATTGTGATTTAGATTAGTTAATTTAATTTGAAGATTCCTTTCATTGTTGAAAATTGAGATATTGAGTTATTGAGTTATGTTTTATTGAGAAATGTTTTATTGTGTTGAGGAAATACTTTTTCGTTTAAATGAGATTTGTCTGAGCTCCAGAATTGTAATAATGTAGAGATTTGTTGATTCATTTTGCAGTTTGTAATTATGTTATTTGCGTATTTGAGATAAAGGAATTTATAATTATGTTTGAGCTCCAGTCATTGTAAAGAAAATTAATTGAGTAGAAGTATTAGAATAAAATTAAGAAATTGAGATATGATGCACTTGTTAAATTATTTATCGTAATTTGAGAATCTTCAGCCAATTTCGTGATTAGTTTGTTTGATTTGTTCTTCAATTCCTTTTTTTTTTCTATTTTTATTTGATTTGTTTTGTTGGCCGGACACGACCCCTCTCCACAACCTACACAACTGAGGGCCAGGACATGCCCTGTTCAGGAGGATCCTGATTTTTTATCTAGAACCATCTTAGTTAAGTTAGTTATAAGTTTGAGATTTTGAGATATTTTGTGAGGTTTTGGGACTTAGTTTTAAGTATGGAGATGTTTTTGAGTTAGTTAGTAAGTTTTGAGATATTGAGTTTAGGTTTAAGTTGGTATTAGTTGTAAGTTATGCCAGTTTAGTTATTCTGGTGATTAAAAATAACTTGGCGGCCTAGGTAAAATAGTTTTAGTCTTCCAGGGATGGTTCTAATCAGGATGCCCACCTGAAGGAAGGTGAGTTATAGAGTAAACCCTTTAGGGGGCAGAAAAATAACTTTACAATACATACATGTGCCCACACGGACATCCTTTTAAAAACCATATCATTCGACTCTAAAGGCCTTGAAACGTGAAGATATGTCAAAATTTTCAATTTGCAAAATCGGACCCATTACAATAACTTCCCACTGGGCAGTTAAAAATGTGGGAAATTCAAAGAAAATATTCACAGGCAAAAAAAGTGTTTGCGTCATATTTTTTTTTAAAACTAAAAACCCGAAATTCCTTTTTATCCGAATGATTTATTCTCCAGACTCGTTTTTTAAGCCCCTACCTGTATTGTATGGTGCTTAAAAAATTTTTTGAACGATAAGGAACATGTAACATATTTAGTAACTTTCCATTAGTAAAAGAAAGAATATCCCCGTGAAAAACGTGTTCAAATCTGATCAGATCTGAATTTTTGTCAAAAATTTTCAGATATGAATAGTCTCATAATACTGATCTGATCAGACCTGAACTCTGAATTCATTTTTCTGATTACTTCAGACCATTCCAGATCTGCTCAGATAAAAATTTAGAAAAAAAAAGTTAATTAACATAAAATTTTTATCAAATTCAAATCTTATTACTGAATAAATATTTTAATGTCATGATTATGATTCAGTTTTTGTGCTGAAAATAACTTTTGAGGTAGAATAATGAAACTTAGGTAGACTCGATCGTAACCATAGACTTGCATAGTCACCACTACGCTAACCAAGAAAATTTGAGACGTTGTTTTTAAATCATCTATTTGTATAACTGCGGCTATTTACTCTTATTACATCCGTTACAAGAATGATTAATTTTTCTCAGATGTAATTAAATCTGATTTTTCTTTCTACGAAAATGATGTATTTTCCTTCAAATCCGTTCAGATGATGAAATTTTTTTAGATTCAAGAATCAGACTAATAAACTTTTTTCTACATATGATCATATCTGATGCGATCTGATTTTTTACTTGACAAAAATAAAAAATCTTTTTTAAATATGATTCAATCTGATCAGATCTGATGTTTAACTTAACAAAAATGATAAACTTACTCTTAAATATGATCATATCTGATAAGATTTGATTTTTCTGTCTAGAGAAAATTATCAACTTTCTGTAGTTTCGATCAGATTTAAACAGATCTGAATACCCTTCATTTGTTAGCATCTGAACAGAAATAACATATCCATTCAGATTGTTTCAGATCTGAAGTATTAATCTGATTATATCTGTACTATCTGATCAGATCTGTACAGTATCATAATACTGATCTGATCAGATATGACCATATCTAAACTCGTTTTCCACGGGTCGTGTTAATAAGATTCGTATATATTGCCTAGATACCCATTTTAAATTCTTATAACAACTGTGATCTTTATAAATAATTTTCTAAACAAAAAGTAGCCTATGTTACTCCTGATGATCGCCTCTTCATGTCTGCAAAGTTTCATTGAAATCGGTTCAGCCATTTCCGAGATTGCCCAAACAGACAAACAGACAGACGAAAATTCTAAAAATGATTATTTACGTTTTAACAGCACTCGAATAACCCACTGATCTTATTTTGAGGCAGTTTTTTTCAAATCACAGACAGTCACTATAACTTCATTTATAAAGATGAAATTCCAAAGTACAGAATTATGAAAGGCCCGGTTAGTAGGTGTCAAAAATGTTAATTATTTAAATCCGTGTCCAACGAGAAATGAACATTTATTTGGAAAACGTTGTTAGTATTTTAAGTTAAAAAAATGAAATGTACCTAAATTAATAGTTAACCTGTATTTGACATGGAAAAAAATCAGTACGATTTCACAAGAAGATTCAAAAGTACATTATTATAGAAATAACGTTCCGAAAACAATAACATTGAAAAATTAAGTCAATGGTTGAGTTCATCTTCCCAAATGAAAAAGATGATGAACCTGATAGATTGGTTGACACTGTAGAACAAAAACACTATTTATTGAATAAAAAGCATGCTTGTAAATTGTTAAAAAAATGAAAGTGCCAGCGAGTGAAATTTTTAAAGATAAACCAATGTCATCATGTTTACTTCATCCATTATTGATAAGTGTGATCAATACCTGAAATGTGTTCTATTTCTTGTGTTTTAGTTTTTTGTAGATTTAAGTTAAGTAATAAGACATTTCAGGATTATGCGAAGTGCAAATTGTTAAAATTTGAACGACAATATACATTTTCAGGAACAATTAATGAAACCGAGTGTCTTCTTATTATTTCATGTACTGCTCCCTCACCATATCATAATAACTTTTAACTTCCCATTAGGTTATTGTAATTGCCCGTGAAAAACGAGCTCAGATCTGATCATATCTAAATTTTCTTTTCTTATTTTAAGATATGAACAGTCTCATAATACTATTATCGGCGCGTAAAGTACTGGCCCCTCACTTTGAATGAGCGTAAAAAAAAAACTAAGCACTCGATGGAGTTGAATCAAAAGTACATATTAAGGTAAAGCGATTCTACATTACGTGTCCAAATTTGAGATTAATCGGTTGATAACTTTGCCCGTTATCTGACGTGAAAGGTCAAAAAATAGCGTTTTTGTGACAATATTTTAATAAGGGTAAAATCAAACGACTGTAGCGTCATTAATATTTGATCAATCGAGTTGCGAATTTTATCATAGTTTCCAGTAACGTTTCTCAACAACATCGCGGTGTAAAAATGATTTATCTCAATTAGAAATCTATTTATCAAATTAAATATCCACGAACACTATTTCGAGAACGAAAACAGATATGAGAACGAGATAAAGTCCAATAGACGAAGAAAAAAATTAACATCCATATCCACAATTCAAAAAATTAGTAAAAATAAAATTCGCGAAAATAACAGAGTTTTAAAAAATGATGCAGGTGTTTATGACACTCATTACCGTTGGAGCTTAACGCCCGTAAGCCTATTCATTGACGATGTAGACACAAGACAGGATTATCGATAGAAAAAAATTTTATGTGTGCACTTCGGTAAAACATATGTACACGAAAAAGCGTAGGAATGAATAAATTTTCAGAGGGGCCCGAAAAACTTACAAACTGCAAAAACGAAATACATTCGAAACTTAAACAGTCCATCGTGATCCCAGAACGTGATCTCGAGAACTTTAAAAATTAATATCTTTATTATTTATTGATATTAACAAACAAAAATTGCTAGAAAGGTTAATAATCGTACACTTAACAATGCGGAATAATTAATTTTATTTATAAATAATATTTGACGTCCCAAAATAATTTTTGAGAGCGTCAACTTGCCCAAGTTGGTCCCAGAACGTGATCTCGTGAACTTTAAAAATTAATATCTTCATTATTTATTGATATTAACAAACAAAAATTGCTAAGAAGGTTCATAATTGGATATTCAAGAATGCGAAACAATTAATTTTATTTATAAATAATATTTGACGTCCCAAAATAATTTTTAAGAGCGTCAACTTGCCCAAGTCGGTCCCAGAACTTCATCTCGTGAACTTTAAAAATTAATATCTTTATTATTTATTGATATTAACAAACAACAATTGCTAGAAAGGTTTATAATCGTACACTTAACAATGCGGAATAATTAATTTTATTTATAAATAATATTTGACGTCCCAAAATAATTTTTGAGAGCGTCAACTTGCCCAAGTTGGTCCCAGAACTTCATCTCGTGAACTTTAAAAATTAATATCTTTATTATTTATTGATATTAACAAACAACAATTGCTAGAAAGGTTTATAATCGTACACTTAACAATGCGGAATAATTAATTTTATTTATAAATAATATCCGACGTCCCAAAATAATTTTTGATAGCGTCAACTTGCCCAAGTTGGTCCCAGAACTTCATCTCGAGAACTTTAAAAATTAATATCTTTATTATTTATTGATATTCAGAAGCGAAAATTGCTAAGAAGGTTTATAATTGGATATTAAAGAATGCGAAAAGATTAATTTTATTTATAAATAATATCCGACGTCCCAAAATAATTTTTAAGAGCGTCAACTTGCCCAAGTTGGTCCCAGAACTTCATCTCGAGAACTTTAAAAATTAATATCTTTATTATTTATTGATATTAACAAACAAAAATTGCTAGAAAGGTTAATAATCGTACACTTAACAATGCGGAATAATTAATTTTATTTATAAATAATATCCGACGTCCCAAAATAATTTTTGATAGCGTCAACTTGCCCAAGTTGGTCCCAGAACTTCATCTCGAGAACTTTAAAAATTAATATCTTTATTATTTATTGATATTAACAAACAAAAATTGCTAGAAAGGTTAATAATCGTACACTTAACAATGCGGAATAATTAATTTTATTTATAAATAATATTTGACGTCCCAAAATAATTTTTGAGAGCGTCAACTTGCCCAAGTTGGTCCCAGAACGTGATCTCGTGAACTTTAAAAATTAATATCTTCATTATTTATTGATATTAACAAACAAAAATTGCTAAGAAGGTTCATAATTGGATATTCAAGAATGCGAAACAATTAATTTTATTTATAAATAATATTTGACGTCCCAAAATAATTTTTAAGAGCGTCAACTTGCCCAAGTCGGTCCCAGAACTTCATCTCGTGAAGTTTAAAAATTAATATCTTTATTATTTATTGATATTAACAAACAACAATTGCTAGAAAGGTTTATAATCGTACACTTAACAATGCGGAATAATTAATTTTATTTATAAATAATATTTGACGTCCCAAAATAATTTTTAAGAGCGTCAACTTGCCCAAGTCGGTCCCAGAACTTCATCTCGTGAACTTTAAAAATTAATATCTTTATTATTTATTGATATTAACAAACAACAATTGCTAGAAAGGTTTATAATCGTACACTTAACAATGCGGAATAATTAATTTTATTTATAAATAATATTTGACGTCCCAAAATAATTTTTGAGAGCGTCAACTTGCCCAAGTTGGTCCCAGAACGTGATCTCGTGAACTTTAAAAATTAATATCTTTATTATTTATTGATATTAACAAACAAAAATTGCTAGAAAGGTTAATAATCGTACACGTAACAATGCGGAATAATAAATTTTATTTATAAATAATATTTGACGTCCCAAAATAATTTTTAAGAGCGTCAACTTGCCCAAGTTGGTCCCAGAACTTCATCTCGAGAACTTTAAAAATTAATATCTTTATTATTTATTGATATTAACAAACAAAAATTGCTAGAAAGGTTAATAATCGTACACGTAACAATGCGGAATAATTAATTTTATTTATAAATAATATCCGACGTCCCAAAATAATTTTTGATAGCGTCAACTTGCCCAAGTTGGTCCCAGAACTTCATCTCGAGAACTTTAAAAATTAATATCTTTATTATTTATTGATATTCAGAAGCGAAAATTGCTAAGAAGGTTTATAATTGGATATTAAAGAATGCGAAAAGATTAATTTTATTTATAAATAATATCCGACGTCCCAAAATAATTTTTAAGAGCGTCAACTTGCCCAAGTTGGTCCCAGAACTTCATCTCGAGAACTTTAAAAATTAATATCTTTATTATTTATTGATATTAACAAACAAAAATTGCTAGAAAGGTTAATAATCGTACACGTAACAATGCGGAATAATTAATTTTATTTATAAATAATATCCGACGTCCCAAAATAATTTTTGATAGCGTCAACTTGCCCAAGTTGGTCCCAGAACTTCATCTCGAGAACTTTAAAAATTAATATCTTTATTATTTATTGATATTCAGAAGCGAAAATTGCTAAGAAGGTTTATAATTGGATATTAAAGAATGCGAAAAGATTAATTTTATTTATAAATAATATCCGACGTCCCAAAATAATTTTTAAGAGCGTCAACTTGCCCAAGTTGGTCCCAGAACTTCATCTCGAGAACTTTAAAAATTAATATCTTTATTATTTATTGATATTAACAAACAAAAATTGCTAGAAAGGTTAATAATCGTACACGTAACAATGCGGAATAATTAATTTTATTTATAAATAATATTTGACGTCCCAAAATAATTTTTAAGGGCGTCAACTTGCCCAAGTTGGTCCCAGAACTTCATCTCGAGAATTTTAAAAATTTATATCTTTATTATTTATTGATATTAACAAACAAAAATTGCTAGAAAGGTTAATAATCGTACACTTAACAATGCGGAATAATTAATTTTATTCATAAATAATATTTGACGTCCCAAAATAATTTTTAAGAGCGTCAACTTGCCCAAGTTGGTCCCAGAACTTCATCTCGAGAACTTTAAAAATTAATATCTTTATTATTTATTGATATTAACAAACAAAAATTGCTAGAAAGGTTAATAATCGTACACTTAACAATGCGGAATAATTAATTTTATTTATAAATAATATTTGACGTCCCAAAATAATTTTTGATAGCGTCAACTTGCCCAAACTGGTCCCAGAACGTGATCTCGTGAACTTTAAAAATTAATATCTTTATTATTTATTGATATTCAGAAGCGAAAATTGCTAAGAAGGTTTATAATCGTACACTTAACAATGCGGAATAATTAATTTTATTTATAAATAATATTTGACGTCCCGAAATAATTTTTTAGAGCGTCAACTTGCCCAAGTTGGTCCCAGAACTTCATCTCGAGAATTTTAAAAATTAATATCTTTATTATTTATTGATATTAACAAACAAAAATTGCTAGAAAGGTTTATAATCGTACACGTAACAATGCGGAATAATTAATTTTATTTAGAAATAATATTTGACGTCCCAAAATAATTTTTAAGGGCGTCAACTTGCCCAAGTTGGTCCCAGAACTTTATCTCGAGAACTTTAAAAATTAATATCTTTATTATTTATTGATATTAACAAACAAAAATTGCTAGAAAGGTTAATAATCGATTTTATTCCGCATTGTTGAGTGTACAATTATAAATCTTTCTAGCAATTTTCGTTCGTTAATATCAATAAATAATAAAGATATTAATTTTTAAAGTTCACGAGATGAAGTTCTGGGACCAGTTTGGGCAAGTTGACGCTCTCAAAAATTATTTTGGGAAGTCAAATATTATTTATAAATAAAATTAATTATTCCGCATTGTTGAGTGTACGATTATAAACCTTTCTAGCAATTTTTGTTCGTTAATATCAATAAATAATAAAGATATTAATTTTTAAAGTTCTCGAGATCACGTTCTGGGATCACGATGGACTGTTTAAGTTTCGAATGTATTTCGTTTTTGCAGTTTGTAAGTTTTTCGGGCCCCTCTGAAAATTTATTCATTCCTACGCTTTTTCGTGTACATATGTTTTACCGAAGTGCACACATAAAATTTTTTTCTATCGATAATCCTGTCTTGTGTCTACATCGTCAATGAATAGGCTTACGGGCGTTAAGCTCCAACGGTAATGAGTGTCATAAACACCTGCATCATTTTTTAAAACTCTGTTATTTTCGCGAATTTTATTTTTACTAATTTTTTGAATTGTGGATATGGATGTTAATTTTTTTCTTCGTCTATTGGACTTTATCTCGTTCTCATATCTGTTTTCGTTCTCGAAATAGTGTTCGTGGATATTTAATTTGATAAATAGATTTCTAATTGAGATAAATCATTTTTTCCACCGCGATGTTGTTGAGAAACGTTACTGGAAACTATGATAAAATTCGCAACTCGATTGATCAAATATTAATGACGCTACAGTCGTTTGATTTTACCCTTATTAAAATATTGTCACAAAAACGCTATTTTTTGACCTTTCACGTCAGATAACGGGCAAAGTTATCAACCGATTAATCTCAAATTTGGACACGTAATGTAGAATCGCTTTACCTTAATATGTACTTTTGATTCAACTCCATCGAGTGCTTAGTTTTTTTTTTACGCTCATTCAAAGTGAGGGGCCAGTACTTTACGCGCCGATAATAATCTGATCAGACCTGAACTCTGAATTCATTTTTCTGATTACTTCAGACCATTCCAGATCTGCTCAGATATGAATTTAGAAGACAATGTTACTTAAAAAAAAATTATATCAAATTTAAATTTTATTACTGAATAATCATTCTAATGTCATGATTATGATTCAGTTTCTGTTCTGAAAATAACTTTTGAGATAAAAAAATGAAACTTAGGGTAGACTCTATCCTAGAACCCTGGTAACCGTAGACTTGAATAGTTACCACAACGCAAACCAAGAAAATTTGAGACGTTATTTTTAAATCATCTATTTGTATAACTGCGGCTATTTATTCTTATTACATCCTTTAAAAGAATGATTAATTTTTCTCAGATGTAATTAAATCTGATTTTTCTTTCTACGAAAATGGTATATTTTCCTTCAAATCCGTTCAGATGATAAAATTTTTTTAGACTTAAGATTCAGAAAATGAACTTTTTTCTACATATGATCGGATCTGATTTTTCTGTCTAGAGAAAATTATCAACTTTCTGTAGTTTCGATCAGATTTAAACAGATCTGAATACTCTCCATTTGTTAGCATCTGAACAGACATGACATATGTATTCAGATTGTTTCAGATCTGAAATATTAATCTGATTATATCTGTACTATCTGATCAGATCTGTACAGTCTCTTGTCGGTTTAGATTAGTAGTGGAATATGATAGAAGGTTCACGTAACTCACATGCGCAGAGTATATAAGGACGTTACCTGCAGAGTAAACTGGAATAATGTCTTTAATGAGTCAGTCATTACTTTCCGCGACTGTGTATTACAAGTTCCTCCAAGGACATAATGCAAGGAGTGCTACAGCTAACATTTGTACCGTTTTTAAAAAGGTTGTCATTTACCATTTCACCGTCTATCGTTGGTACCAGCGCTTTGAATCTGGAAATATTTCGTTTAAAGATGAACCCTGCTCAAATCACCCATCGGCTCTGAATGATGAAGCTTTGCAAAGCGCATTGAAAACAGCGTCAAATGCTACCACTCGGGAATTGGCGAAGACACTCGGCTGTAACCATATGGCTGTTGCTAATCATCTAAAAGAGCTTGGTTATCGGAAAGTTCTGTCAAGATGGGTCCCACATGAACTTAGTGACTCAAACAAAGCTTCTCGCATCAGCATTTGTGAATCACTACTACATCGTACCCATAGGAAGGACTTTCTGCAAGATATTGTTACTGGAGTTGAGAGCTCAGCATATATGACAGTAATTCTGGCTTTATTGAGGTACCCATCGTTTCTAACTGTGACGTGATATCCCACGTTTCCCACTTTTCTTGCGCTATTCTGAACTGTTCTTTTTCCTCATACATCGCACAGCGTGTACACACAAAAACAATTATCTGAGCGCTTGGCTATTCGCGTACACGAGAATGCAAATTTGACTGTATCTAACATATTAATATTTTACCTCCTGTCTGTGACCGTACAAACTTTGGAGGCATTTTTCTCTTACGTCAACAACACAATGTATTCCTTCTAGGCAGTGATTAAACTAATGCTTAATCAAGAACAAAGTCATATACTAGTGTCACCATCTATTGATTACATTTATAAAACAACTTTAACAGATATTGCGGAAATTATCAATTCCTATTATCAATAAATTCGCTCTTCCCCCTATTTCTGCAATTCCACTATGCTAAAATTACTCAATACCGAAAGAACATCGATTCTGTTATCAATGACAGATTGTTTACAGGATCGAATGTCAAGATCTACATTATCTCAGGATCAATAGATCAGTGTTATTTATCATGAGCTCCTCAAACCAAATGAGAATATCACGGGAAATCGCTATCGACTACAATTGATGCATTTAAACCAAGCCCTTAAAGAAAAACGGCCACTTGACAAGCAGAGGCACGAGAAAGTAATTATGTTGCACGACAATTCTCGGCCACATATTACGATACCCGTGAAAACTTACCTGAAAACACTTCCATGAGAAGTCTTACCCCACCTCCCATATTCATCGGATATAGCCCCTTCCGACTACCACTTATTCCGTTCAATAGCACATGGTCTATCTAAGCAGCACTTTCAATCGTATGAAGATGCCAAAAAATGAATTGATTTATGGATAGCCTCAAAAGACGTTTCGTTCTTCAGACGCGGGATTCATTTGCTGCCAGGAAGATGGAAAAGGTGAAATCTAGTGACGGGCAATACTTTGACTAAAGTATGTTTTAATCATTTCTTTGGATGAAGCGTTTATTGTCCCAAAAAAAAAAAACACTGAGAACTTATTAAAAAACCTAACATATAACAAACGCAATTGTTAAAAAAATTCATAAACAATTCACATAAACAAAAAGTAGCTTATGTAACTCCTGATGATCGCCTCTTCATGTCCGCAAAGTTTCATTAAATCTTTTCAACCGTTTCTGTGATTACCCCAGACAGACCACAATTCTGAAAATGGTTATCTAATAGCACGCGAATAACCTTCAGAGCTTATTTTGAGGCAGTTTTTCTATGGTCACGGACAGACACTGCAATTTTATTTATATTGATTATAATTAAATAATCAATTTGAAGTAGATACTATTTCTTAAGAAGTCAAAATGACTCCATATCCTAGTATGGTTTACCTCCCAAACTAGTATTATTGTTACCACGGAACAGTAGTTGCTTTTATTTTTACGAATAGTTATCCATATATTGACCAGGCACTTGAGTAGAAGCTACCACGCTAGAAGTAGAATTTACTTCTCATTTTTCTCCGTATATTTTAGGCGAATATTAATAAATAATGAAAAAGGTTAGAAGGACAGGAAGAAAGAGGAGGGGGGATGTACAAAAAAATTTTCGAGGAATAATTTTTTAATTATTATACTTGATTATACTTAACGTGATCAAAATTTCAACGTGATGAAAACCAGTTCTCTCATCATATATCTACTAGTTACAAGTAGTAACACGCGTGTCAATCGCTGAAAATACTTTGGGACTGAAATTGAGGTAAAGCCCCACTAATGCACAATTACAAAAAAATATTTTAGAGCATTGTATGATGGTAAGATTCAATAGAATTAAATTTACCAGATAATAAAATAGTAATAAGTAAAAATTATTATGATTTAGATAGTAAATCGAGACCATGTTTTGTTAGTCTTCTAGAAAATGTAAATGATAATCCATGATATTCGGGGAAAAATAAAATCGATCTACACTGATCCACTTTTTTACCATTTTTTTTTTTTATCTAATTTGATGTACTCATATCTAAAATATCAGTGTTCTCCAGTGGTCTCGGTGAAACCTGAAAGGTCCACACGACTACCTTCCCAGCGAAAAGAATAATAAGATTTAGCTAGTTAATCATTTTTTCCAGTTTTTTGATTCTGCAAAAAAAATGGCTGTACCGATTTTACTAAAATTCTTATCCGTTCTAAGTTACATCATTACGCGTCGAATGCAATTAGTCTCACGTCGATATCATTTTTTATTCTCGAGATAATCGAGCAGAAAAATAATTCCGAATGCACATACGTACATACACACACACGGACGTCAACTCAAAAACTATTGTATACGACTCTGGGGACCTTGAAACGTGGAGATATGTCAAAATTCAGGATTCGCAAAATCGGACCCATTGCTGTAACTTCCCACTGGGAAGTTAAAAACTAAAGAAAATTTGATCTAAGTAAATTCATGTATATCTAGTGAGATCATTGTGTATCTACACAAATTACTGTATGTCTATGAAGATCTTCATTAATCTCGATGATAACATAATTTAATACATCTACAGAGATCACAGAAGATATAAAGTGATCAAAACAAATGTGCACAGAACGTAATAGATCTAATTGTACTAAAAAAATCGATCAATGTAGATCCATTTTATTTTTTCCCGGGTATATTTATTTACATAGTAACTACTTGATTTCGTTCACGTAATGTGCATAATTACGTTACGTAATAACTAATTGTTCAAAAAAAATTTGTAACTGTAGGACATGTGAAAGAGATTGTCAGGAAGGTTATAGGCTACTTTTTGTTCATGTGAATTGTTTATTACGTTTGAATTTGTTATAAACAATGAAAAATGGAGTCTATGCAATGTATTTAGGTTCTTTCAACAAGTAATTTTTTTCTTATACTCAAACCGAGTTACAAACCATATAAAATATATGGAAACCAATTTGTTTCTGTTAATAATAACTGAATTTATTGTGAGCAATAAAAGAATTAATTCATGCAATGTATTTGAGTTCTCTAAACACGTCATCTTTTCTTTTACTAAAATAAAATTAACCGACCCGTGGTCTAGTGGTAACGCGTCAGCCTGGCGCGCTATAGGTAGCGGGTTCGATTCCCGGCCGAGACAAGACCTTATCTTGTAGTCTTTTCTCTGACCACGGTGAGCGGGAGGCCTCTCCAGGGAGCAGTCAAAAGTGTAAGCTATCGTGCTGATGACTGAATAGTACAAAGTACTATTGCCGCTACGATGCCTTTGGGGAACCAGGCGACATCCCATTGTATATAGCCTTACCTGAGCAAGAGGCTCTGCCAGGTGGACCCCAAAAATTCCTCACTCTCTCTCTCTCTCGTTATCTTAGCCTCTGCTGAAGAAACCAGGACCTTTGAGGCAACCGGTGCAATCTCCGGAGGCAGGGACAATTCTGTGGAACTGGGCTGACCTCTAAGGTTGATACCGGGGCTACAGATATTGCCTAGCTGATGGTGAAGAAACCGGGGGGCGACGGGGCTGGCAGAATCTCCAGAGGCAAAAGATAACGATCCAATTCGATTCAAAAATTCGAACACCATGGAATGAACGGGGACTGTTCGGGGCTAACAAGGGAATCAAGGCAACTTGGGAACCTGGGAGAACCTGCAGTCTCTAAGACTTTGACGACCGCCTTTACTGTGAAAACAGACCCAGCACAATGGCCCCGTGGCTCAGCGCAGGGGAAGGCGAGACTTTCAAACACCTGACTCCATGAGGGGGTAGTCTCTACCCCTCTATTAAAAAAAAAAAAAAAAAAAAAAAAAAAATAAAATTACTGACGATATAAAATGTATGGAAACCTACTTCTTATTTTTTCAGCACTTAAACGTTGTAAAGGAGCAGAAAGGGAATCTTCAGATTTCTTGCCAATTATGGGCTTGAACGAACCCCTAAACAATTTGAGATATCATTTTTTAAGAGAGACTGTAGCTGTTTAAAAAGTAAAGTTTTTGAGAATTGACTTTGACGCATGTCTTAACTGGTAAAAACAAAGTAAGGCTATCAATGTCAAATGATGTAATGCTCTTCAAATCATGAGTTATCTGAAAACAACATGTTAAAATGCTGACCCGGTTGTGTTAATTAGATTATGCAAAGCATTGGCACGACCCGTGATTGAACATGGAGCTTTCGCCTATAGTCTAATAGAGATAAATCAACGATGGTTCTAGAAAGGATTTAATTTAAGGGATTAAGGTTGGCCTTAGGTTATAGAAAACAAACGCCAAGTAACATAAATCTGACTGAGTGAAATAATGCGCCTCTAGATATTAAATTCGAGTATTTGCGTAAAAATTACACTATCAGATTTCTCGTAACTGGAAACCATTCCTTTCAGCTTATGCTAGAAAAACATAGTGACCTATTGGAAAACCTGGTGCACATCCGGAGAATAGCAATTCTATTACTAGTACAGTAGAACCCCTCTAAGAGTGATAAATTTTAACCAGAAGAAGCTCTCGTTTAGACCCTTACCGTGGTTTTCTATCTCCACTCTCTGTCTAAGTATTTCTATTTCTTTCATACACACTATCTATTTAACATATTTAAGTTTTTCCAACGTAAATTTTTCTTTTAGTAAAATAAAGTTACAAACCATATAAAATACATGGAACGGTACTCCGTTTGCTTATAACAATTAACGTTGTTATAAACAATAGAAAACGGGATCTACTTAACATATTTGAGTCTTTCCAACGCGTAAATTTTTCTTTTAGTAAAATGAAGGTACAAACCAAGTGAAATGTGTAAGAAACCTTTCTTTTTGTCCAAAGATACTGGATTTGTTATAAGCGCTATAAAAACGACCTACGGTTTAAAGGTTGTGAAGGAGCAGATATAAAATTACACGTTGAAATTCAAATTTTTTTCGTTGATGTTAAGTACTTGCAAATACATGATGGCTTTGTCTTCACTATGGCACTTCAATTGGCATCTGGGATCGGCTGATTATTTAAACTACGACCGTACTATGTAAAAACTTTCCAGATCAAGTCATTATTATGTAACAAAATTATGCACATCACGTGGACGAAATCGCGGGAATGTGCTAGTTTATCAATAATATCTACACACATTTTCAATGTCCACCTTGGTTTTACAAGAGTCGGCTAGCAATTCCTGCTCAGCTGATTCAGAGCAACAAAAATCGAACTATCCGTGCTACACTTCGTTAGGTTGCTGGGAGGGCTCATTAATGCAGGCTACCAAAATAAGAATAATATATATATGTACATCCGACCGCAAGTACGCCACCGTAAACGTTATTTGATTAATAAACAATAATAACTAAACGTACTTTCAGCTGGGGATGAAGAAAATAGTATACGACACATGGCCAGAATGTAGAATACCCTAGCGAAACTTTGGCTGTTACCTCGTACATCCTAGGAAATCCAACTTTCTGGCCTTAGGTCGTAATCTACTATTAAATCCTAAACAAAAACTCTAAATCTTTTCGTTTTAACAGTAAATTGAAATAAGAAATTACAATAAAAATGATCTTATAAACTTACAATTTGGTTAATGAATCCAGTACAAGTTTTCTCGCTTCATACCTCGTATTTTCGATAACTTCATGAACAAACATTACTACACGAGCTTCCTTTATTGTATGAGGAAATCGGCATTCTAATACCACATACATTTCAACTGTACAATTTTGAGTTGATTTATTGTTTACTTTCACTTCAATTCGATGAATATTGAATGCCTCTTTTAGTTCAATAAGTATGGTTTGCGATGAAGATAACATTTTCAAATACTTCAGAATTTCTTGTTGGTATGTTTTGCGTATTTCCAAATCTAAAATTGTTGTACTAGCAATTGAGCTACTGACTCTTATGTATTTTTCTATATCACCTAACTTTTTATATGAAAGACCAAGTTGTAATTGAGTTTCGACAGCTAATTGTTTCCAACCTTCGTCTGTATATGTTTTCAATGCATCTAGTAAAAAAGTGGCAGCAATCTGATTATCTTTCATGTGACTATGAAATTTAGCTAATTTTATTCCAATATATTTCGCTGATCTTGAACGGCCGATGTGTTTATGCGTTCCCATTGCTAATTCAGAATATTCGACATATTGTTGGATAAACACATTTTTTGAAGACAATGCTCTTTTAAGTTTATCGATTGGACTATACTTTTCTGGACAATGACTATATGAATCACCCATGCCGGCATTGAGATAAACTACCGTATGAAGTTGCTCACTAGTTGGTTCATTTCCGGGCATAAGTCCACACAATATTCCAAGTTTTTCTAGCTAACAACAAGAAATAGTGAATTTTGAAATTTATAAAACAAAACTCAATCATTTATCATTAATGACAATTTGTATTTTACTTTATCCGTTGCGAGGCTCCACAAACCAGCAGTATATAATGAACAGAGATCAAGATGTTGACTATTATCCATTTTGGAATATTCAAATTGACATGCATCCAATACTTCCATTGCACACAAAATAGCCCAACATTCCAAAGATCCACAAGGATTTTGTATATCCAATATTCGAAATTCACTTAACGTATTATATATGAACGGTAAACATCGATGAGCAATCTGTAGGAATAAAAAAATCAATTATTTAACAATAATTATTGGAAAGAATGTTAAAATGTATTTTACTGGACCTCCCAGGGTTTATTGAGTGAAAGCAAAAGAATACACTGTCTCGTAAATAAATAACTCCGAAGATCTAGTAGAGATGCTTTGTGGTCTGATATAAGTTTTCGAAGATGATGATGGTGATTGCTTTTCAAAATTATTCCCGTCCAATAATTAAGAGGTATTCGAAAAGAATTAAGCCATAATGGTGTATCTGAAATGAATAATACTATTTATTAACAATGAAAAACTCGAGTTAAAAAAAACGAGTATCTCTAGAGTAATTAGGCCGAAACCATGCTCCTATTTTTGGGTACAGTTGTCATCAGGGAACACCTCCGGAAACGAATTATTCGTGCGGGGTTACTATTAAATAGTGAATAGTGAAATAGTGAACTAATTATGTATTTGAGTCGTGAATTTTCTATTTATAATTCGATTTCAAAGATTTCTTGCTCGCATAAATCACTTACACTCATCACTGATGCACGTGCATCCAAACTTAATTAATAAACTACAAAAGTAAATATTTTCTCTTAATCTACTAAATATTGAATAACATGGCTAATTATATACAGTACATACCACCAACATCTGAATTAAGAATGAATTGTGTAAATAAAGCATCAAGCTCATCATATTGCACGAGCGCTTCATCATAGATTTCCAATGATTCCAATAGAAAAGCAAGCTCTTCCTAAAAAAAAAAATCGAAAAAAGTATGAATACACGCATGAACACGCGGGAAAAAATTTCCTATAATTTTTCAAATGTTTTCTTTTTAAAGAAATCAATTTTTTCATACAATATTACTGTATTGCAATATTATGAACTTCCCATTGAGAAGTTATTGTAGAAAACGTCACAAATGGTATTAGAAAAACCGCGCAGAGACAATTAAAGATCTTTTACTTTATTTCTTAATTACTTCGTAATGTTATCTAGTGAAAATGACTGGACGGACGAAAATAATAAGAACATTTTCAATTGACGAGTCAAGTCAACTCACTCTAAAAAACGTTGCCAGAATTTTAGTAAAATATTATTAGTCGTATGGAGCTGTTTTTCATACTTTCCGATAAACCGTATTACAATAACAAATTTGCGATAATTTTATGTACATAAATATTTTAATCATTTTCAGTCGTTTTAGATAGCCAAGCGGGCTAAAACATTGCTTGCGCCTCTTTCAAATTTTTTTTTAGTTAAAAATTGACGATTTTCATTTCTCACTTTTGCACATTATACTCATTCTCCATATTCTAACATGCCTTTACCATGCATTGTCAGGCATTCCACACATTTGTAGACACTGTCGTTCACTGTTTACATTTTACTTATGCATGCAACACTCATTTGTATCGCTTCGATTTACTTTTTTTTCTGCATTTCTCAGGCATAACCACTGTTGACTCTTCCTGAAATTCCTTATTTTGCGAGTCTATCAATCACATTTCGTCACTTTTCACGTCAGTTGCTCTGATTTATTCACTGTGTTAACACCTCATTTCGTTAACTTCTTATAATTTTTACCATGAAACCCGCGATTTTTATCGTTTGCTCGAAGATAACGATAGTTTGATCAACTTTTTGGCTGATTTATCAGTGTTACGCTCCGAATTGATTTATCGCGAGTGCGGTTCATTGATGAAATTTTCACGCGAACATCTGCAATTATATTGCACATCTTCTAAAATGATCTGCCACCGACAACGGAAAATACGATGCCCATAGTTCAGTGACACTCGTTTGGCGCTCTCTACACTTCGTCAACTTATCTTTCTCTTCTTGAGCCATCACCCACCACATCAGGAGAAGATCATGGAAGACCTTGGCATACACGATCGAGCTATAAACAGATGGATAACCCGTTGCCGCAAAGTATTTTATTACTTTTTACTCTGTTATTGAATTATTTACTATATTATTCTTACTTTTAACATTTTTCGACATCATATCTTAACTCTCTCTCTCTCTCTCTCTCTCTCTCTCTCTCTCTTCGATCTGTCTCAAGTGGGTACGACGTACATCTCACCGAATCAGTGGCTCTAATCACACCGTCCACATCGATGAGGCCAAGATTGGTGGCCACCGTAAATACGGTCGTCGTCGGTTGCTCGGAGAGGACTGGGTTTTTGGAGGGATTGACACCGTCACCAAGGAGTGTTTCATGGTGCCCGTGCCCGATCGCTCTTACCGTACTCTCATCAGACTCATTCATGAACACATTCTTCCTGGTACGACGATTATGTCGGACTCTTAGCCAGGCTACCGGAATCTTCGGACACACGGTTGGTTCCACGGTACGGTCAACCACCGTGTAAATTTCGTGGATCCTATATTGAGAGATCATGGCGGGATCTTCATGATAGCACACCTACGTACGGGGTGATTCGCCGTCACTACCATTTATATATTGCTGAATCCCTATTTAAAGGCTCCTTATCTAAACCTTTCGAAGCGTTTCGTTCGGAAGTCGCTCGTCATTGACCCCTGTCATTATATTTTTAATAAACTTCTTCTCCAATTACTCGTCGATTTTATCTTTTAATTTTCCAAAAAAGTAAATTTTTGTACGATGTATAAACATTAGAAAAATTCTATTCTATGATATATACATATGAATTATAAATAACCTGGAGAAGAAAATATTCATAGAAGTTCCAATCTTTTAAATTTCGGCATTCCCTTTGCTCTCGAATAACCTCTTCAAATTGTAATAATAATCTATCATAAGCAGTAAGCATGAAATGTTGAACTCGTAGTACTAAACCTCGCCATGATTCAACAGAACGAGACTCAGTTTTTGAAGGGTTAATAATAGATAGGCATCTGTAACAAAAAAAAATTGCTAAAAAGTTCATCTACAATTTTTAATCCGAACCAAAGTCTATACTACAGTTACCTGTCACCATGTTTTGCTCCAAAATCGTTACGGATTTTATCAAGAACAGTAGTTCGAGGTATAAGTTTGTTGGCTTTTCTTATATCATATGTTTCAACTACAATGATCATCCAATCATTTATATCGTACTGTTGTAAATCCTTGAACCAATTATCTATGTCATCTTTGGTTAATAACTTATATGCATCTAAATCCTGGAATGGATACAATTGTTTTTATAAAAACAAATCTATTCAAAAAATCATAAAAGTTAATATCCGATAAAAATATTGTATATAATAACGTGAGATTTCATACTATCACACAAAAAATACAGACTTACGGTGCCGCGACTATTGAACCGCTGACAGGTTAACTGCAACATTTCAACCAACGATAGTTCTGACAGAAGATAATTCAACCGATGACAGTTCGACTGCATGTAAAGTCATAATGGGGTTGGAAGATATAGTTCATAAGATTGATATAAAATTATTTTTATTATTATTGGTATGTAGAAAAAATGATTATAAGAAGAATGGTACGGAAATAGTAGTTTTATTGTAGTTTAAAAATCCCGCGTATTCACTTTGATCAATATCGAGTTATTTGAGGTTGATAAAGTAGTAAGTCGCGTTTCTAGTAAAGGTACATGATTTTTTGTGTGAAATATTTTCATTGGTTCGATATTGGTGTTTTGGTATATTGGTCACGGTGTGCTTCCATAACCTAACAAAATTATTGTATTAAGAGTCAATTTGTAAAAAATAAATCACTGAATTTTTATATGTTCATTTGTAAATTTTTGTAATGAGAATTTATAATGCCGTTGAAATTTATTCTGTCAAGTAGAAACAAAAAAGAACTTTACCATGATGGTTATTTATGTAACAAAATAGGCGGGTGGAGTTCCGTTCTGGGCACACCTTCAAAAATAAATTACTTGTGCTGGGATACTTCAAATGAATGAATGATTTTATTCAGGCCGTATGAGGGACGGCGCAGATGAAGAGGGGAGCCACGCTAAACGAACTTAGGCACGATTTGAAGCGAATTATATTGAATGGAGAGATATCTTAATTGGTAGAGCAGCCAGCACGTAACGGGAAGGTCTGGGTTCGATTCCCGGTCTCGACAGAATATATTTTTCGTAAAGAATCGTCCTAAGCTAACTGTGGAGTAGTCCATATGTGTTTAATTGGCAAAAGTGGGGGTGCACCCAGAAAGGAACTTCATCCAAAAAGGCAATAAAAATAGCGTCACTTGTAGTTGCGTTCCTTATCATTCAACTTTACAATGTCCTGCTATAATTCATACAGACAGTAAGAAACATACAGGTGAAGTAAGATTTTTTTATTTGTATATTTATCGTTATTTTATTTAATTGACGTGATGTTACATTGAAATTGTAGGAAATGTCAATGATGATCCATAAAATCAAATCTGTCGGTGATAAAGTCGTCAAAAATAAAATAAAAAAACGTGCCGTAAAATGTAATTATAATCCGGGAGCTATTGTTAAGTCTTTCCTTTCGTCAGTACCATCACTTATTGTTGCACGATTACCGAAATGATTTCTCTCACATGTGATGTCCAGCGTGCTCGTGAAGATAAAGAGGTTGCGATTCCAATGTCGAAATCACTTGAAGATTTATTCATTCCTGAAGAATTAACTACGAAGGGAACCAATCTCGGTTTTTAGTTTTTGCGACCGAGCAGAATCCTAATGATTTGACTGAATGTCAAGAATGGGCTGGAAATGCTACATTTTCATCGGTTCCATCTACATTGAAGCAATTGTATACGATTCACGGCATTATGAAAGGTGAACTATTGCCTTTGGTATACATATTGATGCGTAATGAAAATGAGGACACATATTCAAATGTGTTAGCTGTGTTGAAGAATCGTTTACCTGATAGTAATTTGAAGCGTATGAAGGTTGATTTCGAATCAGCTTTTATAAATGCCATGAGATTATGCTTTTCTGATGTAGACATAGCTGGATGCTTCTTCCACTGGACTTAGTGTGTTTAGAGACAAGTGCAGTGTCTTGGACTACAAAGATCATGTAATAATGATTTGAGGTTTGCATTGAATGTGAGGACGCTAATAGCTACTGCGTTTGTTTCCATGCAAGATGTTTCTGGTGCTTTTGAAAGGTTGGTTCGAAGTCAATATGATGAAAAAATGGAATTGTTCTGGAACCTTTGATGAGCTATTTAGAAAGGACTTGGATTAGGGTATTTTCGCATAGTGGTAAACGTTATTTAAAGCTATATTTTAAATGACTCGAAGGTTGCCATAATTCTTTTAACAGTAAAGTCTGTGTTAATCATGCCTAGTCCTTAAATATATAACCGTTATTGAAAATGAACAATTTGTCACTGCAATGCTGTTAACACAATTGATTACAAAATTGAATGTTGCACCCAAACGTAAAAAAGTTTATACTGACATTAACTGTAGGCTTAAAAACATCGTTTCAAATTATGATTCTAAGAATAAGTTATAGTTTCTCCATGATGTTGCCTCTATTTTGTGATTGTAATTTGACACGGTATATTTTCAATTTGTTTCGACATTATTTAAAATAATAATTATTGTACGATTATTGTATCATCGTTTTTTATTTATTTTCAGGTCAAAAACCGAATGTTATTTTAATGTTAAAAATCAAATGTATTTAATATGTTCTATTTTGTGATAAATAATAATATTAATAATAATAATACTACTTGTTTGATATATCATTTTGTGATTCTTATTTCCACACGTATGATGATGAATCTAATTTATAAATTTTAAAATATTGTGTAATGTGATGATTATGCAGTTAAACTGTCATAGGTTGCACTATCTTCTGGTGGAACTGTCGTCGGTTGAAATGTCTGCGATTTTATTGTTACAGAACCCACACTCACACATTAAATGGACTATTATGTTCACATATTATTACATACAACAATATATTATTGTGTATAGAAGTGTAGAAAAAGATTTACTTGTTTTTCCAACCCGAAAATTTTCCTTTCGTGAAAATGAAGTCACAAATCATGTGAAATGTCTAGAAACCTATTTTTATATATTAATTATGATTGAATTGGTTATAAACAATTAAAAACGGGATCTCTTTGACATATTCAAGTTTTTTCTACGCGTAATTTTTTCTTTCACCAAAATAAAGTTACTCACGAAAAACAATGTATGGAAAACTTATTTTTGTGTTGAAAAATACTAGATTTGTTAAAAGCGTTATGAAGAAAACCTACGTTATGAGTCATGTTGTCAAAGAGCAAAAATGGAAACTTACGTTGAAATTCAAATCTTTTCCGTTGATGTGTCAATTTTATGACGCTACAATCGGCATCTCGAAGTGGCTTATTATTCGGACTACGAATGTCCGATGTAAAAAGGCTTCAGATCTGATTATCATTATATGAAGTGCTATGCACATTACGCGGACGAAGTCGCTGGAATCTGTGAGTGTAGTTACATATTTTCGTACACGGGTACATGTTGTTACCTTTAGCTCCATGGAATATTGCATTTCTCATTCAACCTATTGCATACAATCGCATATGGCCATATAAAATTATATGTGATTATAGAAAACAACTTTATTACTATTTTTAATTTCATGTATAATAAATTTAATTTAATTTCATGTATAATAAATTTCCAAAACATTTAAATAAAAAAAATTTTATTTTATAATTATTGTTAGAGATTTTAATGGTATTACATTGACATAATCATGATATATACATATATATATATATATTTTGTTTAATCAATCGTCTTGTTTTGTGGTTTCCTCTGAGATTTTGTCTTCTTGCAATTCAATGAACTTGAAATTATTCCATTCTCCACCAATGTAGAAAAGGGACAACTTATTGCGTTTGACGAAATCCAGGAACACGTTGGATACAACATCATCATTTTTGAACACTTCAACCAATCGTTTTGGTAGAAAAACAATGAATTCATCATCCAATGTTGCAATGACTGCGTCACCATGCTTTGCTATTACTTTTTTCAACCCTGTCACTTTATATGGCTTTGTTGTTTCCAATTCGGACATTTTTAACTTCCCATTAGGAAGTTATTGAAATTAGGTCGATTGGTGAAATGTGAATTTTCATCATATCTCCACGTTTCAAGATAGATGCAAGCATACTGACACACTTTTAAAATGATGTGTGTGTGTACGTACGTATGTACGTATGTTAGCATTTTTTTCGTTTTCGATATCTCAAGAACGGATTGAGATATCGACTTCAACCAAAATGTATTTGACAGATATTGTTATAAAGAAGATATGAAAGAAGTTTAGACAAATTCGATCAAGCCGTTTTTTGTTTATAACAAAAAAACTAATAATGAATAAATGAACAGATCGACTATTTGAAATACTTTTAAGCAAAAGAATAACAATTGCATTTAAAAAGTAACTCGATATTGACAGAAAATTATTGTTTACAACTAAATATGACTTTCAACAATTACGCATTGTTTATAACAATGTGATTTTGTTATAAACAATTGAAAATTGTATTTATCAAATAACTAATGCATCTATCACATGAATTTAGATAATTCTAACAAAATAATATGATTTATGACGAGATATGAGTTTCAACAATTACGCAGTGTTTATAACAATATGATTTTGTTATAATAATGGGAAGTTCGTCGTGTAAGCACGGACAAAGTGTGCTCAGACCAATTTTTTTCTTAGGTTTTTGCGTGTCATTGGCGATGCTGTTGATGTAATCCATTTTTACGTCCCTCAACAATGCACTATTGAATAGTTTATATATTTTTACTCAAAGGTGTCTTTTTCTGTTTTTATATAAACCCTACTCTAGCGGTCATCTTCCAAAACACATTCCCTAACAACGCAATTTTCCTTTGTTATTATCTTGTGATTCCTAGAATAATACGTCATCTCTGTTTGGTTAAACCTCTTTGTTAGCTTTTCGGAGAAATAACGTCATAGAAGTAAAAAATAAAAAATTCTTTTATACATCCGTATCAGATAAACCTTTCTAAAAAAAATATCAGAAACTTATCTGTCACTTGTCTTATATCGTAATATAAACGACCGATCCTGTGCATTTAAAATTAGTCTTGCAGAGGAAAACAAGTGATCACAATGGATCTAATTCTCGATATACAAGGATATCGTTTATCTAACGGTAAAGTTATTGTGAAAGCGTTGGCATCAACATTGGTTAAATACTTGAAAGAGACATTAAATAACGTGCGCTATATTTTTGTTCACCATTATGAAGTGCAATATTATCTGGAATCATTCGTAAAAAAAGAAATACCAATCATAAGATTGGGTAGAGAGGATTTTACAATTTACAATAATTCGATTTTTATCAAATGTCTACATCACGAACAACACTGCGAAGGAATGATAAAGGAAGAAATAGATTTAAAATTTCCACGTCTATACAACCCTCGATATGAATGTGCACTTAGAAATGTAAAAAAACTAAACCAATGGGTTCTTGAGAATATTTCAATTATTGATGATGATATCAGACCAATGAGAATTTATCAAATAACCAACAAATTACTCAATGTGCATCCAACAGATTTAAAACTTTTAACAAAGGATTTCATCATGGAAAATGCTACAAATCTTATCGATACTGCATGGGATGAACTGCCTGATGAATGGAAATTAGATGAAGATTTTAAAATGTATCGACGATGTTATGAGCATCATCCACCAAAAAACGACCAAAATGATGGCCCTGTTCCATTTGTTAAGGATTGTAAAATGTGTAATGAAAAATAAAATGTTTTGTAAAATGTGTTTTAAAAAAAAAAAAAAACAATTATTCATACATGATTTATTTTATTTATATAATCAATTTTTTTTAATAATACAGGATTAATGATAATATTATATTTTTCTATTCGTAATCTAAATCGTTCTCTATCTCGAGCTGCTTCTTCCCAACATCCTTGTCTAGCTGCTCTGTAAGCATAAGTCCATGTATGCATTACGTGTATTTTCGGTTGAAGATTGAATTGAACAGATTTTCGTTCCATTATAATAATTTTCTTAATTGTCCATTCAAAGGTTTGTATTCAACGATTCGATCATGAACGATCAAACAGTATGCTAATGTATTATCGGGTATTGGTTTTGTAGATTCAAATTTGATTCGCACATCCACAGGTCCAGATTTTAATGATTCATTTTGTTTTGAACAATCGATGACAATTAGGGGTGCTTTGTCAATAAATTGTTCTTCTGTGAGGAGAGGTTCTGAATCTTTACCATGATATGATTCTTGGAAATTTTTGTACATATCATATAATAATGCATATCGATTGTGAGATATGTCAAGATTCAAGTTGCTATATGGATAACATTGTGAATTGAGAAAAAGTTTTACGTCTCTCAAATTACAATGATCGAATTGACTGGAATCTTTTGTTGCATCATTTTTTCGTACTGTCTGGAATGCCAGTATGACATATCTCGGTTTCTTCAATTGTGTTGATGTTTTCACCATCCAGACGTTTTTTATTGTTTTCGGTAATAATGGATATTCATAAGTTTCCCATGATCGGAAACTCACTGTTATTGGCAGATCCTTGGCAATATAATTTGATAATTGTATTTTTCTTGTATCCGACATTGTGATGTAAGGAATCATCCATTCAATTTTCGTCAATGTAATTTTTTCATCTGTACTAGCTGTAGCTTGTACTATTGCAATTAGATCGGTGTTAAAACAAATTCATGCTTAACATTGACAATAATGCGATCATAATCTTCAGCAAATCCCAATAGTGTATTCAATGGCAATAAAATGTCAAAATATCGTTTGTTATCTGTAAGCTTTTCATCATTGTCAATCCAACCTGTGTTATCTAAGTAATTTATTTGACTTGGATGAAGCGATAGATATCCCTTAATGACACTCGTAAGACCGACATTTTTATTACGATCAATCTCAACGACATTCAATTCAAATCGTATTTCTTCGAATAAGTGACATAATGCCATGCTTACAAATTTCGTTGTAGCTGCTACAGCAGTGTCATTAAGTTTGGTAAATTTCCCAGTAATATGTAGAGATCTCTTGCAAGGCAATAAGCACAAGTCTTGATGGTGGACAGCAATCCGGATTTCATCGTTGTTATTGAGTGAAGCTGATGCATAAAGTTGATGAGCATGTAATTCATAATGTGATATAGACTCATCAAAAACAACTCCTCTGTTGATAGCTAATGTCTCCTTCCCCGCAGCCATGGCAATAAACACGCAAAAATGCACACTTCTACTTTGACTTTTTTTGTATGCGAAGGCTCAAGCTCTTTAAAAACGAAATATTCTGACGACTTAGTCGTTTGAGGTTTCGTCGTTGACTGGCAATTTTTTGGCATGGTAACTCAGTTTCATAGCTTCTTCCAACAATCGTTTCATAAACAATACCCATTATTTTACAGATTTCACATGCAAACGAATTGTTATTATTTTTCCACGAAAATTGACCAATTCTCCGTCTTGGTCGACAATTTTTAATTGCATATGATGTATTGCTTGTACGGCGATTAGAAGATAAATGACGTTAGATGGCACTTCAATGATTTTATATCCTGGTGGAACTGATGGGAAGAATTCATGAATTATATGCACTAATTTATTATTTATGTATGCTCCTGTAGTAACATTGCACTCGATTCTCAATGCATTTATTTTCAAGATGGAAACTGGTGAATCTGAGGTTTGTGTTGATTTTGGGGCGATAAGTCTTGGACCAAAACCCAACAGACGACCAATAGAATCATTGGGCTCGAAATTTATTGTAGCGTTATCACTGTAAATCTCACTGTGCAATTCATTATTGTTAGGTTTAATGGAAATTGACAATTTCGGATCAGCTTTCCTCAAATAATTTTCAATATCTTTAATTGCTTAGCTTCCTGTTGGTATTTCAATAATTTTATTTCGTTTATTTATATTATAATAAAATTTATTATTTCTATTGTCAATATTTGAGATGGAGTTGAATGTTAATAATTCAACAAGACCCAGTACATAATTTTTTATCTTTGTTAATTCGATAGGTGGAAAATAATATGCCTCTAATATAGAGAACTGTCCAGACAGCGTTATGGTGAATGAATCGTTCATCATTGAAGTACTTTTATTCATGTCTATCGCTTATATATCTTCGAGATTATATTCCATACCAAGTCTCCAGAGGTCTTTAACTTTTTCTCTGAGAAACTTTAAACATAGATGTCCACAATTTGTTGTTGAATAATCCTGTTGCTTTGTATGATTATACGGTATGCTACCAACATCGAGATATTGCTGAAGTTCAGTTGGAGGTTTTAAATTATCGAAACTATCAAAGTATATTGCTTCATTTTCTTTGTTCTTTATATGCCACCCAGTGAGTTCCTGATCCATCTTTATCGTAAAGGTTAATGATAGCTGACTCATTTTTCCATGGTTTAGATTTCGGTAAATCATTTCTCATGAAAACACCACGAAAGTTTGGAATTTGCATAATTTTTGCATACTTCAAAATATCGATGTTTGTTAATGCTCGATGTAGTAGCTCTATATGTTTTTTTTTCGCCGGTTTCAAGTATAGACCATATCCTCGTTTTCGCCATTTAAAACGTAAACCTCTACCCAAGGCTATGGCTTCCATTTTTCGATTGTGACGTTTTGCTCCATCCAATTGACAATGAGTTGCTTTAGCATTACTAACTGCCTCTGCAATACCTGAAGCTCCACAAGCTAAAGTACCAATTTTACTTAGACCAGCAAATATCGGTATAAGTGGTAAAACACCTCTAACCTTAATCAGAACAGGTAATACACGTGGAACTCGAACATTCTTTTTTTTACCAATCGTTTTTACTGCTTTTCGAGCAGCTATTAATGCTGATTTTATTGAATCTGCAACCTGAATTCATCATCAACTTGGCCAAATCCACAATCTGTCTTAAAGGTTTTTTCATTCCCACTCTTTTCTTCAAACTCATTCCGAGTTTTGATTCATGCGAAATATTTGAGTTCTTCCAATGGGAAATTTTTATCTTACTGAAAAAGGTTATTAACCATGTAACAAGAATAAAAACGAACACTATTTGTTTATCACATTTGAATTTGTTATAAACAATCGAAAACCGCTTCAATGCAACATACTTAAGCCATTTCAGAAGGAAATTTTTTCTTCTATTAGAAAGAAATTATTAACCATACAACATGAATGTGAAGAAACTTTTCTCGTTTATTACAATTCTTCTTTTCAACAAACAATTTGAAACGGGATTCTTTCATTATATTCAATATGTATTAACGAAAATTTTTTTTTGCTCAAAAAGAATGACTAATATCGTAACATAAATTTAAACAAACTTTTTTTGTTTATCATAATTGAATGTGTTATAAACAATTGAGCACAGAAGTTACACGATGAATGAGGGCCTTTCCAAAGGGATGTTTTTCTTTTCGACATATCAATGTTACTGACTATGTAACGTGAATGGTATTGTTTTTTTTATTTATAAACAATTTGATCATTGTGAAGAAGCAGGAATTGAATCTAACGATGATATTCGAATTTTTTTCTTCAATTATTGATACTTGAGAATTTATTACCTTTTCCCTGGTAAAACAAACCCATAATATCCAATAGATATCCATAAGCAATTTATAAGAATGAATAGAAAAGTATTAGTATACTATCGGTAGAGCAAAAGACAACTTATAAACCTTTTATAAGTATGATTCAGAATTGATAAAAGTAAAAAAATAATTTTTTGGATGTATAAAAAATTGTAAGAATGAATAAGACAAATGCGATGTAATTTAATAAGAAGTTATAGGAAAATAATAATTCAAATTTCTGTTTCAATTGATGAAAATTTATGATCGCAAACGCTATCAGAATTTATAAGAAAACTTATCAACAAATAGTCAACTCATTCGGATTTATAAGAATCGGTAAGAGCAACTATTGTAAGAATTTATAAGAACTTATTGGCAAATAGTCTTTAGATATTTATCATTCAGGTTTGTAAGAATCTATAAGTAGAAATGGTATCAGAATCTATAAGAATGTATTTGTAAAAATTGGCAAATAATCTTCAGATCCTGGTAAAACAAACTGATAAAATTTTTTGATTCCCGACAGATTCTAATATACAATTTTTAAGAATGAATAAGAACGTATCGGGTTTATAGGAAGACTAAAAATGGTCTTATAATCGTTCAATAAGAATTAATCAGAATTTATGAGAGTAAAAAAACTTTTGGTTGAATTCATAAGTGTATGTACGAATAAAAAAGGATAATATGATAAGTTTCAATATGAAATTTTGGGTAAATAATATTTTTTTATTTTTGAATAAGTTTTATGAAAATCTGTCAGAAAAAGATTACAAAATGCAATAAGAATCTATTGGAAGAAGTGATACCTTTCCTTCTATCCAATGCTATAAAATTTTGCAAAAATGGATACTGTAAGACTTTATAAAAAGCAATAAACAAATAATATTTTTTAATTTTTAAGTTGATTTAGAAGAAAAAATCAGCTTTTTTCTCATAAGATCCTATAAAAATTTATGAGGGAGTGACACCGTTTGATTCTCCATCCGATTGTATACGATTCGATAAGAAAAAATAGTATCAAATTGAATAGAGACTTATCACGATATTCTTTATTAGGATTTTGCTTTTCAATTAATACAATGGTCAGAACGAAAGAAAGAGTATTTACTACTGAATGTTGGAGGAGCTCAACCTCTCAAATTATGCAAAATCCTGTTTAGGTTCGATACATGATAAAAATAATTTTCAAGACGTATTTTCCGATTGACTATTCATCTCCTAATAAATGTTGGAAAAGTCCAACCTATTAAATAATGCTAAATTCTTTTGCCGCATTTAGAAATAAAGACAAATGTTCTAAGTCCGATTATCTTATTGAATCGATTAATTTTCTATTTAAATCTCTACTTTTATTTCCTTTAAAAACTCTTTATTTTCTATAAAATCGCTAACTTTCTTTTAGAGTCATTGTAATCCTATTCGGTTGTGTCAATAGTAAAGTTATGAATTCTGTAGGTTCGTGATCACTATTTTGATTTCTATTCAGATTTCTTTAATCGTATTAGACATTTTTTGAGTAGCAAATATTTCTTAACTTTTCCTATTCAAATTCTGAAGAAGCCTGTAGGATTGAACCTCTTCCAATAAGAATGTTTAAGCAGGGAAAGTAATTTTTACGTATTTTTCCCCCATTGGAGTCATCTGGATCCCATAGGAACTGTTTTCTTTTTCACCTACAGAATCAGACTATATCCATTGATTTTAGTATCAAAATAAAGCCTATTTCATGTAGAATGCCACTGGTCAACGTTTTTTTTATTAATTTATATTTTAATCAAATTTAGTTAGAAAGAAAATTATTATCGAATTATTACTAGATTTGTCATGGTTCATGGCTGTCAAGAGAAAATAAGTAATCACAATCTATACTTCTACAATCTAAGCCTACCTACCAAGGAGCTACTAACAATGTAACTCCGAGATTGCGTCTGCAGCCGACTTACCTTCCCTACCTCCTACCCGAACTGTATCACATTCGCATTGAATGACACAGGGAAACTGCAGAAGACCTGTGTCAATGCAGCCAGCCCTCCGAAGAGGCCTCCCGCTCACGGTGACCAGAGAAAAAACCATACTAGATGATTTTGTCCCGGCCGGGAATCAAACCCACTACCCATGGCGCGTCAGGCTGACGCTGTACTTTTTTTTTTTAGAAATAAGTTTTTATTGTGATTTAAATGAGTACATGTATACACAGTTTTTAAGGTACACTTAGTATACTTAACAAACTAGTTACCTTAGAATAATATCAGTATTAGTAGTCAACTATCGTAGTCTATTACCTACACTCAGTTGGCATGTTTATTTACTTATTTTATGTAAGCTATTATTAACGCAATACTTATTTTATGATAATTACTATCAAGATCGCACTACTTAATTTAAGAGTGGGAAAAAATGAAAATATAAAGTTGGAATGCATTACGTACATGAGAAAAAAAACCCACTAGAGGTATTTGCATATAGAAAGGAAAAAATTATTTATAATTA
>CM054001.1:3351900-3667900 GCA_028641665.1 Chelonus formosanus
AGTAAATTCGGCCCTCGACAATAATTTGGGGTTTTAATCTCTAAGGAAATATGACCAAGTTTGTTTAGTTTAAACAATTCACACAGATTTATTAAACAAAGATTTAAATTTTATACAAATAACATACGTTCAGTTAAATGGGTTTTGAAATTCCCGCTTAAATTGAATACAAGACAGGCGGTAAACTAGAGTACAATATTTACAGTCTGACTGGTAACTGGTATCGGTAACGCAAGATAAAGGAAAATCTAGATTACCAGCCTCGAGGTTTTCTTAACAAAACAATTTAAAAATAAGAAATTTAAAATTCCCGCGGTGCCAAAATGGCGGATCAACTTTGTATAGTACATGCGATAAGACTCTATATAAACTTAAAAATTCAGGAAAATAAAAAATTATTTAAACAATTGAGTAACAATTAAACAAGTTTCAAAACTAAGAATGAATTAAATAGGTACGCGTTTTTACAATTTCAACTTAAAAAGTACGGTAATCAAAATAAAAATGACTTACAGACAGTCCGGTCTAACGGCTTGTGGAAGAAGAAGGGAAATGCTCCCGCTCTCCTTAAAGCAAAAAGAGTTTGAAGTAGGGAAATGCTCCGGCACTACAAACTTGACTGGTGAGGGAAATGCTCCCGTCTCCAGTCGACAGATACAGATCCTTTCCGGCTGCCACGGCCTCAAATATAAATGTTTTTCCCGACTCGCAAAGTGCGAGAATTAGATTTAGCCTCGCTACCTAGTGGCGTTTGCGCATCTAACCTTTCTACAGGCGGACGGTGTTCAGAGATTTAGTTTTTAATTTCTACGGTTGTGAGATATCCCTCACAATGTTGCTGATGATTTCAATTGTTTATTTCGTGATTCGTACCTCATACACCAGAGATGAACTAAAGGCCCATTTTGAAGCATGAGTCGAGCATAGTGAGTCATGTTATACGATTTAATAGTTAAATGCCCTACGAAAGTAATGTACATTGTATTATATTCAATAACGAGTTCGTTTGATTCTTTGGAATCAGATGGAAGAACTTTTGGAGCTGTTATTATATCAAATATTTTCCTAATAATTTATAAAATTTCTTAGTTGCATTATCACGTGGTACAAGATCGCCAAACATCAGCCCAAAATATCTGATAAAACAACCCATTTCAGATGCTGACACCTTAAGCATTTGTTTTTTTTTAATGATTTCTAAAGATATTGGGGGAGGTTTATTACTACCTTCTAACAATCCATAAGGAAATTCTTCCATTCTATGAATCAATTCATTATAACTAAAAAGCTTGTCTACAAAAAGTAAATTATACACAATGGCTGACATTGCATAACTTCCTGAACCTTCATGAACGTCATGCATTATGTCAACTATTTGATTTTCTGTAATATGGTAATTTTTAATCCGGTGAAACACACACTCCTCTTTAATAGCTGTCAATGATACATTTTTTATACCAACGTCTATACTATAATTTGATTGTAATCTTAGGAAATTTTCATCCGCTCGTACAGATGCTTGTATATTAGGAAGACTCATAGAACAAATTCTACATGGATAATTTGCTTTGAAACATTCGACAAATCCTAAAATACTATTCAATCCTAAATTGTCACCTAGAATCAAACCACATTCAAAATATATTTTTTTAGCGACATTATTTATTTCAATTTCGAGACCATTAATACTGTAATAAAGAGTTGATAGAAAAATGCTATCTAATTGTGATACTAAATTGGGTGGTAAACACGGAATTGAAACATAAACCACTCCAAGTTTATTTCTACCTGCATGACAACCTAAAGCATTTTCTGTTTCTAAATCATTACTAAAAATGTTCAGTGGAATAATCGTATGTTCTTTAGAATTTACTCTTTTTTTCCATGACTTAGCTTGAATGTAGTTGGATAAAATTATTTTTTCCTGATCCAAATAGCGCATATAACTGATCAGCTGCTCAAATACTTCTGATGACTCTAAGAATGTTTTTCGAGTATTTTGTAGAGGTACATGAACTGCGTAAACGGGTTTACTAGGGTTATTGGGCATGATATTGTCAAATTCATCACATGAAGTGTAACCAATTTCAAATTCTTTGGGTTCAGTAGACCCGAAATATTCCTTATAGAGTTCGAATCGCTTATGTTTTGAATCAACAAAGCTAAAAGGACTCTGAAATGATTTTAAAATACATTTAATATCATTAATTACACTTTGATCAACTTTTTTAGGCAAAACTTTTTCTATTTTTTGATATATTAAAGGAATATATATTTTTTCAATAAACTCACTAACACTATCAATAACTGTCTGATCTTCTTTTCGGGGCACAGAAAGATTACTGTAAAATGACAATGTCATTTGCAATATATGACGTTGAAAATCATTCAGTTTCGCCATTTCTGATCAATTATAACTTCAGGCCTTGCAAATAAACTATAAAAATAATACAACAATTATGAGTATATGTAAAAAAATGATCGAAGTTTATGTCGTAAAAACAGTGATTATTTATAAAAATGTTAAATACATATATTGATATAATGTGATGAGAATGTGTATTGTTATTTCGTTAATCAGTATATAAGTTTTAATTATTTACAGTAAACATCAGCAACATCAGTTTCTATTTATTCAAAATCAACTAAATTATCTTTATCGCATTAATTTCGGCAACTAAATCTAAAACTGACGCTACTTTTTTATCTACTGGTAGATCATAGATGAATCTTGCCATAATAGTATATTACGTATCGAGAGTTAAAAGTAGGTCATTCCAGACTACGTCTAAAGTGCCGTCCGAGCCTTCTTCACTTTAAACCTAGTCTGGGATGACTTTCTTTCAACTCGAGATACGTATACTATTTTTTGTCCTACTGCGGTGGAAAGCTAGTAATGAGATCGGTGTTTTGTTATAAAAAAATTATTAAAAAATTATTAAGTCAGGGAAGCTTACGTAGCAATTTCTTAAATATCCATATTTTTTAGCAGATGATATGTTTTACGTTAATGTTAGTTTATGTTGCCGTATGAATAATTCATAATTGGAAAATAATAAAATTAAAATAATCGATTTTCAGTATTAGAAATATTTTATTATTGCAAATTTTATTGACTTGATACATCAATTTTTACATTTAACATTTTATAACGTAAATTTTTTTAATATAATTTAATTAATAATATTTTTAAGATCACATAAATCAGTAATACCTTCCAAATTATAATAAGTAATAATATGTCTTGAAAGAAGAAATATTTTTAAAAAACGATTTTTTTAGGTAGAACTTTTATAAAATATGAAGAAGTTTATTTAATTTTCTTTCTCGTTTTTTTTATCAAACCTATAATGATAATTAACTGTCATATTATGTATTTCTTTTATATTTATGACTGTAGTAGGATCATCTTTAGTCATATTTGTCTCAATATTGACATATTCTGAAGTATTTTTGTTTTTTTCTGGTTTTGATGTCGATTCCTCAGTTAAATTATAAGAATGAGTATTTTCAATAGATTTTAATCGATTTTCTTTAGTAGTATTAGTATTGAAATTTAAAGATTTTAATGGCTCTACGTTTTTTGTAGTAGTAGGTGGCAAATGACAATCTTTATTTACTGTTTCGCTCAAATTTCCATCTTGAGAATCATTAGATTCATAGATAATATTGGCCCTTAATTTCTTGTTTGTAGGTTCCAGGTTATTTTCCATTAATGCACCATTATTCGTATCATAGTGAGTTATTTCTGAAGAATGTGTTTTGGTTGATGAAGCTTCGGTTATTGTTGCTGAAGGTGATGGCCTTACGGCAGTAGAAGTTTCAGTCATGTTTCTTGGATTATTGTTTATTGCATTTGCAATTCGATTATATACTTTTCTTTTGCTATGAAGAGAATGGGCTACATATCCTTCTGCACTCGTCATAGATCTCCATCCTCCATGATCTTTTAAAGTAGTAGAGTTTGCTCCAGTGTCTGCTAGTGTAGTGGCTGAAGTTCTTCGAAAGCAATGGCCTGTGTAAGTTTCGGGTTCAGGAAGATTTAGATAACTTGCAATGATCTTAGGTGTTTTATATATGCTCTGTTTTCCACATGGTTGGCTGGTACATTTGCCGTTAGTGTAGTTTATGAAAAATCTTTTTGTTCCTATATCTGGAGGCCTTAAATCCGTGTATTTTTTTATTGTTGCAAAATATTTAGATCCAATAATAAATATTCTAGGATAGTAATTTTTGGTGTCACGTACTCGTATAATAAACTCATCTTTCTTCTCATCAATATCCGTAGTTTGTAAATTACAATACTCGATTGTGCGGAGTGCACCAAACATGCCAAAAATTAATATCACCTAAAACATTAAAATAAATAATAAATTTTTTCTCAATTGTATTGTGAATTGTACATAGTTAAATTGTTTTTTTTTTATTAGTTATATTTAATTTGTTGAAATTTTACTTACTTTCATGAGGAGATAAATTCGATCGTCTGCATTATTCAAAAATTTCGCTATATCCTCTGGATCTAGAGTTTTTGATTTTTTGGCAATATAACCTCTACACAAATTTTTTAATAATGCTCTCGAAGTATCGTATCCTTTAATATTAATATTTTTTCTTATTGATAACATTGATCTGATCATAGAATATTTAGACCATAACGTACTTGGTTGAAATTGGCTTGATAACTCATTAAAGTAAACAAGGATTTTTTCATCATAAGAGTTAATCTTATTTTTTTCTCGCCATTTTTCAAAATCAGTAAAAACCTTCAAGTATCGGTCTGCGGATTTCTTAGGCAATAAATTTTTTTTTACTTGTTCTGCTTCTTGTTCAAAATCTCTTGTCATAAATTCGAGTTCATCACTTGAAATTTCGATGTCACTCATTTTTCAATAAAAATTTTTATAAGTAAGTTTTTCTGTGAAACAATCTCTATCCAACACACTACTTCAACTGTTATTATAAATTTTATTCACATGTTAATTGCAATAAACTATTATAACTGCCTTTGTTTAATCGTCGTTAACGTTAATCTAGCTGTTTCGCTGTTATGACTACAACACCGTCTAAAAATTAGCTTATGCGCATGCTCATTACATTCATGCGCATGCGTCTAAACATAAATTTGATTCCGTCCCGGCTCAAGATGGGCTGGAAAGGCCTACTTTCATCTCATTTTTGTGGTAGGGAAACCGAGCTTTCTGCCGTAATGGGACAAAAAAGTCTATACATACTTACACTCAGTAGAAAATTTTGCATTAAGCGCGTAACAAATCTTTAGACATTGGTCAATCGCATTTTCCGGAGTATCAAAATTATATTTTATATCATTAATATAGAAGCTTGATGAACTTATATTTTCAATCGATCCAAATAAAACGACGAATGGTTGATAAGTCAGTTCGTATTGTTTATAAAGTACAGATTTCTCTGCACAGAACTGTCTCAATTCTTCTTGTGTCTAAAATGAATGAAACCATTTCGAATCAGATTCTAAATTCCAGTCAAATAGTTACATTACGCATACGTAATTTTTGTACAACACTTACTTCAATAATAAGAATGAATGATTTTTGAACAAAGCACTTTTTTGGCCTCCACTTTTGATGTACTTCAGCGGTTGGCTGTAGGTTTTCTTTCAACCACTCTAATGCATCACTACACTCTTCACCTTAATTGTCAACTACATAAACAGAAAAAAAACATAATCAAAATATTGATTAATTAAAAAAAAAAAGTTAACCATGACGAAATCACAGACTGTTGAGATTATTTTTTTTTCGAACTCCCTTCGAAAGTCATTGTAGGTATTGTACAAGCAACCTCAAGCATTAAATTTTCTTTTGCCTGAACTTTTTGAAGGAATATAATACCGATCAGGATCCTCAGTTGGAAATACCGAGATTATAGACTTGGTTAATTCGATAAATCTGTTCTTCGTAATTTTATAGTTAAGACTTCTTTCCAGCTCATAAGTAATAATTAAATCTGCTAGCTTGTGTTTGTCTACTAATTTTGTCTTTTTGTAGATATTAACTATTATTCGGCCTTTAAAAGAGGAATATAATAAATCTTCCAATGATAAAGTTACTTGTGCTATGAAAAAAAATGAAGGGTAAATAGGACGGATAGATAAAATTTAATAATAAGATTATCAAAATGGAAAAATATTTCATACAGGATTTCGAAGTAGAAATGACTTGTGCTGTTGAGTTTAAGGGAATACTGAGCGGGGTGAGGCATTGAAAGGATCTTCTAAGTTCCTCCACTTCGTATAATTGTTGTGATTTTGGTCCTCTATTCAAATTTTGGTTTGATCTCATGTACTCTTCATATTTTGACTGGAACTTACACCTCCAACCCCATTCATTAATTATCTCCTTTAATGCATCGTTGACTAGTTTATAAAATGCATCTCTTTCGATAGCATGAGCTAAGATAGTGAAATCGAGATTTTATTAGAGGATAAAATTTTATTTTTTAAGTGGAGATTTAATATAAGTTAGTCAATGATCTTTTGTTACATATTGAATGTTTTATTTAATCAAACAAATGTGTCAAAAAAAAAAAATAAATTTAAATGAATCACAAAAAATCGTTTCAATCACAATCTATTAAAGAGCGGAAAAAAATAATATTTATACATTTTCAACTTTCCAGTGGGAAGTTATTTTAATAGGTCCGATTTGGCAAATTGAAAATTTTGACATATCTCCACGTTTCAAGGCCTTTAGAGTCGAATGGAATGGTTTTTAAGAGGATGTCCGTGTGTGCACATGTATGTATGTATGTATGTATGTATGTATGTATGTATGTATGTATGTATGTATGTATGTATGTATGTATGTATGTATGTATGTATGTATGTATGTATGTATGTATGTATGTATGTATGTATGTATGTATGTATGTATGTATGTATGTATGTATGTATGTATGTATGTATGTATGTATGTATGTATGTATGTATGTATGTATGTATGTATGTATGTATGTATGTATGTATGTATGTATGTATGTATGTATGTATGTATGTATGTATGTATGTATGTATGTATGTATGTATGTATGTATGTATGTATGTATGTATGTATGTATGTATGTATGTATGTATGTATGTATGTATGTATGTATGTATGTATGTATGTATGTATGTATGTATGTATGTATGTATGTATGTATGTATGTATGTTGCAACGTCGAGAGACATTGTTCAAATTCGATGGAATAATCACTCCACAAATGCTCTTGCAACGTCAAGAGATTTTTTTATAAATTTCGTTATAAATAATACTCCGCAACGTCGGAGAAAAAATGATTGTAGCTTGGAAGAAGTGGACACCACGTGTTTACTCGTTCAGTCGTGATACTACAATGGTTTCCTTCCGGAAATTTTTTCGCCGGCTAGCCACGTGGTGATAATAGCGCCGCCAAAAAGAAATTAATTGGACCTAATTGATAAATTAGGGTAACTGATGATCGACAAGTCGATAGCGTATCGACTTACTGAAGGGCTGGGTGACACTCGATTCACTCATTTCGTTATAATGTATGTTCGGATTCAATTTTCTCCTCGCGTATCTCGAGAACAAATGATGATATTGATATGGGACCAGTTCCATTTAACGCATAATTATGTAACTCAGACCTGATTAAATTTTGAGCAAAATCGGTTAAGCCGTTTTTTGTACCAAATGAAAAAATGTATAATTGTTATTATTATCACTTATATAGTTTTAAACTCATCGGGGGTTCGGGGGGCTATATTTTTTTATCCTTTCCACTGGGAAGCTAGTCGTGTGGACCTTTCGGGTCGCACCTAGACCACTTTTTTTATCATGAGAACACAACAAATATTTGTTAACACTTTTTTAGTCACTCAAATTCTGAATATAAAAAAAAAAATAAACTGTCTTACATTCAAATGTTTTTTTTAAATTCTCTAAATTCCACTTTTTCAATATTTCTTTAACATAAGAATCCATAGTATAATAGTCAAATACTTTTTTTTGGCAAAAAATTGATTCTCTGTTTTCCAAAACGTACTTTTTCCAATAAATAAATCACATATACGTATACACTTTTTTATTTTACCTTGTTAAAATATTTTTAACAAAAAATTGTATTTTTCTAGACGCTGAACAACTTCTTTTCAAAATAAATTTTAACCACTGCATACACTTACGCACTTAGTATGTATACTTATAAACATAATAAAGCATAATGTATAGTGGTTCACTGTCGTATTTACTGAGTCGGTAATGAAGTTTGGTAACTGATCACGTGATGACTAGAAGAGCCCGGGTACATAATAAATTTTTAACATAAATTATTTGAAGTTTTATACGTAACGTTATAAATATTGAAGATTTAGTAACAGTTAGAAAAGTTAATTAAAAAATTTATTATTCAAGTAATTTTAAAAAATTAGAATATATATATGAATATATATATGTGCATAGGTTTTTCATTTAAATCATTCAAATATCTCATTTTTTTTCTTTTTCTTTTTGGAGAAAAATCACGTTCCTGTAACAGGACGAATCCTATTACAATTCCATGACAATCCTGTTTTTACTACAGGAAAATCATGTTCCTATTTTGGGGAAATCCTGTTCCTACAACAAGACAAGTCCTGTTGTCATAACAGGACAGTATCCTGTGCCTGCAATAAGATAGGCATGTTCTTGCCACAAGACAGTCCTGTTGTAGGTACATGAAACTGTCCTGTTATGACAACATGGCAGTGCCCTGTTGTAGTCACAGGTTTTTTTTCCGTGTGATTTAGAGAATAGAATTCAATCACAGAATTAAACACATGATCATTCTGACGATGATGCAGCACACGCAGAAAATGCAAATATTTCATCCAATTTTCATGGTCTCATACAAGATTCGAATAAAATAAAGAAAAGTCAAGAAATTGGAAGTACTAAATCGCTTTTTAAGAAAGAAGAATCTCAGAAACAATGCCCAGAAATAATTACATCTCAAGATTTAACTACTAATTCACTCCATAGAGACGCCGATGTTTCACCTGCACCAACATGTCAGCTTAATAATGAAACTTCTTCTATGGCTAACATCAATTTTACATCGGAAAATACAAGTTCTCCTTGTGTTCAGCCAAATATACCGCATGTATCATCCCTACTCACTCATCAACCTTCTATAACTTCTACTGCTAATACTGACAACTTCAATAAGCCCATTTTACATTATCAAGCTGATCATAAAACGAATTATCCTGCTGTGTCTTCTGCAGAAAGCAATTGTATTGTATTAGATACAGATGACTGTTCCAATTCATTAGATCTATCTAACTCCCGCCAACCGAAAACCATAACTCCCTGTATAAATGCTTCATCAGAAAATGAAAGTACTGATGATATTCAAACTATAGAAACTGACCATTCAGGAACATTTCAAGGTCCACAATCATATATAAATCATCAGCAGCAACAATCAACGATTACCTCTTTTAATCAATCATACACAGCAACAGAAATAGTTCAATCACTTTGTACATTTGAAAATACAAACAATATCTTAACAAATTAACCAACAATAGTTGAAACACCAAGAACATTCACCGAACAGCTAAATTTTGCAAATGATGAACCCTCAACATCTCATGATCAACTAATAAATACAGCAGATATAGAGAATACGGCAGAAAATCAAGCGTTAAGTAGCAGTACAGATTCATCTGACAATGAATTCAATGGTTAAACTAATGAGATCGTTGCAAAAACAGCTATTGGACCATGTAAGATTTTTTTTTTTATTTATCGTACTGACATTTAAATCACTGTATATTCATTATTCATTCAATATTAATAACATAATAACTATAATTTCGATGAACAGTATCCTTACGTGATGTTAAAATACAGAAATATACCTATAAGGCATTTAAGAGCTGATTTCAACAACAACAGCGACAACTCCTACAAAAATCAAACTTAAACGTCGTATGTATATTTGTATGTATTAGTAATGGATTTTTATAAAAATTTAATTGTTTTGATGAAATTTTCAGCTTCCAAATCATTATTTAGTGCCATCTTCTGAGAAGATAATCTGCTAAATATTTTTTTTATTTCTAACTTTAACAATCACTAATAAGATTGTTCATTTTCAGGTAGAATTATCACCGAAATCTGGTTTTTTAGCCATCAGAAACAATGGCATTCATTCTATTACAGTATAACTGGAAACGCAATTGGACAGTTTTCGTCCAAGAAGTCATAATCCAAGTATATGGCAACAATAGAATTCACTTTTCAGCAACCGGAAAAACCGGTCAACCAGAAATAAATAAGAACTTACTAAATGGAATAATCGATAATTATTTATTCATTTTAATGATTAACATAAATCTAACTACTAACTATTGTTTTAATAAACTTTGGTAATTTGTTTTCAGCATGGATGGGCAAAAAACATCCTGATGTAACCAGGTCCAAAATGATACATCAGATTAATCAAGTTATCACTAATAGAAGTTTTTACCTCAGGATCAAAAACAAAAAAAAACAAATAAAGAATAGTTGTTTTTATATGTATCTTTCTATTGGTGAAAAAAATATTTAACAAATTAAATCAAATTTATTAAATTATTGTGAGGGATGCCTTACCAAAACTAGTTTAGTTGTTAAGAACAATATGTTATTGTAAAAGCACCAAGTATTTTTATTTATGAACCAGTATTCACGTGCTAGTCTGAATCTTTATAAATATAGTTATGGTTGATACGTACTAGTCTAGATTGCGCTCACGCCGTTTAGAATCTGGCACAGGGTAAGCGCGGAAAAATAAATATATTGGATTCTGTGAGCATGAAAAAGCATTTCTCTCCGGCCAAGTCACAAACTGAGTGAGTAGTTCACCTATTTGTGCATACCTGTTTTTGTAACCGTACCTGACGTGTGGAGTGAGTAGTTCACCCTCACGTGGGCTTGAGGTAAGTGAGTAGTTCACTACCCCAAGCAATAGAGAAGGCAAGGGGAACCTCTTGTCTCTCTCTACCGCGATTTAGTGGTGTATGTGTGAAAACCGCGACACCGTTAAAATTACTTAATGGCTTAATTATTATTTAACTGCGAAATACTTATTGTTCTCGATAAATTATTCTTGCACGAGTTATTTAAATTTTTCCGTCTCTTTTCAATTACAAATTAACCTGTTTAAATCTAGACTCTTTTGCTTAACCTGTTCTACTGAAATTTATCTTTGTCTAAACCGTTTGCATATGTTAGACGCCATTTTGAGGTGGTAAAAATTCAGTTTATTTAAATTCCAGAATAGTTACCGATAATAGCATTACCCTTTGACCAATGACTGTAAATTAGTGCTAAGCCATCATTTTTAAGCGGGGTATTTGAAAATACTTTCTATTTACCGATAAAACGATCTTGTATTTTACCGACCGAGACTGATTAATAATTTTTAAGCGGTAAATTCGAATTACCTTTGTAAATACGTTATTGAGTGTGTGTGTGAGTTTTGTTGTTAAATAAACATTATTTTATACTTGTTAAACAGACAAATTTGGTCATATTGTTTTAAATACCTGCCACCGAGTTAAACTTTGAGGGTACTTAGCTTGAATTAATTATTGATTTTAATGTTTATTGCACTTTTCCTCAATTTTTGAGGGAGTAAACTTCCTGGAGAGAATCCTGGACACTGAGCTCAACGCATTTTAAAGACTTCCTCTAAATTGTCACTTGCTTGCATATCAATAATTATTGGGAATAATTAGTAGTAGAAATTTAACCCTTCCTTGTCAATAATTAATGGGTTTAATTAAATGTTAAATTTTTATTCGCGGGTTTTATTTATTACCAGGAAGTAACCGTTACATCATGATGAAAAACATTAACAGAGTAAACATATAATAATAATATGGGTTTATTCGGTTATTCGTGGACAATTAGAATAAAATTTATTCTGTGTGTTGCATTCTGTTGTAGCATTATAACAAATTATAATTAGCTGTAACACAACTTAACATACAGAATAAATTTTATCATAATTGTCCACGAATAACCAAACAAACCCCTATTATTATTACATTTCATTTACATTGCTTACATTAATAAGCAATGTCATGAAAATCAATTGAATGTAACATTGCAATGACATTTTCCTAGTGAAAACAGAATTATGCCATATCAGCAATATGAAATCAAGTTAATTTTTTACGTATCGTGAATAGGAATAAATCTTTCGAATTTAGTCTTGCTTTTACGTTGCTCACATAGCTTGTTAGCAATGTAATCAAAGTAGAACCAAGACCAAATATTTCGAGTCGGGGCGAGCGTGCCGCCAAGAACGCATTCGAACATGCATGCAGCTTTCACACCACTCGATTTCTTCGAAATATGTCGTCATGCCATAGATAAGACGCTAATAACCCAACAATCTCTAATTTTCTGAATTTATTTGGTTTTTACTGTCATTCTAATCTCCAGCATTAATCAGTTTCTCTAATATAAGCACTCTAAATCCAAAATACTCTTTGTCGAAAAGTTCTAAAACAAAACTGTCACTTACCTCTAAGTCCTCTAATCTTTCCTCCAAATCTAAACTTTTACACTCAATAATGTCTGTAATATCACAAAAAACTATCTCACCGCACTTTGTAATTAACCAAACTTAATCAAAAATCAGAACAAAGACTTCGTTTTATGTTGGAAGCGTGGTTGACCTATAACCTGTTGGATTGTAGGTCAGGAAATACTTAATTTTATTAATTAACTAGCAGATTCCCGCGACTTCGTCCGCGTAATGTGTATCATATTTCATATAATGATGAACTGCATAGGTAGTGAGTTCGGAAATTTTAATAGAGCTAAACTATAGTCGAACTGGACAAAGAGGTACTATGGAACTCAGATGTAACCCTGAGTGCCCCCACCATGTTCCTTTACGCGCATGCGCAATTCGTTTGTATTGGTCATATCACGTGTTGCCGGCAGTCATACTATGATGTCATGAAAGTAGTGCTTTGTTTTATTTTTACTATTGGAATATTTTTAAAAATATGTAAGTATCATTGATTATTTACTATCATTATTGTCAATTAAATTATACCATCTTATTTTATCATAAATTAATGAAAAAATAATCCATTCTTTTATATTTAGAAGAAGTTATTGCCAAATATAGTTTACACAATACATTTGTATCGGTTGACAGTTTTTCATTTGTTTTTATTCTTACATAATTATTAAATTATTTACTGTGAAATTTTCTCATCTAAGATGGAGCCAAAAAAATCGAAAATCTCGATAAAACCTAGGAGATCGAAGCCATGGTCATCATCAGAAGCTGAACAGCCCAAATCTGGAAGGAGTTTCAATCGTCAATTCCAAGGAGCTGTGTATTCGCTTTATCAATATTTTTTGGATGAAGAAGGGAATAATGTACCAATAATATCCGTGAATCGAGTGCAGTAAGTTTAGTTATTGCTTATTCTTATTTAACATTACTAAATTGAAATATTCAGTCAGTCCTTTGTTTTATACAAATCTGTAAATTATCTGACTTGTGTTAAGAGTTAAGGAAGGTTTCTATAAAGCAACAGACTGAAGCAGTGTCTCAATACTCTTTTTAAGTGAATGTTTAATCATTTTCCAGTAATATAATTAATGAACTCATTTCATTCAATTACATGCCAATTAAATCTTTGTGTTTTACAATACTTCGTCTCACAAAATGGATTGCCTCACAACTAATATTTCTATTACTCAACTCTCTTCTATTTGGCTAGGAAGTCTTAATTCAGTCTGGCTTAGATCTTAGATAGATCTTAAATTAACCAATATTTTAACATTTTAGCAGGACATAAAAAAATAAAATAAAGAAAGATAAATAATGAAAACCATGGCGTGTATTTATTTCATTTTTATCTTTTCATTTACTTCAAATCAGTGCTGTTACTTTACTACTTTCCTTGGCCCTAATTATCTTTTTTACTTCTCGAATTATTTTTTAATGATAAAATTTTACATTCCAGAGAGCAAGTAGCCAATGCTCTGAACATCTGTCCTAGAAAGGTTCGGGATATCGTGGAATTGGGCCTTAGTGGAGCTAACTTTAATACTCCAGGGAAAAAGAGACCACGAAGATTATGCAACAGAAGATGAAGATAATGATGAACCTGATGATGAATCTGTTGACAATCTTGCATTAAACCTGAAACCCTCCGTACGAAAAACACTGTTTAAAGATTCTGTTCCCGATGGGGTATAATATTCTTCGTGGCTAAAATTGATATATTTCCGTCTGATTTGTAACCGAGGGGAACCTGAAATATATACATATGATACTTATTTTTATCCTCAGCTGTCACTGTCATACAATAAAGTGCAACGATGGGCAAAGGTTGTAATGACATTTTTTTTTTTAATCATTGTCTAATACTTTTTTTAGCATACAGACTGTATAACGCTTTTGTTCTAGGACGCTTTTTCCTGCAAAAAAAATTACTGGTTCCTATTTATTTAGGACTTTATTGGTGTTTGTGTGTTGTCGATTTTTTGGATCAACAGATTTCTTATTATGACAGCATGAACGGCACTAACGAAGCTTGTCTTAACGTAAGACATACAATACTTGTAATTATTCTACTTATTATTATTATTAGTATTGAATCAGCGAATAATTATTTATTACAGAAGATTTTCCAATATCTGGCGTGTGAACACATGCATAAAAAAGGAATACCTTGGAATAATGGAGGTTGGCAAAAAATACATGTTAAGGTATTATATTCATTCTATTTCTTCTTACTACAACATTTCTATAATTTAAATGGTACATTACTTATGATTCAATAATTGTGTAGAATATACCTCTTCAAAATAATGGCGATGATTGTGGTATCTTTATGTGCACTTTTGCTGAATATTTCGCAAGAGATACGGATTTCAATTTTACAGCAAGCTCCATGCCGGACATTCGAAGGAAGATGATGGATGAAATTATAACTGGCAAGCTGCAAATTTCTACTAGTGCGAAAAAGCTTCCAGTAAGTGATATTATGCTGTATTGCTAGTGATACTTTTCTGATGTGCTCAGTATAAAAAAGTGTGAATTTATCTGTAGAAAACATTATTTACACTCCTTTAAAATTATTTTATATTTTCGAATAAAAAGTGTCATCTGTTAAAAAACACACGGAAATATCAACGAGTATAGAAGGTGTATATTTATACGAGTCTGCAACTTTTCATCAAGGAGACGCACGTTTTGGAGAAAACGCTAACGCTCAATGCATGACTATTGCAGTGTTCAGCATGACTGCTCTACCACAACATATGAACCATGTTACCCGCAAGTTACTTGATAATATCATTGTTCATGGTCACAATTATTATATTGAGAGCAAGAGAGATGAAAATATATCGCATATCCATTTGGCAGTCGATGAGCTATTGACATCGTTAGATGTTTTTGGACGCTCACTAAACACACATATTGATGAGTGTGAAGTAGGAACATTTTGTACCAATAATATGATCAATTCGTTGACTAATATTATACATAATTGTGTTGATACTTGCGACAAAAGCAAAGATGACGGATTTTTGTTTATCGGACACGCTCAAGAAGTTTCTTTTAAAATCGTTGAAACTCCTAGAGTTTCCTTTTTCATGTTCAACTCTCATCGCATTGACAATAACAATAGTTTCCCTAACAGATGTAAAGGAAGAGGATTAGCTAGACTTTTCCACTGTTATTTAGCGAAATCTCTTGCTACTTTACTGGTTACATAGTAGTCCACGTGATAATAAATATTGGCAAATATACAAAATAACTATTCTCAGGTAATTATTGTTACATTTATTATGTAATGTTTTATTCATTCCATTGATTATTTGAATAATATTCATTTTGTAGATGAATTTACAATGGTCTTTACATACAAAGATATATTTATGATATGCAACTGGGAACTAATACAAAATACATCCTATTCATGGCGACTATCCCTAGTAGCCACGATTTGACGTCAGAATTTTTGACAGACTTACGTACGTCTGTTTCCTTTCTGCCGCTGATCTTACGTTAATCTTACGTTAGGAAACCAAAAGACAGCTACATACGTAAGTCTGACGACAGTCTGCTTCCTAATGGCTACTAGGGATGATTCTACTTGCCAATAATGACAACCCTGCTTAAACAATCCTATTGGAAGAAGAAAGTTCAATAGGAAAATTGCATCGGGAATTTTCTATTGAATCCTATTGAAGGTTTTTTTACCTATAAAAAACTCCTGAATCCTATTGAAGTTTTTTTTTTCCTATAGAAATCTGCTGAATCCTATTCAGTTGTCCCATTGAGGTACGCTGAATCCTATTCGATACTTCAATAGGATTTCAGTAAATTTAATGGCACTTCTGAAATAACGATTTTCCTATTGAAAGAAGCAATTCCTTGTCGATACTCCAATAGGATTTGATACTATTCGATAGGAAAATTGTTGTAAAATTTCCTATCAAATTAAGGATAAACCTATTGAACGTTTCAATAGGATTTTACTACTACGAAAAAAATCAGTTTAAACAAAAGGTAGTTTTAATTCGCTCTAGATGTTTATTATTTATACGGATTTGTTATTTAAATATACACCTGATATTGAATTTATTAGAAACTTTGTCCGAAAAAATCCTGCAGACGATGAGATTCGATCCTGGCATCCTCGGGTCCACAGTCCAGTACGCTGCCAACTGAACTATTCTAAAACATGAAAATATGACTTCCATCTAATCTATTTGAGTTGAACATTCGAAATTATTTAAACCTTAATCAAGTTTGCTTCCAAGCAAGTATTTCAAAGCATAGAAAGAATAATTGTCATTTGTAAAAATAGGACAGATAAAATGCAACTCAAAAATTATATCTTTATCGCAATGTCCCATGATAAAATTTTATATTATTTGAACGAAGAACATCAGAACAACTTCTATAGGAAACTAATAAATTTAAAAGGAATATACGACTTAGAAAATATTTTCTTGTTTTAATATTCCACAATAGGTTTCGATATCATTTGATAGGTGTAATTTCGTCAAGTCTTAATAAAAAAAGAATAAACTAAACAGGAAAATACGCCTTGGATAACGTTTTCTTGTTTTCATATCTCTCGAAAGAAATTGATGTTTTTTGATAGAATAATTTCTATATCTTACTGTAGAAAAAAAAATGATTTATTAAAATAATACGATATGAAAAATATTTCTTTACTATTGGATATTCTAATACAATTTTATATCTCTCATTAGTCTTGTGTTAATAAGACTTCTACTATTTAAATAGGCCCAATTTCTTTATATATCTATGGGATATAAATGAATTGAGAAGCAAAATACGAAGAAGTGCTTTTTAGTAACAATATTCCTTAACAGGATTTAATACTGTTTTGCATGAATGTTTTTTCGGAGTTTTATGTTAAAATCAATAGATTGAAAATAAAAAGAGACTTAGAAAATATGCTCTCATCACGATACTCAATATTAAACTACGCTTTCCTAATAATACAATGCTTACGAAGAAAGGAAGGAATATCAACTTTTAGCTGTTGAAGGAGACAAACCTTTTAAATAACGAAAAATCCTCTTGAGGTTAAATGAATAAAAATAATTATTTCTAATTCGTATTTCCTTATTGAGATCTATTTATCTCCTATTGGATGTTAAAAGAGTCGAACCTATTAAATAATGTAAAATCCTATTGAGGTATAACAATTATTAAAAATAATTTCAAAGTCGTAATTTCCTATTGAGATCTATTTATCTCCTATTGGATGTTGAAAGAGTCAAAACTATTAAATAATGTCGAATCCTATTGAGGTTTAAAAATTAATAAAAGTAATTTCAAAGTCGTATTATCCGATTCAATTAGTTAGTTTCCTATTCGAATGTCTTTCCTTATTTCCCATAGAAGCTCTTCGTTTCCTAAAGAATTGCTGACTACCTTTTAGAATCATCATAATACTATTAAGTCGTGTGAATTGAAATGTTCTAAATCCTATAGGTTTTACGATTACCGTTTTTGTACCTATTCAGATTTGTATAATCCTGTTAAACTTTTTCTGGGTAGCAGGAATTTCTCAACTTTTCCTATTTAAATATGATGTTTCCTATTTAAATTCTGAAAAAGCCTAGAGGATTTACTTTTTTCCAATAGGAATGTTTAAGCAGGGAAGGAAATGATGAAAAACTCATATTACATCATCAAAATTTTTAAACATTATCTAATGATTTTTTCATTGCAGTAAGTATTTTCAAACAAAAATTATTCAAATTGTTTGCAAGTGTTCTTTATGTAATTACTATAAATTCCAGAGATCATGTCAACATAATGTACTTAGCAGATGATGTTCCTTACAATTGGTAACACTTCAAGTGAACCTTTTTACGGTATCATATGGTCTAATTATTTGTTTAATTAACTATTTGGCGAATAAGTTCCTTATCAAGATTTATTACAAGAAAACAGCTACTTCTGAAGGTACTGGTGATCAAACAGTTTAAGTTTCTTTAAACTTAGAATTAAACGATAAAGCCAACATTGAACGAGTATTGCAGCATCATCTTGTATTTTAGCATCAATTAAAAATGGTTAGTAGACATTTTATATTTTATAACATTAATAAAACCAATATTTTAAGGAATATTATGTGTTTTTAACATTCTACATATATTACTTATCATTATTATCAATTAACCTTATCAATTTACCCAACAGCAGGTGGAAATTATTTCAAGTGAAGCAGGTGCTCGAAAAAAAAACTGCACACTTGAATTTGATAACGAGGAGAAACCCTTTGAAAGTTATACTGATTCTAATTTACTTATAAAATATTTTCTTCGAGTGACAATTGTTAAAAAATTGAGTGATTCGGTAAAAGAAATAAAGCTTCTAGTGCATACACTAAGCTCTTATAGAGGTATGAATAATCCTATAAAAATAGAAATTGAAGATTGTTTACGTATTGAATTTAAATATAATAAAACCAAGTGACTATGAATATTGGCGTCAATTGTTTTATGAAAATCTTTTGATTGAATGCTTCAATATTGATGAACCATTATTTGTGATGATGTTACAGATATCCTTTAAAAGATGTTATTGTTGAAAAAATATACTTTTCATTTGGAAATCGCTTTCAATAGGGTTTTCTGAACTGACTATGATCTTACTTCAACAATGCAAGATATCAACAAAAAATGTAGTGGCAGGTATTACTTGAATCTTGTTATAATGAATGAAGGAGATTGTTGTTACTTCAAACAACAGGTAAAATGACAAAGTATATTCAGAAGTAGAGCTAAATAACATAAAATTAAATGTTCATGTTGCTTTTTTCCAGGAAATTGCAATGTAGAAAAAGAATGATAAAGGTAAAAAATCACAAAGAACTTCATTCCATCCCAATGGTCAATAGACTGCTACTGATGCCACCAACCAATTCAAAATAACAAACTTAATATTTCAACACTAATCGAAGGAATAGCACACAAAGAAGGTGACGGCGAAAAAGATAAAAAAGTAAATCCAGAAAATCGGAAAAGATATTCTAGGCTTTTCAGAATTATCTATCTCTCTTTCCATATGAAATATTTTTATTGTATTTAATCAACGACGACTGTTACAGTGAAAATATTTAAGACATCATTATTACGGGAGATCACAACATAATATTATTGGAGATGAGTTTTGTAAATATAGTAAATACAATGGACAATAATTCATACTTATCAATACAATAGTTATTAAAGTGTACACTTTACTCAATGATAAATCTATAAACGACTATTCAGAAAAATAGAAATGATAATGAGAAATATTATTTAAAAAAACATGAAATGCACTTCTACAATTTTTCAATGTACATAGATGTATGTAGGCAGTAATTACCCGGATTCAAATTGTCTTCGGTAATGAATTACTATTTAAAATTACTCAAGAGTATAATCAAGTCTACGTATTTTAACTTTGCAAAAAATATGGCAAGGGTAACTTTGTCATTCGGATATTTATATTGTACATGCTGTCTATTTTTTACAGGCAGTTGTGAATAATTTGGACTTTTAATATGAAAAAAATGGCACTTAGTTTTAGTGTTTTCACGTCAATGAACATGAAACAAATATTCAATTACTTCATGCATTTTAATATGCACTTTAGAGTAAAATAGCTAAATAAAAGTAATAAATAATTCATCTCTCATTTATTAAAGCTCAAAATACTTTAAATAATTTTTAAATATCTTTATTTGAGGATTAGATTTTTTTGCAGATATGGAGATCGTCGAGCACTGAAAAATCATCAGTTGTATATGAAAAAGGATGAATAAATTGTTTCTTTCATTTATAATGGGACCAATTGAACTGATTTTTTCAAATTTAACAAAAAAAGTAAAATAAAAATAAATTATGTAGAAACAAAATAACGATATATTTATATATACTGCTCTATAATAGAATAACATAAATAATTAATATTATCAATGACAAGTCAAATGTATAAATATTTATTTATTTACGAAAAATTGTAAAGCATGAAATAGACTTGAGAATCAAAATGTATACAATAAGTTAATTAAATAATCATTATAGTAATTATAATAATAAGATATAAATTCGACATAAAAGTGGATTAATTGATTTTTGATATTATATTTTAGATTATTGTATAATTTAGGATTTAATGTTATTACATATTGTAAAAACTGTCGGAGATTTTGTTAGACATTATTTGTGTTTCAAGACTTTCCATGGGTTTTTTCTCAAATTTTTTTTCCTGTAAGAAATATTTAATATTTTATTGAATGATTGTGTTTGAAATCTTTCATTCTTTTACAGTATCCTTTGTTAAATTTTTGATAGAGGACTTAAGCTCATTAAACCAATTTTAACTGTGATAAATGTTCTCACACTCGGCATTGTCGCTATAAACTGAAGTATATACAATTTTTTATCAATTAAATTAAATGTTACCGCGCGCGTAGTAATACATTGAGTGCTTATGCGCATGCGCTGGTGGTGGGACAGTCGGCGTTACGTCTAAGTTTCATAGTACCTCTTTGTCCAGTTCGACTATAACTGCATCTGGAATATCTATGAATCACTCGAGCATAAAAAAAAGTTAAGTTCCAACGAGTTGGTACATTCTGTATAAGTCTCAAAAATTCATCCAAACTCTGATTTTTTTTTAATTCTGCTATAGCTAATGGGGATTTGAAGAAGAGTACAACTCTATTTAACTTTATTTATAATATCATGAATGATTTTAGTGTTATCAATGGCATGACCCGTATGGAAATAATTTCCTAAAAAAACTCTGAAGAGCTCTGAAAATTCCGTGAATAACTTTGAAAAGTGTCGGAAAAATTCTGAATAACCCTGACAAACTTTGAAGAGTACTCTGAAAGCTTCTGAATATTAGAACATGCTTTTTAGAGTTTTTCAGAGTTTTTTAGAGTTATTCCCGTATAGAGATGATTTGATGATTTGAAGCAGGATGGACCAGCAGGGACGGCGAGGCGCAAGCTGAACTGACCATTCAGAGACGACCTGCTAGTGGCGGGGAGAATCAGTGAAAGGAGGCCGAGAAACCTGATTCCCCTACGTGCCCGAAAAAGCGAAAGCTTACCGGGGCAGAGAGAAAGAAGAGGCAGAGGAAACCGGGAACCCCAGTGGTAACCGGCGGAATCTCCGGAAGCGAAGCTACTCTAGGTGGAACTGGGACGACCTCTAAGATTGATACCGGGGCCGCTAGCTCTAATAAGTCGAGGACCTCTACCGGCACCATAGGTAACACCAAAAAGCAAAGGTCAGAGGATTGCACCCCCCCCCCTCCCCCGATGCTAAATTTTGAGCGAAGAAGGCTTGCACGGCGCCTGGACCCAGCAGCTTTGCTGATACGGTTGCAGGGAGTAAGAGGGTGGCCATCGCGCCGAACCTCTACCCCTCTGTGACCCTTGGTAGGTAGCAGGAGGACGCGGTGCTGGCGAAACTCCTTCGGGCCCTGGACGATGCCATCAAAAGTGGCAAGGTTCTGGGATTTGAGGGCCATAATCTCGACAGAGGGCTTCTGTGGATCAACTGTCCCGATGAACGGGCAGCCACTTAGCTCAAGGAGACGATCTCCTCCATAAAAGTCTCGGAAGTGGTAACCCTCGAAGTTCTCGAGAGGGAGAATGTTCGCAGACTCAATAGGGTCACTGCAACGTTTCCCGGGCCACCGGTGGATTCGGCGGTGATCTTAAAAAGACTCGAGGGCCAAAACGCCGGACTGCATTCAAGCCTTTGGAGGGTTTAGAGCACGAAGACGGCACCAATGCTAACCAGTTGAATTATTGGGGTAGACGACGAGTCACTCAAGCTCTTGAAGGGGCTGGGAATGAATCCCTACTGCGGCTTAGGTCGAGCTCGTTTTTACGAGGTGCCGAAGGTAGCGGAGGGGAGACAACCCACTCCGGTTAAGAGATCAGTACCGGTGGCAGGGACCTCCAAGGTAGTACCTCCCCTAAGAGAGAGGAGAAAGCAGGCGGAGACGCACGCAGCCTCTTTCTTAAAAAGGAAGGGAACGCAAAGAGGGCCCACCAACCCCCTACCTCTAAGGAAGCCCAAAAAAGCACACTGCGGCGAGGGAAACCTCAGAGTAGTCGGGATGTCACGCCAACTTCTGGAGTTCGGGGGTGACCCACGAAGTGCCAGGAGCTGGCCAAAGTAGGGAGGGCTCTGTCTCGGATTAAGCTGACCGACATGGTAAAGCCCGGAGCTGAGCCAGTGGGTAACCTTCCTGCAGGAGAGGGCACGGGAAGGGACGGCGATTTTGCTGGCCCACCCGCGCAGGGCTAACACCTTCTCAATGCTTCCGCATCCCAAACCTCATCCTCAGCACGCGAAATCAAACATCGCCGAAATCTCCATGATATCGGAGCAGATGAGGATTTCGCAGATCAACTTGCATAACTGCTACGCGGCTGCGGCATTACATTGTCGTGACCTATCGATGAGGCACACAGATGTTTCCTTCATCCAAGATTCTTACTGTAGGGAGGGAGAGGTTCTGAGAAATAAACCCTGTGGGGCTCAGCCAATACTGCACAAGGGATCTAGCGACAGTGCAGGTGAAGATTGAGATGGGGAGTGAGCCGATTAAAGTCGTCATTGGCTCGGCATACCTCCCTTACGACTCCGTCGAATCGCCACCCACTGAGGAGGTAAAACAACTCGTGGAGTACTGCTGAAGAACGAACTGCGAGCTCATAGTGGGCTGTGATGCCAACGCACATCACACCTTCTTGGACAGCAGTGCCACTAACGAGAGAGGGGCCAGTTTACTGGAGTACCTCACTCAGCAAGGCCTGGAGGTTCTGAACAGAGGGCGCAAACCTACCTTTGTCACCTCGGTCGGATAGGAGGTCATTGACATAATTGTCGCCACGACGGAAATATTTAATTTCGTCAACGGATGAGAGGACGAAGAGAAAACTCTATCGGACCACCGAACGTATTAACGTCACTCTGGCAAGGGAAGTGAGCAACGCGGAGCCGCAAATCCGAAGGGACCCAGGGAGCACTGACTGGGTCCCGTTCCGACAGGAACTGGAAAGGCTCATGGGGGAACCGGAGGGGCGCGTAGGGACAACTGCCAACCTCGATGAGGCGGTGCAGGGCCTACAAGACGCCATTGCAGGGGCCTACGAGTGCACATGCCCAACCAAAGTGACCAAGGAAGGAAGCAGAGTCCCCTGGTGGAACAGGGAGCTTGGCAAAGCTCGTAAGGAAACCCGGAGGCTCTTTAATAGGGCCAGGGGGCTCAAGGGGGATCAGAAATGGTCTGAATATAAAGCCTCTCGAAGAGAATTCAGATCCCTGATCGGGTCAGTAAGGAGGGAGGTTTGGAGAAGCTACTGCGAGAAACTGGAGGCACTACCCGAGGTAGCCAGGATCCGCAAACTGCTTACTCCGGGCAGAAACGTGGCACTCTGGGGCCTAGAGTCCCCTGAAGAGGCGATGATTGATGATCATCAAGGCATACTGCTCCTCATTGAAACGCACTTTTCGGAATCAATCGCGGTGCAAGATACCATAAGTGAGGCTGAAAGACCAGGGGGGCTTGCAAGAGCCGACTGGGAAACCGCCAAGCTAGTGGTGACCTACGATCGGGTAAAATGGGCGGTCGGCACCTTTGATCGCTACAAAAGTCTAGGCACAGACGGAGTCTTCCCGGTTCTGTTGCGAATGGGCGGCGGAGGACTTTGGCGCAGACTGGTACAAATTTTCCGATCTTGCATTGACATGGGATACATACCGAGGGCATGGCGTATGGTCAGAGTGGCGTTCATTCCCAAAGCAGGGAAGGGCCGCTACGACCAGGCAAAAGCTTACAGGCCCATAAGCCTTTTACCTCCTTTATCTTCAAAACATTGGAGCTGCTGGTGGACTGTTACCTAAAAGAGAGCGCACTGGGCACTACGCCCTTGTGCTCAGCTCAACACGTCTACCAAAGTGGCGAGTCTGTAGAGACTGCCCTCCATGACCTCGTAAGATGCCTGGAAAGAGCCCTGGAGACGGGCAGGTCCGTACTCGGAGTCTTTTTGGACATAGAAAGGGCGTTTGATAACACACCCTTCGAAACTATAGGCGAGGCAGTTCGAAACTCGGAGGCAGGCTCTACGCTTGCACGATGGATCAAGAAATTACTCGTCAACAGAACGGCCATTGCCAAAGTAGGGGGTATGAAAGTGCGAGCTGCAGTAGCCAGGGGCTGTCCGAACGGCGGAGTCATATCTCCCCTGCTGTGGACCCTGGTGGTGGACGAACTCTTTACGAACTTGAAAAGGGCTGGTTTCGGCGTCCAGAGATATGCGGACGACGTGGCCATTACAGTCACAGACGACGATTTGGGAAGTCTGTCCCTTAGGATGTAGACGGCCCTTAACGTCGTTGAGAGATGGTGCCAGGCTCGGGGGATTAAGGCTAACGCTACCAAAACTGAACTGATTTTATTCACAAGAGGTAGGAGAACTGAATTCAGGCCTCCCTCTATCTTTGGTAAACAGCTGAACTGTTCGGAAACAGTGCGCTACCATGGAGTGACCTTAGACAGGAAGCTCCGCTGGGGAGCGCACGTGGACAAGCAGGTTGAGAAAGCTACGGCTACCTTCTGGACCTGCAGAAGAATGTTCAGCACCACATGCGGTTTGAAGCTCCTGGGCGTAACGGGAGCGTGAGGACGATCCTAACCTTGGCCATGGGCTGCCTGCTGAACATCCTTCCACTGGATATAATTGTGGAGGCGTTGGCGAAGAGGGCGGCCATCCGCGAGAAGTAATAAACAGTGGACGAGCTTTCGGATAGGGCATGCGGGAATTCTAGCCTTAGAGGACCCCACAGGACTCAATGGCAAGAGGGTCAACCGCTGCCTCAGAAAGCTCAAGTTCTCACCTGTCTATCAGGTCCTTTTCATGGACAGACGGACCTGGATGGAGGAGGGCGAGGAATCACTTACTCCAAAGGGGCCTGTTTGGTACGTGGATGGGGCGGAAACCAAAGGGGGAGTAACTGGAGCCGGAATATGGTGCAGTGGACCAAGGGTGGAGGAAGCCGGGATGCCTCCGTTTTCCAGGCAGAAGTTTACGCAATTCTGATCTGCGCAATGATTATTGTCAGAAGGGAATGCAACGGACAGCACATCTACATTTGCAGTGACAGCTATGCTGCCCTAACGGCCCTCTCACAGGTGGCCACTTGCTCTAAAATATTTATAACTTTCGGCGAAAAAAAAAAAAATTACGAAAAAAATTTATCATCATATTTCCACATTTATTTTAAGTACTCAACTAAATTTTGTTTAATTTTTTATGATTCATTACTCAGAAAATAACGCTTCACTGAGACAATGTGCTTGAATCAAATTGTTTATAACTAATTAGAAAATTGATATTTTTTGTTTAAATTTCAGATAATGTTTTTTATGCGTGTATATTCTAAGAATATACATAAATTAATTGAAAATAATAATTAAGGATTTTGGGTGGCTAATTTCAAGAATTTTTACTCATTCAACCCATTGTCCGTAACAATAGCTTGTATTTTTTGTAGTGGTATATCCCATTTTTGCAATATGGATTTTTTTTGTAGTAATATTCTCACTTGTGTGTCGTTCTGATAGTTCTGCAATATCTAGAACAGTAGATGAAATTCCATCACCCATGACATAATGAGCAGTACACCCAAGGAAGCATCGTGAAGTTTTTGTCTCCGTCCAAATATCAGCTATAAGACTGGATAGAATTAACACTTTCAAATTTCTTTTTCGCTAATAAAAATAATGATTCATATTTGTTTTCAATAAGATTAGTAATCGCTTGCCGTCCAGGAATTTTAAATTGTGGAAAACATTTTTTCAAAAGTAACTGAAAACCAGGTTTTTCTGTGGCACTAAAGGGCATATCATCCTCAATGATTATATAAACTAACAAGTTAGTTATTTTTGCTGCTTGTTCTCCACCATCTGCATAAAAAAAAAAAAAAAAAAATTCTATTCATAGGTTGAAAAATTAAAGCAAGCAAAAACTGATTTACCTTTGAAGGAAAAAATTCGATTGAATGATTGGTCGAATCGGTTGAGTTTGAATTAAAGAAACTTTATATGAAGATTTAAAATTTTTAGAATTATGACGATGTTCTCCAGAGTTTTTAGAATTATCCTAAAATTCATTGAAGAAATAAAAAAAAAATGTATGATCAGAAAAATGAATCTATAAAAACAGACCAAAACAAGTAAGCCTTACATCATGCTCAGAATATAAGCATAAATTCTTACATGCTCCAAAATGTCACCGTTTTAAATGATTCAATAAGTTGATTGTACCGCCCGGGGATGCAATTTCTTTTAAACATAAATTACAAGTACCACCTGTACTTATTTTTACGAAAAATTGCCATGCATTCGATTTTTTTTCTTCTTAGATATTTTTCTGATATTTAAAAAGAATTGAGAGAGATAATATACAAGCATTATCACATTAAGTAACGGAAAGAAAAAAAGGACACATTAAATATATTGTCCCGAATTTTTCACTTTAACAGTATTAGAAGATTCTAATTGATTATCTGCAGGATCTTGTATAATAGCTTGACTCATGTTGGAAGATCCAGCAACTAACTCGTCGTTGTTTTCCATAAGATTTGAATGCGGATTATCACTTTCTCGATCTATTGGAACACTAAAACACGACGTTTAAATTAAAATATTACAAATATTTAAAAATTATTAGCAAAAATAAATGCTGATACATATTTACTTTATAATCTAAATTAATATACTTAGGCTTACAAATTTATTCTGTCGAGACTGAAATAAATATGTTCAAAGCTACGATCAGAAAGAGTAAAAAGTCCTTCACCCATTTTTTTCATTAAAAAAAACCTCTTGCAGCATCTTTATTGCTATAAAAAATGAATAATTTGAAACTCAATATGTTATTATTTTATTTTAAATTGGAAAAAATGGTTGTACTTACCCTCTGATCTTTATATAAACTTGAAAATCTATACCGTCACAACACACTTCACTTTCTTGATCTATGGAAAAAAAACCTTAAATTTTCTTTGAGATGATGGCTCTGAAAAACATAGACCCAATAAGATATCTTAACTGATATTAATAAATATTAATTTTATCATTGACATAATTTAATATTTAGATATTGATTAGTAATTTATTTATTGATCTTACCTGCTTGATACCATTGCATTTTGCAACGAATTGTTGACACTATTTAGTAGTCTTGCATTGACAGAGACAGTAAGTATGTATCAACGGTGTTTTGCATTTGTTTCTTCAACAATATGACACCATAAATGTCATGTCAGTGTGACAAACATGCCCAAAACATTTTCACTTCCTGTTGTATAAGTTTATATTTAATAAAAATATTTTTCTTGATCCCCTGGCCGAAAGTACCGCCTCCCGGAACGTATTTTGCTCCCGAAACAACAACTTTTGGGGCCTGCTCGATTTCATGCGTGCTTCGATGGACTGAAAGACTTTTGTGGCGCGGAAACGTAAACTAATATAATCTATTGGGGAGATTAAATCGTGAAATATTTACAAAGTAATAAAAGATAAATGAAGGACAAAAGATGCATTCAATACTTCAAACATCTGCATGTCAGACATAGTTTTTCTTCGATAAAATGGTTAGTTAAGATGAAGTTTAGTTAGAAATATTGGAATAACTATTTTTTTTTATTCCGAATATATTTTGTATTTTTTAATTAAAATTCTTAATTCCATTTTTAATAATTAAAAAGTAATATAATTTAGATAAAATAGTTCAATGAAACTTTTGTGGATAAGAAAAGAAGAAAATTTCAAAAATGCATAACTCCTCATCTTTGAGAAAAACTAATGAAAAATTAGACACCAAAAATAACAATGATATAAGTTCTCAATTACATAAACATGATTTAAAATTTGAAAATCCAACATTCAACGATTGTACCTTCAATTTTACTTGATGTAATTGCAGGAAAGAAAATACTTCGTTGAGTATGTAAAATAATTCTATATCAAGATTGCCATTGATTATCTATAACCAATTTTTAACGGATTCCTGACTTTGAACTTTTTTGCTGATGTCCGACCGGCAGACCCCAATACAACCGTTTAGCTTATCGACTGATTACCAAACTTACTTTCGGCGGGATCAAGAAAAATAGTATACGACACACTACCAAAAATGTTGAATGCCCGGTGTGTGTGATATGAGGGAATTTAACTTTCTGGCCTTGAGTCGTAATATACTATTCATAAAAGTTTTTTATCAAGTAATGCTATTCTTCAAAAAAATTTTACTAAATTTCCAATTGAGATTTATTCAATATGTGGTGATATAACAAAATAAAAATTTAAATTCAAATTTGAAGCAATGAGACAGAGTGTTCATTGGTTCCGGTTTTCCCGCGAGAGAGAACTCATATCAGTGACACCCTGGTTAAACGTTCCGATAAAATCTTATAAAAAAGAATTTTATAAGAATTGATCGGAAAATTGCATCGGAAATATCACACTTTTTATAAGAATCTATAAGAAAATGCATACCCACACGGAAATCCAATGTATCCATAATGTATCTGGGAGATATATGAAATATATCCAAAATATATCCAAGATATATCCAGATACAAAAAAAATATATTCAGAATATATCCCGTTAATATCCCAGTAATAAAAGAGATATATTTAAGATACTAACGGAATATATCTTATAAATATCTATAAAAATTGTCAACTCCGTTTATCAGCTTTTGGAAAAAAAATAGAAGAAAATAGAATGTCAGTTGATAATTTTTTAGAAAATACAAGTCGGACGATAAACGGAGTTGACAATTTTTGATGAACCATCTATAAAATAATAAAAATGCACAACTATATTCAAATAGATATTTTCATTTTTTGTACATCCTATTATAGGAATAGTAATATTTTTAAATAAATTGATATCACCAAAAAACGATTCCTGTATTATCATCAGTTGCTGCCGCAGTTATGGAATTTTCATTACCGCATTTACGCAATTCTGGGTTATTTTCACCAAACGCTGCAATAAGAACCTTCATGCGGCTTTTTATTGCTACCAGTATCATGTTCTTTTTTTTCTTATTTGAAAAATGTCGATGGGAAATTTCATTTTCGAAAAATTGCTTATATCTCGCAAACAGTGAGATTTTTTTAAATCATCGCTTGGGGGACTTAAAGTACGTACCCCTTCAGGAAATCCCAAAAATTCGATTATTTTTGCGCTATGTCTCACTGTTTGCGAGATATAAGCAATTTTTCGAAAATGAAATTTCCCATCGACATTTTTCAAATAAGAAAAAAGTGATATAGACTATAGCTTTCCTGGGGATTTCTTTGAGCATCTTAGGAGTAATGCCATCTAGACCTGGGGATTCCTTGGATTTTAAGGTTTTCTGTATTACATGGTCGACTTCTCGAGGTGTAAAGTGCTTTATTGGAATATCCATCGGTAGAGGGAATTTGAGATGTTGTTGGATCTCGAGTTCCTGGTCGCTTCGGGTCTGGCAGGAGGTGTTGGGGGTAAAGACAGCCTGGAGATGCTTTACAAATGCTTCTGCTTTGTCGTTGTCACTCATTGCCCAGCTACCGTCGTCTTTTCTTACGGGGTAGTTTTGTTGTTGGGATCTTTTTAGGTACCTGGTGGCTTTCCATAATGAGTAATCTGTTTCTTTTGAATTGGACAGGTTACTGATAAACGATTGAAAGATGTTGTTCTTGTATTCATGCAGCTCCTGCTTGAGTTCTTTAATAGCTGTGTTGAGTTTTTTTCTGTCTTCTGGATGCCTACTTAGTTGCCATTTTCTGCGGAGTTTTCTTTTGTTGAGTATTTTGTCTCGCAGATACTTTGGGTAATTCTGAACTTTTTCTGTTGTTTCAGGGGTTGCAGTGGTCACCGATTTTATCAGTATCTGTGTGATATGTTCGAGAGAAGTATCAATGTCTGTAGTTGTTTTGAGAGGTTGATTCATTACTATCTGTTTATTGATATGTTCTCTATATAAGTCCCAGTCAGTGTTTTTATTGTGAAGGTCATGAGGTTTATTGATTGGTGTTAAGCCTGTATTAATTATAAGAAGAACAGGAGTATGGTCTGACGAGAGGTCAAGGCAAGCATTAATGGTTGCCTGGTTCTGAGTTACCCCGTAAGCAATAAAAAAGTCTAAAACGTCCGGTATTTTATGTAGATCAGTTGGCCAATAAGTAGGCTACCTTTGACTTAAGATGTTGTAATTGTTACTTTGAGCTGTTAAATAAAGCTGCTTCCCACGTCGTTTCCAATGGTCTTGTAGGTGTATTTATCACCCTCGGTTACTTGCTCTATTTTACCAGCAAGTGTTTGGATAGCTTGCATTCCTGGTACGAAGATTGGTGGGGGTTTGGGAACTCTGGTAGTTTTAGTTTGAGAGTTGTTTTAGGTGCCATTTGATTGATCATGCGTTGCATTATCCTCTTGCTGGGTGTTATCTAATAGTTCATATGGATTAGGGCTGAGTGGAGACTGCAACGAGTCCACGCTAACGATGTTTGGTCGTTTCCTTTTATTGTAACAGCCCTTTCCAGATGCTACCTGCCATCCGTTCGGTTGATTTATAAGAGTTAGCCGTAATGCTTTTCCCTCACCTGTTTTTGAAGGAGAGTTCAATAATAGTATACCTCCTGTAGAGTTTGATTCCACTAGAATGCTGTTGGGCAAGGTCTCTGACTCTATGTCACCATCACTGTCCGTAGGCATGATTCCAGAAGTTAATAGTCTGGATTTTTGTATTCGATCACTTATTACTAATGTCGCACTGAGTAAACTGTCACGGTTTAGTTAACTGTTGATAAACACGTCCGGACACTTCAGCTGCCTTAAGCAGAATGTCTACATTAGGTGTTTTTAATTCATTTCTATTGTTTATCATTGTATGAGAAACAGAGGAATAGGGAACAATTCGGGCTACATCAATATGTCTAAAAATATTAATTTATGTATTATTAAAATGTAACGATAATAATTGGACAAAGAAAGTCAATAAATTTATTTTTCTTTCAAGTAGTATTGATACATACTTTTGAGAAATTATTCTGTATAATTCTGGAAGGGGTAATAATTAATTTTTCGCTGCATCTATCAACTCTCTTTTAAAAAGTTGTATCCGATTATTAGATAATTCTTCTAAATGCAGGTGATTGTTAGTTAATTTAAATTTCCCTTCATTATCAATTTTCCCCGTACCAGGACAAAATTGTTTCTTTAATTTGCAATATAATAAGCTGAAAAAATTTATTTATTTATTCACGAGAAATCAATTGCACATTTCGCGCGCTCTCGTATTTGTAGATGTTAAAATTCCAACTACATCTCTTAACCGCCATTAACCGAGCAGCCAATCAACTATAGGAAGAAAATGGCTAACGAATATCAACCAAAATAGCCAATCAGCAATCAAATAGAGATTTCGCGGCTTCCGTAAATGACGATTTCCGTAAAATTCAATTTTTAAGGAAAGAATTTTTATAAAATTCTAAACCCATAAATAGTACTTACGTTTCGTTTTCGGTAACTTTATCTATGTAGTACTTGTGACCTCCAATTACTCTTTTTTCTTTTCGTTCTCTTCTGAATTATCTAGTTTCCTCACGTCTATGATTAGATTTCAACTTCTTTTTTTATTAAATAAAAACAAATCAACATACATTTATGATTCATCAATTGCATTAAACTTCAACTACGTTCGGTGAATTTGTTGTAATTCGAATAATGGAAAAAAGACAATTTAATTTTGGTCTCAATAAAAATAAAAGACTAGAAAATATATATTTTTTTGAAAAATACTGTTATTCGAGATCATCAAAAATAAAGGATACGATGTTATCAATTTTTTAATATATTAATTATAATAATTTATTATCATGTAGTATTAGTGACATTATTAAAAAAACGTTACAGTTATGTAAAGTGTCATGAAACACTCAGAAAAAATTGTCCTGTACGAGGAAAAATTATTAATGGAGAATTTTTACAATCAGGAAAGCGAGACATACAACATAATCATCTACCAAAAAATGACCAGTTAATTTATGATTTTAAAAACAATCTATTCAATGCAGTAATATCTAGTTTTCAAAGCTTAAGATCCGTGTATGATCAACTTAGTATCAAGTAAGTAGTAGTGTAAATACAGCGTAAATAAGATGAATTTTGTAGATTTAGAATTAAAAAAACGTGTAAAATTCGCGCCGTATAGTTTGTCAGTACGCATGCTCAGAAATAGTACTACACTTGCCCGCACAAAAATTTCGCTTGCTGAAAAACAGAGATTTTGTTCTGTAAGGGTGCACGCGTAGTAACTTTAAGCGCGAAATTTCAAATAACATCTGTATTGTTGTTGATAGATATCCCGAGGGTTCTTCCCTTGTTCCGTATTGCAGCATAATTGAGTCGATGAAGAAATGGCGACAAATAAATTGCCCAAAAATTCCAACTAGTCTGCAAGATTACGCAAGTCTTTTAGGTTCGAATCAAATAAAAAACTTTTTATAAATAAATGGAAATGGAATCAGAGTTTCCACAGTAGTTGAAAATGATGAATCGATCGCTGTGATTTATGCTGATCCAGACTTTTTAAACTCAATGACTTTCCATCATTTATATGTAGATGCAACATTTAAAGTATGCCCTGCGAAATTGCAAAAATTGCAATTTTTAACAATAATGGCTCGAATATATGACAATGTAAGCAATACTTCATTCTAAGTGATTTTTTTATAGTATTTTTGTACGGTAATGTATAAAATAATATCTGTGAAAATTTCTTAAAGGTAATACCAGTAGCATGGAGTTTAATGTCCAGAAAAACAACAGCGTTATATGTCTTGGTATTTCAATACTTTTCAAGCCTCATTCCTCATTTACAAGTTGCCTCTTATATGACAAATTTCGAGAGTGGATTAATAAATGCATTAAAACTTGTTTATCCACAAGCCACTGGATTCAAATGTTATTTTCATTTCGTTCAGGTATAAGTTAATAAATCCATCATAATATTTATTCATAAATATATTTCTATAATCTCATTATTCAAATTAAAGGCATTATTTAAGAAAGCATTAAAACTCAAATTATTGGAAACAATTAATGATTGGGAAGAAGGAAAACATTTCTTTAGAAAAATTATTGCTTTGGCATCATTGCCGGCAGCAGAAATTCCAACAGCTTTTTATATAATATTAAAGTCATCCCTTCATGTGATTCCAATATTTCTACCATTTCTTTTATATTTCCAACCATATTGGTTGGAGACAGTTAAACCAGAAAATTTTAGTGTTTTCGATGCAGAAAATAGAACAAACAATTACATTGAGGCATATCATCGAGTTTTAAAAAATCGATTTGGAGTTCATTCAAATTTTTGGGAATTTACCGGTAAATAAGTCATTAATAAACGATCTAAAAATACAAACTAAAAAATCTTTATAGAAAATGTGTGCCAATTGCAACAAATCACTAAAAATGAATTGAACTCTTTATCTATGGGTTTTCTGATAAGAACTGAATCCCGAAGGACTCATTTAGAACAAATTTTGCTTTTCAAAAGAGCATGTGTATTGTATAAGGACAATAAATTCGATATTCCAAAATTAATTGAATGTGTTGCTCATATCATACCAGTATTGGATAACAGAGAAGCATTAAAAGCTATACAAGAAGTTGATGCATTTATTAATTATCATATAGATCTAAATAGTAATAATTGTCGTAAATACTTTCTTGAATTGGATATCCTTCTCATCAGTTATAACATAATCACATTACTCTGTATTTTAGGTATTGCAGATGACATTATTATAATCATTCATGGCTAAAATTACCATACATATTAAGACCATTATAATGCTGTAAATGATCTATAAAAGTGTATTCCATCAGAGAATTTGCTGAAAGTTAATTGTATTTAAATAAAAAGTTGTATTATCTTAATAGAATCGATTAGATAATTTTTGTTCAATAAAAATAAATATTGTGAATGATTGAGTAAATAACTTTTATTACGATGAAATCTTCAATTCAATATTTATCATCCGTATAATTTTCTTATGCTGAATAATAATCAATCGTGTACTATTAATTTCGTTGATTAATTTTTATTATTGAAATTATATTTCGTGTGTATCGTCCGGCTTCGATGAGCTTGTGAGAAAAGATGAAAAAAAGATTACAGGTGGACGGTAATCAGAAACTTAAGTGGACTGTATTTTGAGGAAAGGTTGGATGCTAGAACAGTCGGGACTGTTGAACGGGTGTAAATGAGTCGGCTGAGACACTATTTTTCTAGTAACAATTAACAATTCATTAATAACTAAAGGTAGTAACACAAATATAGTGAGAGATAGTCTATTAAAGAATTGTCTGATATGAATTCACTGAAACACACACATAATGAGTTCACTGATCTTCTATATGGTGAGTTCACTGATGAATCGTCTGATGAGTAGAAATCCCTGGAAAGTTGTAAGTTTTCCAGGACTGGTCCCCTGGACCAGGAGGAGTCTGAGTGTTTATGAGTTGGCGTCAGTCACACCGACACAAGTGAGTTGTTCTGGCATGGACCTTGTGTGAGTGACTGTCCATGAGGCCATTAGGCGTTGAAGCCGACATCGTTCGCGTCTCTTTCAGCGAAGATGTATAATCGGACCAACTTGAGATGGCTGATAATAGTTAGTGTGAGTTAGACTGCTTGATGAGTTTACAATCATCTCTGTAGATAATTGACCGTTGAGTGATTCCGTTTCTGAGGAATCTTCTGGTCTTTCACTCGTGAGTTTGTCTGTGTGAGTTGTCCATTAGTAGACACGTACCGAGTCGACTGTTATCATAAGTTGTCTGTCGGTTGGCATCATCCGATGATGCCAATGAGTCGTCCGAGTACCAACACGTACAGATACTCACTGTACTTAGCGAATACCTGGTGACTACTGACCAAGACAATAACTGACAATAACTGATAGTAACAATAACTGAAAAATACAGACGAATACAGACTAATATACCCAAAACTCTGAGTTCTCGAAGCTTCTAGGTCCTTCGGAAGGGATATCTACGCCTAGAAATTAATTAGAGTAGTCTAATTCGCGAAGATGCGTTGGCAGGAAAGACCTTGAATTGTCTAGTTATTCTAGAAAAATGTCAGGTTATAGATGAATTACTCCTGACCAAGTCAGAACAGTGTGATTAACTGATCCATGTAAAATGCAGTTCTCAGTTTTAAACATTCGCGGTTAATTTCATTTCGGAGTACTTTTTTGCGGTTAAGTGACAGTTCGTCTCATATATTGTTCAGTGTTTCTTCGGTTCATGTAAACCATCCTGTCCTGTTATTTACGCTTGGAAGACTTTACCGTAAGCCGTATTTATTTGATCGAAAAAGTGCGGTTACAATTTCGGAGTGTCTATTTGCACCATACACGAAAACACGGAAGCACGGAAATTACTACACGGGGAAAATTGCCGTAAAATTACTACACAAATACACGGAATAAAAATTACTAGAAATCACTAAATAGTTGATAGCACGGATACACAGAATATGATTTTTTGTACCCGTGTTTTTGCGCACTCGTGTACCCGTGTTTCCGTGTACCTGGAGCATACATATTTTATGAATTTCAATAAATCTACACTGATACACGGGAACACGGAATACTATGTGAATCAAAATTGACTTTTTAGAATCTATTTATTAAAACGCACTGATAGCAATATATAAGACTATGAAAACAACAAATACACAATGAGCTATAAAAAATCAACAATCATTAAATTATGTTGAAAAATGTGAAGATATAATATAGATATTTTTGATTAATTATCACATTTTAACACAACTTTTTTCTAATGTAAAAGAAGTTAAAGAAAAAGAGCATCTGTACCTGCAATCGAATATCGTTTTTCACGATAAATAAAAAACTATTTTGTTTGTTTAATATAATACATTCAAGATGATTTTTTTCAATGATCGATATCTTCAAATTATAATTATAATGAAGAAAACGTTTGTATACAGTTGTAAAAATTTACAATAAAATAACTTATTCATAATTTAATTTTTCATTGTGATGAAAGTGTTCGAAGGAAAAACATAAGTACATATGCATATAACATATGCACTGTACATAGATATTAATAAACATATATAACCATATATAGTGGTATATATGAGGACGGTTTCCATTAGATGCTGTTAGACGATGCCGGCCGGAGGCACAACATGGAGACACAACTTTCGCCTAATCTATTTGAGTTGAACATTTGAAATTATTTAAACCTTAATCAAGTTTGCTTCTTAGCAAGTATTTTAAAGCAGAAAAAGAATAATTGTCATTTGTAAAGAGATGACAGGTAGAATGCAACTTAGAAATCCGTACTACTTATAAATTTCTGGTGTCTGTCTGTCTGTCTTTCTGTTCGCGGTAATCTCCGAAACGGCTAATCCAATAGAAACCAAATTTTGCAGACATGTAGAGGGGGTTGTCAGAAAGGATATAAAATTTTTATGTTGGTATTATGTCAAATATATTCGAAATACAATAATTTAGAAAAGAATATAATATTGAACTCTTAATAATAATTGTAAATATGGAAAATAAATATTTTAATATAAGATGAGCAAAATTGTAGAACGAGTATGTCACTTATTTAGTTTTTATTCAGCCCATAAAAAAGATCAAGTTTTAATTGAAGACTTCGTATACATTTTAAATTAATTTTTTTGAAAATACTGTCGACTATTTTCCAATTCAATCCTATTAAAACGTCCTCGATCGATTCGGAAATTTCCAATTGAATCCTATTAACACTATTTCTTGAATTAAAACAATATTATTTTCCCATTCAATCCTATTGAAGCATTTCCCATTCAATCGGAAATTTCTTATTCATTCCCATTGAAAATTTTATTCGATTGATTCCTACTCTGCTTAAACTCTCCTATTAAAAAAGTTGAAATCCTATTGAATATTCATCAAATCTGAATAGGAAAGGAGAATTTTTAACAGGATAAGCCGAGGAATTGTTTGCTTCCGAATAGTAATTAATGGGAAAATATTATATTTAAAAGGAATTTAAAATTAAGATTATAGTCCCATTAAAAGAACGCTCTTCCCGTTGAAAAGATTCGAAAGGAATAAAGATAAATAAACAGGAAAATAAAACTTAGAAAAATTTATTCGTCCAAAAATATTTTCCAATAGGATCGAATTAAATTCTATGGGAAAGAAATAAGAAATGTTGCTAGAAAATAGGGAATTTGAAAAGGAAAAAAGGACATCGAAATTTTTTTATTATTGCAGTATTTTTTAATAGGATTTTATAGTATTCTATGGGAAGTAGTTAAAACATTTCAACAGGAAATTGGTGATTTTCGAAGGAAAATAGATAATTTGTTTTCTTGCTTCAGTCAAAGTATTTTGCAATAGGATTTCATTTATTTCTACAGGAAGTCATTCGAAGAGTTTCAATGAGAAACAGACTTTTTCTACAGGGAAATACTACTTCAAATTTCTCATTCTGTTGAAGTATTCTTCAACAGGATTTCCTTCATTTCTATGGGGAGACATGTAAAGAATTTCAATGGGAATAGATTTTTTTTACAGGGAAATACTACATACGAATTATAATTCCACTGAAGTATTCTCCAATAGGATTTCCGCCATTGCTATAGGAAGATGTTGGAAGAGTTTGAATAGGAAGTCGACTTTTTCTACAGGGAGAGTACTATTTAGTAATTTTTTTTCTACCGAAGTACTCTGCTTAAACTGTCCTATTGAAATATGTAGAATCTTACAGACTTTTTAGAAGATTTTAATAGAATGCGAAAAATTTAGATAGATTCACCCGGAGAAATATTTGCTTCTAAAAGAAGTTCAATCGAAAAATATGAATTTTAATCGGAATTGAGACTAAATATTATAAGTCCATATAATTTTGATTTTTCTATCAATGAATATTAATGGGATTATAAAAATTATTTTTATTTTCTATTAAATCTTAATAGGTTTCTGTATTATTTGATAGGTTGAACTCTTTTAACATCCAATAGTCAATACCCTTTGTTTTTTCCTAAGCATTGTATTAATTGGAAAAGCGAAATCCTGATAGGGAATATCTCGATGAGAGAATATTTTCTAAGTCGCATTTTCCTTTTCGATCTATTCATTTCCTATAAAGACCTGACAAAATTACACTTATCAAACGATACTAAAACTTGTTTTCGCATGTTGAAACACGAAAATATATTGGCCTATTTGAATGTTCAAAGTCTTATTAAAGCATCGAAAAATGACACTGCAAACCCAAGTGTTTAAAAGCTAAACACTTAAAGTGTTTGCAATATTAAATATCATAAACGAACTATTGCAATTTTGTAGACGACTCTTAAATGCTTCTTGCCGTTTACCGAAATGCTATAGTTTTATCTATGGTGTTTAACATTGTAAACACTTAGGCGATTAATTATAAAACACTTTAAGTGACTAATCACTAAACACTTGAATTTTTCCGGATGTGGAGGGGAGAAAATATTTTCTATGCCATATATTCTTTTTCGTCATATTTTCCTTTTGAATCCATTGATTTCTAACAAAAATTGATCTAATATTCTTCTTTTAAATAACATAAAATCCTATCATGGGAAATTGCGATAGAGATATAATACCGAAGTTGCATTTTACTTGTCATATTTTTACAAATGACAATTATTCTTTCTCTACGTTGAAATACTTGCTAGGAAGCGAACTTATTTAATGTTTAAATTATTACCAATTTTCAACTCAAATAGATTGGACGAAAGTGATATCTTCATGTTTTAGAATAGCTCAGTCGGCAGCGTACTGGACTGTGGACCCGAGGATGCCAGGATCGAATCTCACCATTAATAGGATTTTTTCGGACAAAGTTTCTAATAAATTTCATTTCAGGTGTATATTTAAACGACAAATTCGTATAAATGAAAAACCTCTGGAGCGAATTAAAATTTACTTTACTTTGAACTGATTTTTTTTGTGGCTATAAAATCCTATTAAAACGTTCAATAGGTTTATCCTCAATTTGATAGGAAATTTTGATAGCATTACAATCCTATTAAATATCGACTAATCCTATTGTAACGTTGAAAAGGATTCGCTTTTATTTTATAGGAAATTCTGATATTGTAAAACTCCCATCAAAATGTCATTAATCCTGTTGAAAAGTTCATTAGGATTCCATCTTATTCAACAGGAATTTTTAGTATCTCAGAAATTCCCATAAAATTATAGCAAATCCCATTGAAAAGTCGAAAAGGATTTCTTCTTGCTTAATGGGATATTGCGACAATATTATAATCCTGTTAAATCACATACATTCCCATTAAAAAAGTCCACCAGGAAACGTAAGTAATGAAAAGGATTATACAGAAAATATTATAATCCTGTAGAAATATTATCATTCCTATTGAAACATTTAGTAGGATTTAATGTTTTTCTATAAGATTGTCCAACGGGATTCAACCGATTTCAAAAGGAAAATAATTTCCAAAAGGATTTTACAGGAAATTTCCTATGCATTTTTCCCATTGAAACTTCGTTTTTCAACAGGATAGTTTAAGCAGGGTTCGTACGTATGTACGTATGTACGGACGTCAGCATTTTTTTCGTTTTCGATATCTCAAGAACGGATTGAGATATCGACTTCAACCAAGATTTTTTCGAAAGATATTATTATAAAGAAGATCTGAAAGAAGTTTAAACAAATTTGATCAATCCGTTTGTTTTTTATAACAAAAAAACTAATAATAAATAAATGACAAGACTACCCAGTAAACACTGAACATTGCAGCAATGTTACATCGAAGTAACAGAATGTAACGTGTGACATAACACTTTGTTACATGTATGTAATGTTGTTGTAATGTATGATGAGTGTAACAAAATAATATTGCAACTGTTATCTCCCTGAAACATAACATCGATATAGCATTGTAACATGAGAGCAATATAACTCCTGTTATAAATATGTTACATAAAAATTTTAATATGTAACTAAAGTTACATAAATGTAACATTAATGTTATGTAACATAGTTATTAACATGTTATGTTGCATCTATGACACTCAAGTGATGTACATGTAACAAAATGTGATCAGTTGTTCGCGGTACATATCTATGTTATGTTTATGTTATGTCGCAGCCATCACCTCAGTGTAACGTAGTATTAAGAAAATAAAGTCACATCACTGTCATGTAACTTACGTTACATGTATGTTATAGGGTAAGTCCGGGGTAGTTGGCCATATGAGGATGACAATATTTTGTTACATAACTGAGCGATGTTGCTTATATGCTACTCCAGTTATTTAACATGATTAAATATTTGCAATACATATCTTATGTTACATAAGTGGAACATTCATGCCACATAACTTTGTTACAAGTATGCTATCGTATCGTTTTTTTTTTTTTTTTTTTTTGTTTTCTTTAAATTACCTAAATATATACTAATAAATAACATGATTACTTGTTCTGTTATCGAAATTATTAAATTCAATAAGAATATTTACATATATATTTACATATATAGACCTATATTCTTGTTTAGATACCAAGTAATAGGATGGCCGAGCGGGCTAAGGCGTAGGTTTAAGTCGTATGCGTGCTAGCGGTCGTAGGTTCGAATCTCCCTGTAGGAGAAAAATTTATTTACAATGAAAAATTAAATTCAACTAAAAAAGTAAAGAAATGTAACAAAACAAGTATAATTTAATTATATTAGCAATATCAATCAGTAAAAAACTTTTTTTAGTACAATGTAACGAGTACCCTGGTTAAACATTCCGATAAAATCTTATAAAAAAAATTTTATAAGGATTAATCAGAAAATTGCATCAGAAATATCACTTGTTTTATAAGAATATATAGGAAAATACTCATGAATTTTCTTATAGAATCCTATATATTCTTATAAAACAAGTGATATTTCTGATGCAATTTTCCGATTGATTCTTATAACTTCATAAAAATCTATAAGAAACTTTTGAATCGTTTTTTATGGGAATATATAAGAAAATATTGAAAATATTCTAATCGTTTTGTATAAGAATCTATAAGAAAAATTTGTATCGTTTTTTATCGGAATCTATCTTCGTACCACAAAAAAATTAGTTTAAACACAAGGAATTCTTAATTCGCTCTAGATGTTTTTTATTTATACGGATTTGTTGTTCAAATATACTCCTGAAATGAAATTTATTAGAAACTTTGTCCGAAAAAATCCTGTTAATGGTGAGATTCGATCCTGGCATCCTCGGGTCCACAGTCCAGTACGCTGCCGACTGAGCTATTCTAAAACATGAAGATATCACTTTCGTCCAATCTATTTGAGTTGAAAATTGGTAATAATTTAAACATTAAATAAGTTCGCTTCCTAGCAAGTACTTGAGATTTTATTTTATCCGAAAAGAGAACATTAAAACAATTCCAGTAAAAAATTAATGAATTCTTATTGGTAAACAATTTTGATTGACAAAACAACTATTTTATAAGAAACGTTGAGACTGTGTCTTATAAGAATCTATAAGAATTTATAAGTTAATGATGCCGTTTGACATACCGTCTGATTCTGTACGATTCTATTGAAATGAATGTTATCAGAATGAATAAGAACTTATAAGTAAATAATTTTTATTAACAAAACAACTATTTTTATAACAACCGTTGAGACTGTGTCTTATAAGAATCTATAAGAATTTATCAGTTATTGATGCCGTTTGATATACCGTCTGATTCTGTACGATTCTATTGGAATGAATGTTATCAGAATGAATAAGAACTTATCAGTAAATAATTTTCTTAAACATATCAACTTTTCTTATAAAAAACTTTGGGACTGTGTCTTATAAGATCCTATAAGAATTTATCAGTTAATGACGCCGTTTGATGTATATACTGAATATGAAATCAACAGATTAATCCTTAGGTTGTAAATAACTTATTTTTAAGATAATTGATATTATGATATGATTATTTGTATATAATTATTCTATATATTATGCTAATAAAATAATCTGTATTGTCATTTGATTATTAAATATGGATATTTCTGAATGAAATGAGTAAGAATAAATGAATTCAATGTCTAATTATGATTAGACTAATAATCTATACTACTTATTAATTTCTGGTGTCTGTCTGTTCGCGGTAATCTCCAAAACGGCCCCCCGATTGTAACCAAACTTTGCAGACATGTAAAGGGGGTCGTCAGAAAGGTTATTAAGGCTACTTTTTGTTTATGTAAATTGTTTATAACAATTAAATTTGTTATAAACAATAGAAAACAGGATCTATTTAACGTATTCGAGTTTTTCCAACGCGTAATTTTTTCTTTTACTAGAATAAAGTTACAAACCATGTAAAATGTCTAGAAACCTCTTTCTTTTTGTTAATAACAATTGAATTAGTTATAAACATTGGAAGACGCGATCTATTTAATGTATTTCGGTTCTTCCAACGCGTAATTTTTTTTTTTTACTAAAACAATGTTACAAACCAAGTGAATTGTAAGGGAACCTATTCTTTTTTATTAAAAATACTGGATTTGATATAAGCATTATAAAAAAAACCTACACTATAAGAAAGGTTGTATAGAAGCAGAAATATAATTACACGTTAAAATTCGAATTTATTTTGTTGATGTTAAGTACTTGCGAATACATTACGGTTCTGTCTTCACTATGACACTACAATCGGCATCTGTGATCGGCTTATCATTTGCACTATGACTGTAATATTTCATCAACTTTCCAAATCAGTCCATTATTATGTAACGAAGTCATGCACATTACGCGGACGAAGTCGCAGAAATCTGCTAGTGATTATATACATGTATTCGTGAGTATATGAATATATAAATATATTTCCTTCTTTACTAATCCAATTAGTCACTGGTTTAAACGGTGAAATGTTACTATTTTCTATTGCATCACTGAAAAGTGCTACAAATAGTAGATATTTACTTGGAATTAATAAATAGTTATTAATTTCTTCTTAGAGAGCAGCCATAGGAACATTTGTTATTGAAAGGAGTTCAATAGGAAAATATGGATTTTAACCGGAATTGAGAATAAATATTAGAAACCCATAGAATTCTGATTTCTCCTGTTAACAAATTTAAATAGGATTATAAATATTTGAAAAAAAAAACTGGCCATAAGATCGGAAATCTAAAAGTGCTATAGAATATTAGATTCAAGTTTAAAAAGGATGAAAGTTTATTCAATCAGAAAATAGAATTAAAACGATTGCCGTTTGATTGGAAGAAAATAATAAAATATATTTAAACAGGATTAGATATTATCGGTTTGTTTTACCAGAGTTATTCAATTTAATAATATATAATCTTATAGAATCCTATACATTCGGATAGGAAATCAAAAGGCGTTACTTACTTATTGATTCTTATAGGATCTTATTTAAAACGGTCTTATAGTTTCTTATAAACATAAGTGATATGTTGATGGATATTATTTACCAATAAGTCCTTATACAATCTTATAATATTCTTTCTTATAGAATCCTATATTTTCCGATAAGAAATCAAACGGTGTTACTTACTTTTTGATTCTTATTGGATCTTATTCAAAACGCTCTAATAGTTTTCTATAAATCAATTCAGAAATTCAAAAATATTTTTTGCTTATAGCTTCTTATAAAGTCTTATAGCCTTCATTCTTTTAAAATCAATACAATTATTGTATCTCGTTACATTTTTCCGATACATTCTTATAAAACTTATTCAAAAATAATGAAATATTATTTACCCATTATTTCTTATTGAAACTTATCATATTGTTTATATTCATTCTTACAAATACTTATAAAATTATCACAAAGTTTTTTTACTCTTACAAATTCCGATTAATTCTTATTGAATGCTAATAAGAACATTTTTGGTCTTCTTATAGACCCAATACGTTCTTATTTATTCTTATAAATTGTGTATCAGAATCTATCGGAAATTATAAGTTTTTATCGGTTTGTTTTACCAGGGTATGTCACTTTAATATCACAAAGTTATGTTACATTGTTACATTGCTGAGTAGGAAATAGTAACATCTATGTTACTTCCATGTTACATTGCTGTAATATAAGTATGTCACATTTGTAACATTACATCCATATTACAACAATATAACAGTGTTTACTGGGTAACTATTTAAAATACTTTTAAGCAAAAGAATAACAATTTCATATGAAAATTAACTCGATATTAACTAAACATTATTGTTCACAACTAAATATGACTTTTAACAGATACAAATTGTTTAAAACAATGTGAATTTGTTATAAACAATTAAAAATTATAATTATCAATTAACTTATGCAAATTTTGCACTGATTTGAATTCTTTCAACGAGATAATATTGTTAATGATAGAATATGACTTTTAACAAATATAAATTGTTTATAACAATGTGAATTTGTGATAAACAATTAAGAATCGTGTTGGAATATTTGGGAACATGTCAAATATTAGTTTTATACACTGCCGTATGAGCGCTAAGCGTTATTAGGCCCTATTTTCAAAAGAGTATAATGGGAAGTTCGTCGTGTGGGCACAAAGTGCGTCCAGACCCATTTTTATTTAATTAATTTCGTATTGTTTACATAGGTTCATGCTATTAACATCCATATTTATATTTTTTTGGGTTGTATGATTGGTTTAACACTGTTCGTTGGTGTGGTTATTTCTAATTATGCAGAAAATAAAGTCACATCTCTCCTTACAGTCGACCAACGACGATGGTAAGATCTACATAATATTTTAATAAAAATCTATTTACTTCAATGATTGATTGTATAAAATATGAGAATAGGTGGAACTTCAAAAAGCGATTGAAAATTGCTCAACCTCTACATCTTCCACCTCGACCAGATGGCAAAAAATTTCATGCATTCACTTACGATATTACCCAACATATTTATTTCAAGAGATTTATCGCAGTAATGGTTCTTCTGAACAGCTCTCTTCTTTTTGTTTTTGTAAGTCTTTGATTAATTGTCTCTGTAGATTAATTTTAATTATCAATATATTTTCAGTGGAGAATTAAACGAAAACATACAGAGGCTTTAGCTACAGTTGCAACCATATTAGTTCTTGTTTTTATTGTTGAAGTAATTGTGAGAAACATTTCTTTTACTGTGAGAGGATATCGACAATCACGAAGAAATCGTTATGATCTCCTCGTTACAGTTGTTGGAGTGATATGGACAGTTATACATTGTACAATGAAAAATGATTTATCCTATGTAATCGATTTTATGGTTGTGATATTGAGATTCTTTACCATCACTGGCAAACATACAATGTACATTAAAAATGTTAATGTTAACTGTCAGAGTATCAGTCTACAAAAGTTTTTTCAACATTTTGGGTATGGTTCTTCTGGTATTTTTTTACCATCAAAAATAAGTAATAAAACATTAATTTTATTCAATTTTTCTAGACGCGCGAATTTTGAATCTTCTGTTACTGGAGTTGCTATGCTGTTTCGTATAGTTACAGGAGAAGATTGAAATAAAATTATGCACGATTGTATGGTTCAACCTCCTTATTGTACTCCAGCAGCCAATTACTGGGAAACAGACTGTGGCAATTTTCATGCATCATTGTTCTACTTTTGTACATTTTATGTTATCATCACTTATATAGTTTTGAATTTATTAGTGGGTACGTAAATTATAACAGTAATAGACTCTCCATTATTATTATCTTATGCTGATATCAGAAATTTTCAAAATACATGGAACTTCGTAGATATTTATCAACGAAGAGTTATACCTGTTAGAAGAGTAAAATTTATTTTATGACTGTTAAAAGGAAGATTAGAAACAGATCCTCAGAAAGTTAGACTATTATTCAAGTATATGTGCTATGAACTTGAAAGATTACATAACGGAAAAGATGTAACGTTTCATGATGTTATAAGGTTCGTATTCCTTTTTGTACGATTATTATTGTTCAATAAAGTAATATGATTGTTATAATTTCATGTTTAGTATGCTTTCCTATCGGTCTGTGGACATTAGAAAAGCTTTGCAATTAGAGGAGATTTTAGCAAGAGAAGAATTTGAGTACATAATAGAAGAAAAGGTGGCAAAATAAACTGTATGAACTTGGCTTGAAGGATGTTTAAAAAAAATTAGAGCCACTGGAGTATGTTATCATGTTTATTCCTTACTATCGTAATATATTAATTAATTAATAATAATTTTTATCGTAATTTAGGAGCAGCAGAATAGTTTGATTGCAGGATTGCGAGCTACAAATGAGCTAGTAGCATAACAATGCAATAATCTAATATTGAATTAAATTAATTTCAGGAATCTGATACTACTCGTCACAGAGGTAAAAGACCAGTAGTTTTACCCAGATCCGATAGTATAGGTAGTGGATCAGGTAGAAAATATTTAGCACCAACTTTATCAGATCCAGCTTCGATTCGCAACGAAAAACAAAAAATTGGTGTACACGTGTCCAAAAAACGAAACAGTAGACCACTACGTAAGTTTCTGTGTTTAATCGTTTTTTTTTAATCTAATTCAATCAGTGTATTTCAAATATATTAATATGTTAATTATCTTCTATGTTTTGTTATTCTATGTAGCATTAGCTAAAAATAATTTGCCTCATCTCACAGAAAGAACATAACAAACTCGACTGCAACTAGAAGTGTCAAATGTTGAAGCTGCCACTCCAATAACTTCTAGTGTGATGTTAGAAGTTGAAGAATGGTGCCGAGAGCAACTTTCCTATAGTTCTGAATCTAGTGGCGATGAGCTTTCAGGTAGATATTTATTTTATTGTATTTCTATTTCTCAGTTTAAAGAATTTGGAATAAGTTATCAAACATAAATAATTTTTTGTAAATAATTGGATCATAGTATTAAAAGTAATAAACAAAATTATCATCAGCGACTGAGTGAAATTGGCTTTTAGTAGCCGACATATTAAAAATATGACATTTCATGTCATAATAAGTTAAATTTTTCCAATTATAAGATTTGTACATAGTAGTAAAATTTCATACAAATGATGAATAATTGAATGATATTATTACGATATTGTAATAAAATTATCGATTGCCGATTATTAGAAAATAATTAAAAAAAAGAGCAACTGTTAGTACAATGAGCACAGGATATGATTTGATAAGTCTTGTTCGCTATGAAAATTATCCAGCTCCTTTAATTAATGATTAATAGCACTGTAATTAGTTACTTTTATCAGATCTTTATTACATGTTATTATATGAATACTTTAACAGAGAGTTTTTATTGTATTTGAAGAAAAAAGAAAATTTAATCTAAAAATTGTTTATAAATTCAAAAAAGTTCTAATATAAAAATTTTATTCTATTGTAAAATTATTCATATAAGAGAATTTTAACATACATTCAGTATGCTTTAACAAGGCTTATATAATATTTCTGTCAAGTCTGAAAAGTTAATTATCTGTGAGAAAATGTTACAGAGAGAAATAATATTGCAGTGAATTTATTGTGCAATTGAATTGTGTGTTATCATTGATAGAAACTGCTATTATGATTAATATTGAATTTACTTGAGTTTAAAAATTAAGGGAGAAATACTATAGTATGTATATAATGTGAATGATAGAGGCTTCAGAATTAAGGTATCATTCTAAAATGAGTTAATAATAATAATTCTTATACAATTGTATCGTACAATACAAGTTGATTTTATAAGAAAATGTATATTGATTATATAAAAACAGAGCTAAGTAATTTATGACAAACTACACACTTCCATCCATTTGCCTACATTTTTTACAAAACCATGATCCTTCAGGTATCTTCGTCACTTTTGTGCAGGATTTATCGAACCATTTCAAACAAGATTCGCATAAAACAGATGATCCTTTCAACTTCTTCTTACACTCTCCACATTTATAAGTTGCTGTTAATTTTAATTTTTTACTTACAAGAGAAGTTAGAAATTTCAAAGAATCTTCTTCAAAGTAACCACAAAATAACGATAAATCACAACTCGTGACTTCATCTTTCAGATTTTGTACAGTTAAATTTTTTAAATTGTCAACAATTATTTTATGTTCTTTAGCCATTATTTCGCTTTTTAAATCAGATAACTTTAACCAGCCCAACAGGATTTCAAATTGACGTTCCAAGGAAATTTTAGAAAATTCAACACAATTTTTCTTGCTCTTTATAACCTTTTCAGTTTTGGTAGCTGAAGATGTTGACAAATTTTCTTCAATTTTTTCTGCAATATCTTTTTTAGGTTCAGTATCTGAAAATGATGCGTGATTTTGTTGAGTTTCTTCGACAATATCTTGTTTAGGTTCAACCTCTGAAGATAATGTGGAAGGATTGTTATCTATGCTTTCATATACATTAAAGTCGTTGCTGTTCCATGAAAACGAAAGGTCCTCACTTTCTTGAACTGCTACTAATTGATCATCTTCAACGTCGCATACTTGATTTTCTTGGGTATTTGAATCAGCTAATATCATATGATGATCCTCAGTTTCTTAAACTGCTGCTAATTGATCACCTTCAATGTCGCATACTTGATTTTCTTGGGTATTTGAATCAGCTAATATCATATGATGATCCAGCTCTTCTGTACAATTAAGCGAAGATGTTGAACCGAGTTCGTAGAACTAGATTCACTAGGTTCATTTGCCACTGATACCTCAGAAGAAGCAAACATGAGTCGACGAAAGAGTCTTTTCATTCTTCTTTTCCGTAATTTCTGCCAAGTAGAAGAAAACACTCAGAATATATTTATATTCATAATATTTCTGACATATAGCAATTAATTAATTAGTTTATTTTAGACTTACCACTGGAGGTTCATGATTGCGATTATCATCAAATTCAATGACTTCTAGATTTTTTTCATCATCTAATAACCTCACGAATAGATGAGCTTTACATAAGCCCTCGTAATTTCTAGCACCTTCATAATTCTTAGAAAACAATGTTGTTATGCGGAAATGTATAAAATTATAATTAAGAAAAAAGTAAAAATAAAATAATTACCCTTTCACATTGTATTCGTTATTTTCACACTTATAATCTATTCTTTCATATGCCAGAAACTTATTAACAGGCGTTTTTTTTTCGCTTTTTACACTCGTTCTCTAAACTATTACTTGTTTTTACAACAAATTGAAATCTACGATTTTCTTCATAATCTGTTAATTTGTTTTCCAGTTGATTATAATGGTTAAAGGTTTGTTTTACATAGAAAATTGTTGAACTACTCATTTTCGATTTCAATAGTAACTTACACGACACAATCAGTATAAGTATTCTTTTTTCGTTACTTTTTAACGACATATATATGTAATTGCAGGGTTCTTAAAAGTGTGAAGGTCAATTCAAATACTTAAACATACAAGTTTGCATAAAAAATATGGCCGTCATTAACTAAAATCTATTAATTACAACATTTAGAAATGAAAATAATTATTCCAATAGCAAATATTTATAAAATAATGATTGAAGAAATTAAAAATTATCTATTAGTATTATTAGTAAAAAATTATTTTTCTTTCCGATATTTTATAGCAAAGCGTCGATTGGCTGAAGCTTCTCGATGCGCGTCGAGATGCGCGGTCGGCTAAAGCAAGCTCAACAGCTTACCGGTTATCAGTTGCTCTGTACATTTTCACTGTAGAATAAGTGAACATATTTAAGATCGATTTGTTCAACTCTTACTACCAAACGTGTGTGATAAAGTATTTATTTTTTTTTCATACTTTAACTTGTGAATTACATGTTAATTTTGAATTACTTCTTCTGAGTGACTATTTGCTTGTGTTGTAAGCGAATATACGATAAGCGGACAAAGGAATATTTTTGTGTCATTTCTAAGATGGGGAAAAAAAATATTTTACCCGAATGTTATGACTGTTGTAAAACCCTCCTCGTCAATATAAGAATTTGCTTTATTTTATAATAAACTATAACTGTCTAAGCGCATATTATATTACTATAACTTTCTCATAGCCATAAGATACTTTACTTTAAAGATTGTATTATGATTTGTCAGCAAAACGTTGGGAGCCACAGGCTAACTCAACGAGCGATTTAGCGTGAAGTAGCAGATTATATCCAGACTTAAACGAAGCAACATCTATGTATTTTGCCTCTACAAATATTCAATAAAAAGTATTCAAGTAAACCTAACCTCACAGTGTTGAAAATTGATTCATTACACGAAGAAGGAACGTTATTTGATAGTTATAAAGATCTGGAGAATTTTATTAATGACTATTGTCAACAAATCAAAATATATTTTGTGATAATACATTCCACGAAACTCAAACCTGCAAATGAGAAATTTGTATACTCCAATATCGAGTACGGTTGTAAGTTTGGAGGTAAGAGGCAATCGCAATCAACAGGCCAAAGAATCACTCGGTAATATTTACAATCAATTATTTACAAAAATTATTATCCAAATTAATATATACTTTCGTGTATTATAATAAGATAATTTTTAAAAATATCATTTTGGTTTCAGTACTTACTGCTATAGCTGTTCAGCATTTTTCAAAGTCCGTCTCATTAAAGACAAGAAATTAGACACAAAACTAGAAATTTATCGGTCAGATCTAAAGCATAAAAATCATCCAGAAAATGCTGAGGTAAAAAAATGACTTTTATAATTTTGTTTGAAATTATTTCTTATTATTTAAAGAATTAATATATGGCACTTTCAGGATTATTTTTATTCAATACCGCAAAGTCGAAAATTACCCACAAAAGTACTTGAGGAAATTTTACATATGTTAAAAATGGGATGTAAACATCCGAAAATAAAAAATTATATAGCGGAGAAATATAAAATATATTTAGAGAATAAAGATATTCAAAACAAAAAAGCCTTGTTAAAAAACAAATGTGGTAATAATTTGGATGAGCTCGTCAAGGTGTTAAAGAAAAATGGTAAGCTATGTACTTTTTGTTTTTTCAATATATAAATGTTAATCTATGATTTTATAACAAAAATCAATTGGATACCATGCAAAAACCATTATTAATTTGTTCCTCGGAAAAAAATTGATTTGAACAGATCTAGTCAGATCTCAATTTAGCCCTGACCTAGTTCGACCTAATAAATTAGATTTGATGAGATTTTGTTATGTCTGATTATCAGATCTAATTAGATTTGGAACAAATCAAGATATAATTATATCTGTTCAAATCTGTGTTAGTTTTCCCGGGTTGTTGACTTCAATCTGACATATTTATCATTATAATAAATAGAAAGTTTTGTAATAGAAACTGTATATATAGAGTAAATTAATTAATATATGTAAAAATGACTGAAGCATGAGTAAAATAGTCATAATTATTGTGATAAAAGTACTATTTAAATAAATATTTGTTTTATTTTAGATTGTTTAATTGATATATTCTATGATGAACAACAGCGATTTAAAGGAATTTATTTTTCCACATCGAAGATGAGGAATGCTATGACAGCTTGGCCACAAATGGTTTTTGTTGATGGTACATATTCGTTGTTAAATTTAAAATATATTTTATTACTGCTTCTTGTTACAAACGGCATTGGAAGATCGGAAATCGTGGGTGCTGCTATCGTTAGATCTGAAGATAGTTTAACATTTGATTGGTTTGTAAAAACTTTTAAAAGTCAAAATCCTGCGGCTTGTCTAAAAGTACAATGTGTCATGTCTGATAAAAATAAAGCACAAAAAAAAGCTTTCCAACAGTTCCTACCGAATGCCAAACTTTATTTGTGTGTTTTTCACACGTTACAAAGCTTTTCAAGAGAAATTAAAAAATTAAGTTTAGGAAAAGAAACATCCACATATTGTTTACAATTATTAAAGGATTTAGTTTATAGTTCTTCAAATGAAGAATATGACAAACTATATACTAAGCTCAGCAAAACAGCACCAACATCTGTTCTACAATATTTTAATAATAACTGGCATGTAATCAGGAATGAATGGACAATTTTTAATATGAAAAATGGAAATTCAGGACAGTTTACAAATAATCCTTTGGAAAGTATAAATCGGGACATAAAAAGAGTATGTGGACGTCACCAAAATTTAGTTAACTTTACAAGTGATTTTTTCGAATTCTATAAGTCTCAATCTCAAGAAACCAATTTAAGAAGAGCACGAGAACATCTTAGACAACCATTATTAACTGCAGATATCGGTGAAGAAGCAACTAAGTATTCAAACTATCTCACAAATAAGGCGATGGAAAAACTATTATTACAGTTGCAAATCTACTCTAAAATTAAATTCACAAATGTCGATGTTGACAAAAACACTTGTAAAAGTGAATTTCGTGGAGTTGAGTTTAATACAACAACTGTAACTTGTACTTGTAATTTTTTTTCAAGTTTTGGATTGCCATGTTGTCACATTTTTGCCGTTCGAAATCATTTTAATATTGGATTATTCAATATAGAGTTATGTCAAAAAAATGGTTACGAGCACATGATGAACACAATTGTCGTTCATTTCAACTTGATTCATCGAGTTTCGAAAAAATTTCTGCTCCTATTACTTTTACTGTTGCTAAATCAAAAACAATTATGACAGTAGCAGAAAGATTCAAAAAGTTACAGTTTCTTACAAATGAGCTAGCTAGCATTGGAAGTGTTTCCACAGGTGATGAGTGGGAAAAAAAAGTACAAATTCTAGAAAGTATTAGAAAGGCATGGAGTAATGGGCAAGATATAAAAATTATATCGGATTCAGGCACAAACGAAATTTCAGACGGTATAAGTCATCTAAATCTCGGTGAAAATAATAGAGAATTAAGTGAGAAAGAGAATAACATCTACAAGGTTATACAACCAACTCCAATTATAATCCGTGGAAGGCCAAAAGGATTAAATCAAACTACACCTAAATATTTATCAAATAAAAATAAGAAATAAATTCTATTCGAAGGAACAATTTCTGCTAATGAATTGCATTTTAGTGGTTTAGTTCAAGCGGTACTCGGGCTATTGGCTGGTTTATCAGACCCTCAGCCACCTTTGATGGAAGTTAATAAAATGAGATTGAAGGTTTGTTGTGGTCACGGATTATTAAAAAAAAAATGCTAATGACAACAATTCTTTGAAAATTTTGGTGCGGAAATTAGTTTTAATATTTCAATTAATAGAAAAGTTACCAGATCTTATGTATGATGCACCAGAATTTGATGATTTATAAATTCGTACGCGAAAATTACATATTAGATTAACAAAAATTCCATGTAAAAGTTCATCAATTGATAAGTCCGGCCATAGTTTAAAAATAGAGCCGTTGAGTACAATTCAGAAATTAAAAAGCTTCTTTCTAAAAATGATGGCAAAGCAATGGCATAATCATGATTAATCAAAATTTACATTTGTGAAGTGCTGTGACATAGATGTCAAAACTACCAAGTGAAAAATACAACGTTCTGTCTTTATTAGACTGGAAAAAATTTATCTGATCAAACTCTTTACTTATCAATTGCTTTTCTTTTGCTTAAAAAACAAAGATGATCAATTACATCGCAAATGGTGTGACGTTTAGTTTGAAAAGCCAGAAAAGTTGTATTCAATTTGCTAAAATATCCCTGGAACAGGGAAAATAAAATGTGTGACGTTGACACACAATAGGTGATCAATTGACAACTATTCAAGAAACTGAGGTCTTATGTATTAGTGATAAATGAACCGAGTGAATCTAGTTCTACCGAACTCGGTTCAACATCTTCGCTTAATTGTACAGAAGAGCTGGATCATCATATGATATTAGCTGATTCAAGAACACAAGAAAATCAATTATGCGATGTTGAAGGTGATCAATTAGCAGCAGTTCAAGAAACTGAGGATCATCATATGGCAGTCTAATTCAAGAACACAAGAAAATCATTCATTATCTTCAGAAGCTAAATCTCAACAGTATATCGCAGAAAAAATTGAAGAATATTTTTCAGTATCTTCAGTCACCAATAATGAAAAGGTTATAAAAAGCCAGAAAAGTTGTGTTGAATTTTCTGAAATTTCCTTGGAACGTCAATTTGAAATCCTGTTGGACTGGTTAAAATTGTGTTGACAATTTAAAAAATTTAACTGTAAAAAATCTAAAAAGTAACGTCACGAGTTGTGATTTATGAGTGCAAAATGAAATTGAAAAAAACATATATTTTATGCGAATCTTGTTTCAAATGTGAAATTAATTGAAAATGAAAAAATTCCAATGGAGCACCATTTGGGAAAAGATTTATCACGGAAAAACTATCTTACATAACTGTTACAGCCAAGTGATAATGACTTAAGAATACGAAAGTTTCAATTCATATCATATAGTAGCTGAAAGAAAATATGATTTACGGTTTATCGGCATAAGTCTTGATTCAGATGGATGAAAATAAAAGTAAAAATGGAACCGATGTTGTAACAGATCAAAATTCAATTAGTGCCCCCAATCTTTCTGATTGTACAGACATTGGCATAAGAGAATCCATTACGTTAGCAAACCAAGCAGTTAGTGCAAAAAATCTTGCACTAAAGCAGACTGCTAAGTCTATTGCTGAAAATGTCCTATCTAGTACTTGTGTTCAAGCTGTCGTTGCTGTGACCGGTAAAGGAGGAGATAATCCAACTGGAGAACTATCAGTCGTTCTTCATCCATGACCAGACACTGCTGTAACTAACAATCTTGTTACAATCGTTAAAAGTTTAGCACTTAATACAGATTGTCCTATTAATAGCAGTAGTCATCAATCTGGTCTATACTGAGACATACTTCAACAGTAATTAATGTTACGTATACGGGATTGCCTTTGTGTATTGAACTACCAGTTAAAAATTTTTAATGATTAATTCTAAAAATTGTTACACGTCTTGCTTATGCTAAAAATTTACTTACGATATTTAAAAAGAATCGATTTCCAATTTGGATTTTTATGTTGTTTAAAAAATTTTTAAATTACTATAAAATTTTCGAATAAAGAATGCAACTGCAACAAAGAAGCTATTTCGTTCTCACAAAACAATACCGGGAGATGTTCGGTTGTGGTTATCAAACCTATGTTTCGCTAAGTGCCCTATCTCACTTGTTCTGATGGCAACAACATCTTGGATACAACGATTACGACTGGTTTACCACAAAACTTTGCTGCAAGGGCTCGAAGACATACTCTTGATTGATTTTCACAAATATCCCCAACACATTAGTGTATTGAATTATTACTTATTTAATTACTTGTCTATGCATTATTTTATTTTTAACGCTGTAATACTTATTATTTTGGAAATAATTGGTGGACAATAAATAACACATAACTTTCTTAGTTTAAATTTCACGGTTGGTTTATCAAGTATAGCTCCAAATTATTCAAGTCTTACTAAAAGTATTTAGGAATCTAGCAGTGATGTTATCACTATCACTGGTGTTAGATTGATACAAACTCTGAACATGCCCATTACAAGTACCAGCAGTGACAGTGAACAGGTTAGATGTTATTCTGTTAACTAAAATTATCACATGTACTTAACTTGTTTTAATATGACTGTTAGTTAACTCTTTCTCTGTAACGGGGATATTGCACTTCAAAAATATTTCCCGTTTGAAATTACATTTATTTAATTTTATGAAGACACAGTGAGTTATTTGACTTTAAAAAAAAGTTTTTCGTATTGCCAGAGAAAGAGTTAATATAATCATTTTGTCCAAATGGAACTTTAATTAAATAAATAATAATTATGACGACAAATTAGTTTCAACAACTCTTTGGAAACACGTGGTGACGTTACGAGCTCCAATATAGGTAGAGAGAAAGATGATAATGATGAAAAAAATCATCAAAAGGTAAATGTACTGTATCAAGAACAAACAATTTCATCTCGATAATTCAATGTATTAATATTTTCTTTAGGTTGACAATAAGAAAAATGATAAGAAAGTTGAAGCTGGCGAGGATTATGAATAGAAGGAATTATGACTACTCGAAATTTATTAGCCGAATATACAAAAGAAGAAACTGCTCAAAGTACAGAAAAATGCACTTGAGATGATGAATTTGTATTGAAAAGATAATTCTGCTCTTATTTTTGCTTTTGATCCTCATCTGAATTAATAATGTTAATAAAACAACTGATTTAAAAATTCCACCACCTGGTAGTGATTTGCAGCGTATGCCATAATCAATGCTTCAACTTGTACTGTCTAAAAGGTCTGAAACTTTTTGGTGTACCGAATCTTGAATTACCTTTAACAAAACCACATTTAAATATTTTTCAAGCAGTTTAAAAACTCATCCAAATGACTCAAATAAACAGGGAGTAAACAGGAAAATGTTATAAGAATATTAGAACCAATATACACGATTGTTTTTTAAAAAGCTAAAGAGGAAGAATCTTCAAATCGTGCAACGCTAATTATAATGCCTTATGCTAGTGAATCAGTACAAAATATAAATTTTCGTACAGTATAAAATGTTGTTTAATTACTCAGACATAATTATGTTTTCTGTACAACACGAGACGACAAAAAAATCATACAGTTAAAAAATTGAAAATGTTTGTTATGTTAATTCAGAAAAATTTGTAACAATAAGCTTGTGGGTGAAGAGTATTCATGTTCATTTGACAAGTAAATAAGACTACTAAAGTATTACATTACACGATTGAGTGGTTTATTTTCATTACCACTTTCTTAAGATTCTGAAACTTGTAATCGTGCAGTTCGATACTTTTAGTTATTTAAAGTTTTTCTTACTAAAGTTCTTCAAGAATATAGACTTATTGATCTGTTGTTGTCATGGCCTTTCTTCAAATCCATCTGTCGAAGTGATATTGCTAATAATATAAAGGAAAAAATTGGATTAGCAGGTATTACTTAGAAAAGCATATCATTTAGTATGTCTAAAAATTTCGTCTAAGAAAAGGAGAATTAAGATTATCTTTATTGGAACTTTTTCCTTGGTACGCTGGAATTCTTAATTTTTATGATTTACAATCAATTAATTAAATTCGGAGAAATCTTTTAAAGGAAATTTAAGCATTTGACAATAGACATGAAAAAATTGTATCAGAATAATATTCATAATCTGAAGAAGATGCATCATTCATCCATACGGCACGTCAATTTGTACTCAAAATACAGGCCTAACAATGTCTTTTTTCCCTAGATCTGAAGCTTCTAGACATAATCATACAAAACTAGTAAACCAAGGATCAGAAATACCCATTACTACAGAGAAAATTCGTGAATGTGTTGAATTAACTATTAATCACTGTTTAATTGTGGAAAAAATTTGGTTCTTTTTATAAAATTAATTGCCACAAATATGTGCTTATGTTTTTTCTTCGAACACTTTCGTCACAATGAAAAATTGAATTATGAATAAGTTATTTAAAATTTTTACAAATAGGTGCAAATGTTCATTTTATTGTATTATAATTATAAGATATCGACATCGTATCTTTACATTTATCAATCATTAAAAATTTATTTAATTAATTAAAAATTACTTTTACTAATTCATTAATTTGAATTTATTGAAAATTAACATTCATCAATTATTAACATGTTTTACTTTTACTTGATTTCCCTTTCTTACAGTTTAGTGTGCAATAATTGTTTTCATGGTAATGTCTAATATTATTAATTCGTCTTATTTCATAAATTTAGAAAATACATTTTTTATTAAAAAAGCATTCAGTGCTTCTGTGCACATTTATTGTAACTCATAAAATGGGTGTGCTACGGGTACACGGAAACACGGGTACACGGGTGCGCAAAAACGGGTATATAAAATCATATTCCGTGTATCCGTGCTATCAACTATAGTGATTTCTAGTAACTTTTATTCCGTGTATTCGTGTATCCGTGTAGTCATTTTTACGGCAATTTTCCTCGTGTAGTAATTTCCGGGCTTCCGTGTAACCGTGTATGGTGAAAATAGAGTCACTCGTTACAATTTACTTCTGATCAAATAATTCAAACAAAAAATCAATTTTACATATTTAAAAAATACTGTTATAAGGTATTTATGTGGATTTTTTCATGATATTCTCTCCAATTAAATGCGATACCTTTAACAGTTAAACCTCTTCGTTATTCTGTATAAAAAAAGATGCCGCGTCAAAAATATGCCCTGATTGAATGGACTGGGAAAGGACATGAAGAAACGTACACTTTTAATGTACCTTTGGAATGGATAATTGGGTTTGACGAAGAAGATTTTCTTAAGAATGGATGTAAGTATGATAAGGGTTATGTCATCGAATGGCGAAATGCACATAAACGCCCAGAAACCGGTTGGGATTGTTATGATGGAATAGTTCATCGGATTTCAAGTAAGAAAAATTTGAATAATTGGTTACATTTCAAAAACAGTAAAAAATAGAAAAATAAAATTTAATTTTTTAGAGGTGTCCGAAAGGGGTTTTGTACTTTTAATCCTCTAAGTCATGACACGAAAAAAATTTTCAAAATATCAATTTTTTTTAAAATGATTGTTTATATCTCGAAAACGGTTAGAGATAGCTCAAAAATAATCGAATTTTGGGGATTTCCTAAAGGGGTTCGTACAACTAACCCTCTACATGATGGTATATAAAAAATTTTAAAAATTTTGAAATTTTATTTTATTTTCGAAAGATTCCTTATTTTTTGAAGGCAATATTCCAAAGGGATACATACCAATGATTTTCTAAGTAATTCCCTCGTGTACAATTGTAAAAGAAATATTCTGATTGCTAATTGCTATGATTAAATTTTTTTTTTGAGTGACTCAAGAAATTTTTTCTCCAATTGATTATTCTTCTTAGAGTATATGTTTGGCGCCGAGTATTCACAGCTACGTTAGACGCACAATAGATTGATGTCTGAAATTTCATTTTTTGTCGTAAATAAAAATTACTTCGAATTAAATTTTCTCACTATAAATTTTGTAAATTACCTGCTTTTAACAGTAGCGTGTTTTTTTTCCTATAGCAAGGCAAGAAGAATTGGAAGATCATATGAAAAAGTTAATGTTGAAACCATCACCACAATTTATTGTTCCAAACAAGAATGATTCGAAAAATTCTCGTCATTCAAAACGAAGATCACTTTCTCGATCAAGATCTCATTATCACTCCAAACATAAAAGAGTTTCATCACCTTACAGCTTCTCAAAAAGCCATAAGAGGCATTTGCATTCGAAATCACACCGGTCTCCATCTTCTCATCGGTCTCAAACAGTCCACCGTTCTCCATCTCCTCATCGGTCTCAAACAGCCCACCGTTCTCCACCGTCTCATAGAAATTTTATAGTACGTCAATCATCTCATCAATCTATAGAATCTGTCGAACACTCCAAGTCAACTGCAATTGAGCAAAGTCAAGTTAGAAAAAGACAAGATACAACAGTTGTTTTTAACTTTCCAAATGCTGGAAGATGATCACGAATGTCAAACGGTAATAATACAGTCGACGCTCCCTGTATTTGACTCGTCCGTACAGGACCATTCTGTGCACTTGACTCGTCCTTTTGTCCCCACTATACCAGCTCTCAAGCCTCGTTTGCGCAAGTCTGCGCGGTTTCATGCGCAGTGTGCAGAAAATAGACATCAACAATAATCCGCACCTAACCTCACTTTCTATGTATAAAATATCTGTGCATATTAAATTATTTAGCATATTAGGGTAATTAGAATTGATAATAACATATAAAATGTCTAGTGATTCAGAAAATGCAAAGGTAAGTTCAAGTATTGAAAATTTATTAAGAGCTGTAAACAAATTAATTCATTTAATTAATAACACCTCAATGTTAATGAATAACACGACTTTTACTATCTTCCAATATTGTATTTATTCGAGATTTTTAATTAATATGAAGATTAAAAATATGAAAAAAAACTTAATATACATTTTTTGTATTACTTCATGAATCATTCGTTTTCCATTTACAGGCAAAAAGAAACATTTTGTCCGTAGAGCAACGCTGCAATATTGTTCATAGATTGAAGGCTAGAGAACGTCCCCAATCCTTAGCTGAAGAATATAAAATTTCCAAACAAGCAGTATCTTGGATTAAAAAAAATCAAAATAACATTTTTAAAACAAAGGAAGTTTTAAAATCCTGCAAGGGTAACATTGATAAGAAACGCTATAAGGATCAAGAAGAGAATATCTTGGATCAGAAATTGATGAAATGGTTTTGTCAGCAAAGAAGTCTGGGTCAACCAGTATCAGGTCCAATTCTTCAGAAGCAAGCTTTATTATATAATAAACGTTCAAATGGTAAAGAAAATTTCTCAGCAAGTGACGGATGGCTTGCAAAGTTTAAAAAGAGATATGGCTTGAAAAATCAAAATATTCACGGCGAGAAATTATCTGCCGATTTAGAGGGCAGTGAAGATTTCACAGAAAAATTTAATAATTTTAGAACAATAACAGGTATAAGTCTTGATTGTATCTACAATTTCGACGAGACTGGACTTTACTGGAAGATGATGCCGAATAGAACACTGATTCAGAGACAAGAAAAAAAGGCTGAAGGATTTAAAAAACCAAAGAACCGAGTAACTGTGATGATATCTACAAACGCTTCTGGTACGCACAAACTACCCTTACTTATTATTGGGAAATCGGCGCAGCCACGCTGTTTGAGGAGTGTCAAGAATATACCCGTTCATTATGCCCACCAAGAAAGTTCATGGATGACCTGTGAAATAATGACGACGTGGTATACCGAAATTTTTTTGCCCGAAGTTACAAAAAAACACGAGTTAAATAAACACCCTGAGAAAAGAATCGTTCTAATCATGGACAACGCGGCTTGTCACCCACCTGCCGAAGAGCTCAATAAGTTCTGTAAATCATGTACGGTTATGTTTTTGCCTCCAAATGTCACCTCTCTGATTCAGCCTTTAGACCAAGGCATCATTGAGAAGTTTAAGAGACGTTACCGTAATGATTTAATGGAAAAAATTCTTCTTGAAGAAGAAAATAATACTGAAAATAAGGATTTTTTGAAAACATTCGATCTTTTACAGGCATTTAATTTATGTGTTCTTGCCTGGGATGAAGTGACAAGTAAAGATATACGAAATTGTTGGAAAAAATTAATTCCACTAACTGCTGATGATAGTACAGAAACATCACCAGTAACTTTGTCTAGTAATGAAGCCTTCTACGCTATTATGAAAAGAATCGAGGAATTTAAAATTTGCACTCCTGCTGAAGTTGACAACTGGCTCCAGGTTGATTATGATGATAACGGCTGGCAACCTCTGTCAGACAATGACATTCTGGCTAACCAGTGTGTTGCTGAGGATCAAGAAGAAGAAGAAGAGCTCGATGATGAAATCTCTTACAACGATCAAAATTGTACGTTGTATGATTCGATTTTAAATGGTAATTGTCCTACGTTTATAGAGGCTATGATTGGATTGAATACATTCTAGCGTTGGTATCAATGTAAAGGAGAAAGTCAAGACATATTAAATGCCTGCCAAAAAGCTAGTCAAGAATTAGTCCGACTTGTGATTCAAAAGTAAAAAAAATAATTGTTATGCCGTAAGCTCAAAATTAAGTAAAATATAAACAGATGCAATATATGTCATAATTAGAAATTTATCTTAGATATAACGTGACTGTAGTTATTCTTTATAATTTTCAAAGTACTTAATCATTTGAATGTGATTTTATGTTAACAAAAAATCTTACAGTATTTATAATGTATTGAATATTTTCAATTTAATCTAAAATGTTAATTGCAATTATAATATTAATAATAAATGAAAGAAATGATATTGGGAACTTTTTGTAAGTTATTAACAAATAATCATGTATTGGTAAAATACAACTACTTTGTAACTTAAAAAGTTTAAATATTTCCGCCGCTGTATTTAAATGTACCCGCCACTGTGTATTTTTTTGATTGGTTGAACGAAAACTTGTAGTGGGAGACAGGATCGTCAAGTACAGGGAGAGAATCTCGTCAAGTACAGAAAGCGGTCAAATACAGGGACGTCCAATACAGGGAGCGTCGACTGTATTTTCAATGGGTACATAATTTTGTTGAATTGTTAAAATTTCGTTAGACCGATGTGTAGGTTCAAAAGAATCAAATTTCGATTATTTGATGTTTATTCCTATCATTTATGTAAATATAACTGAACTAAGAAGTCGAATAGATACAGTTGAATCAAAATTTAACCGTTTTTCCATGGCTCAAGTTTCTGCATCACATTTCCAGACCTTATATGCACGAACAATTGATCAATATCAAGTAATAATATTTGCGTCTTTATGGTGTGAATTATGAAAGACATTCGTAAATCTTTGACTCAGTTTTTCGGTTATAACATTTTTACTTGAATCTGTATCATTACAATTAGTTACAAAAATGTAAAATTCTACAATTTTACATATACTTCTTAGATTATGAATTTATTAAACTTTGTTTTTTTCTAACATTGAATAAAGAATCAAAGTTATGAATAAAACTGTTAGATTGCGTATTTTTGAAGAAATAAATGAATAAACGAATAAACATTTATTTTCAGATAGAAATAGGTGTTGAAGGGAGCAATGTTCTCATTGATAGAGAGCAATGGGATACAGCTCTTGAACAAAAAACTTTCCCCAGTATGGCAGTAAGCCTACTTCTCGCAATCGTCCCATTAGAAGACTTATTAATCAGCAATTATAAGGGTGGTAGAAGCAAAATTCAAACCAATGCCGAGCGTAAACAAATGCTTCCTCCAAAATCTGTTAATGCAATAAAACGTAAATATTGATTTATAATTTTCTCATTAAAAAAGCAAGAATTTATGGTGTCTACACTCTAAAAAATAACAGTTGAGTCCCATAGTTGGATTTACAATCCTGTGTTAATTTCTCATTTGACAGAAAGTAGTTGAATCCTTTTGAACTATTAATAGTAAATCCAACTATTTATTTCTCTCAGTGTAAATATATTTACTTAAAAACCAATAATGTAATATAATGTCATTTCTCAGTAGAAATCGGGTATAATATTATACGCAAATTTTTTAACAATACATAACTTAAGTCCCTAAATGCATAATCTATACACTGTAAATCCGGAAAAACTCAAGTGTTTAGTGATGAATCACTTAAAGTGTTAAATAATTAAACACCTAAGTGTTTACAATGTGAAACGCCATAAACAAACTATAGCATTTTGGTAAACGGCAAGAAGCGTTTAAAAGTCGTCTACACAATTGCCATAGTCCGTTTATAATGTTTAATATTGTAAAAACATTAAGTATTGAATTGCTAAACACTTGGATTTGCAGTGTAATTAATCATGAATAATCTGATAATAACTTAATTTTAATAATTTTGTTCGAATCCTTTTTTAGAAATCGTGAAGTATCATTTCTCTGACACATTCGATAGAAGCAAATTTGGAGCAGCAATAAATACAAAATTATGCAAGTTAAGATGTCAGCATGAAATGGATCATTAAAATCTATTGAAAAATTTATTTAATGTTTTAAACGATGTTTCCAACACTGTTCTTGTTTTGTTAATAATAGATTTCTTTTTGTTATGGTAATTAATAGTTTCTTTTAAAGTAAGAGCATCAATTAATTCTCAAACTGTATATTTAATTATGGTTATTTTCACTAAATATTGAATTTTAAAATAAATTACTAGAAAATAAAATTACCCGTTCACACATAATTTTTGTAAAGATTAGATTTTTCGTTTACATGCTAAGTGGAAAACTATTGAGATATTGTTTTTGAATTCTTTTTTAACATATCGAGGATAGATAAAAATATCAACTTTGGACAAATGTCTTCTGAAGAGAGCATAATAAAGAAGATCTAACAAAACTTAAATAAATTAAGTAGAGCTTTTTGTATTCGTCATAAAAAAAAGAAGCTAGGTATGACTGATCTTCCCAAGCTGCCAGCAATGAGAACTTCTGTGCGACATTATTTTCTATTTTTTGATTTATTCAAACATTCAATTAATAAAAAAAAATTCCTTTTTTTCAAATTTTTTAAGATTTTTTTTTTGTTCTGAAATTTTTTATCGATATATATAGGATATATTCTGTTAGTATGTTAAATATATCTCTTCTATTACTGGGATATTAACGAGATATATTCTGGATACATAAAAATCGGCCGAAAGTATAATATCCCAAATATATCCCGGATATCTTTTTTTTGTATCTGGATATATCCTGGATATATTTTGGATATATTTCATATATCTCCCAGATACATTATGGATACATTGGATTTCCGTGTGGGTAAGTATTTTCCCATAAATTCTTCTAAAACAAGTGATATTTCTGATGCAATTTTTCGATTAATTCCTATAACTTTATAAGAATCTATAAGAAACTTTTGTATCGTTTTTTATCGGAATCTATCTTCGTACCACAAAAAAATTAGTTTAAACACAAGGAATTTTTAATTCGATCTAGATGTTTTTTATTTATACGGATTTGTTGTTCAAATGAATTCCTGAAATGAAATTCATTAATAACTTTGTCCGAAAATATCCTGCTAATAGTAAGATTCAACCCTTGCATTCTCGGGTCCACAGTCCAGTACGCTGCCGACTGAGTTATTCTGAAACATACAAATATGACTTTCGCCTAATCTTCTTGAGTCGAACTTTTGAAATAAATCAAACATCAAATAAGTTTGCTTCCAAGCAAGTACTTTAGATTTTATTTTATTCAAAAAGAGAACATTAGAACAATTCCAGTAAGAAATTAATGAATTAATTCCAATGAGAATTCTCATTGGTAAGTAATTGTGATCGACATAACAACGATTTTATAAGAGACGTTGAGACTGTGTCTTATAAGAATCTATAAGAATTTATCAGTTAATGATGCCGTTTCATATACCGACTGATTCTGTACGATTCTATTGGAATGAATGTTATCAGAATGAATAAGAACTTATAAGTAAATAATTTTCATAAACATATCACTTATTTTTATAAGAAACTTTGGGACTGTATCTTATAAGATCCTATAAGAATTTATCAATTAATGACGCCGCTTGATGTATATACTGAATATGAAATCAACAGATTAATCCTTAGGTTGTAAATAACTTATTTTTAAGATAATTCATATTATGATATGATTATTTATATATTATGCTAAAGAGATAATCTGTATTGTCAGTTGATGATCGAATATAGATATTTCTGAATGAAATGAATAAGAATAAATGAATTCAATGTTTAATTATGATTATACTAATAATCTATATTTACTACTCAAAAATTTCTGGTGTCTGTCTGTCTGTTCGCAGTAATCTCGGAAACGGCTAATCCGATTGCAACCAAATTTTGCAGATACGTAGAGGGCGTTATTGGAAAGGTTATAGGCTACTTTTTGTTTATAACAATCGAATTGTTATAAGCAATGGAAAACGGGATCTATGCAACTTATTTAGGTTTTTCCAACGCGACAATTTTTTCTTTTACTTGAATAAAGATTCAAACCATGTGAAATGGATGTGAGCCAATTCCTTTTGTTTATGACAATTAAATTCGTTACAAACAATGAAAAAAGAGATCTATTCAAAAAAAATTAAATTCTTTTAAAGTTAAAATTTCTTTTTCAGTGAAATAAAGTTACAAACGGAGTAAAATGTCAGGAAGACTATTTTTTTTGTTTAAGAATCCTGGATTCATTATAAGTGTTACACAAAAGACCTACGCTATAAAAACAGGCTGATAAAAAGCAGGAATTAAATCACACGTCGAAATTCGAATTTTTTTCGTTGATGTCAAGTACCTGCGAATACATTACGGATCTATATGACACTACAATCGGGATCTTGGATCAGCTTATTATTTAAAGTACGACTGTATTATTTAGAAACTTTCCGGATCAGTTTATTATTATGTAACGTAATCATGCACATTACGCGGACGAAGTCGCGGAAATCTGCTAGTGATTATATACATGTATTCGTGTGTATATGAATGTTTAAATATATTTCCTTCTTTACTAATCCAATTAGTCACTGGTTTAACCGGTGAAATTTTACTATTTTCTATTGCATTACTGAAAAGAGCTACAAATAGTAAATATTTACTTGGAATAAATAAATAGTTATTAATTTCTTCTCAGAGAGCAGCCAGAGAAATATTTGCTATTAAAAGAAGTTCAATAGGGAAATATGAATTTTAACCGGAATTGAGAATAAATATTATAAACCCATAGAATTCTACTTTCTCCTATTCATGAATTTAAATAGGATTATAAATATTTGAAAAAACATTAACAAATATTTATGATACTATTGAAGCATATATGGAGAATTGTAAAGGACAAGATCAAATATCATCATTTTTAAATTGATGAATTGTGGAAAAAATTGAAAACAAAATTCGCAGGAAAATTTGTTATACCACTTATGTTGTTCTTCGACGACTTAGAGATTAATAATCCTATAAGCTCACACAAAGGAGTAAACAAAATTGGTGCTATTTAATGTAAATTACTAACAATTCTTCCACAATATGCTTAAATGGTTGAAAATATCTTTCTCGTTCAATTTCACAAATCTCAACACTTATATGATTATGGGAATAGAGCCGTTTTTACCACATTAGTCAATGAACTTAAATTTTTAGAAAGTGTAGGTATTTCTGTACAGCTTAATAATGAGAAAAAACAAGTTTACTTTACTTTAGCATTATTTGCAGGTGATAATCTAGGTATACATACCATTATTGGCTTTCATAAACATTTTAATTCTAATCATCATTGTCACATATGTTATGCTGATAAACAAATATTACAAACTGCAATAACGGAAGATACTAAGTATTTTAGAACTAAAGTCAATTTTGAGAAAGATATACAAAATTCGGATCATGGTATAAAAACAGATTCGATTCTACATGATATTCCAAATTTTCATATTACTGAAAATTCGTGTTGTGATGTAATGCATGATATACTAGAAGGTATTTGCCGTTACGAAATGTTCCAATAATCACACCGAGTAACCTTAGAGACGAAAGTATTATTTGTACAACATCTGAAATGAATTTTTTATTAGAAAACTTGGGTTTAATTATAGGAAATTTAATACCAAAAAAAAACAATCATGGAAATTATATTTAACATTGAGAGAAACTCATTGTATTCTTTCGAGAGATTATATCACGAAAAATCAAATAGATTTGTTACGATCTTTGATTGTACAACATCACCAATTGTATATGACACTTTTTAATGAGCATTTAAAACCAAAATTTCATTATTTAATTCACGATCCAACATTAATTTTGAAAAATGGACCTATGTATCCTTTATCATGCTTGCGTTTCGAGGCGAAACATAAAATGTTCAAAGAAAACGCTCATGTTATTCGGTCCAGAAAAAATATTTGTTATTCGTTAGCAATAAGAAATCAAATTAGTTTTGCGTATAGACTACTGGGAAGAAAAGAATTCCAAGACAGAATAGTTATCGGCCGAAGTACTCCTATCATCTTTGATAAACTACAAAACTATGATGATATTCAAATATATTTAAATAAAAATCACTTGGTCGATCCTTTTCATTCGTTCTCATCGGTAACAAGTAACGGTATATATTTTCAAAATGACATGGTTATCGTTATTGGCAAAGAAAATAATTTAATTCAATTTGGCAAAATTGAATACATTATAGTAAATGATCTCGATAGATCGTCTGTAGAATTTATTTTTATTAAATTACAAACTGAATGTTTTGAAGATCATATGCATTGTTTTTTGGTAAAATGTACGTCACAGTGGGGTATTGTTTCACATAAAAATTTACATCATTATAAGTCGTAGTATATACATCAATTAACAAATAATAAGATGTATGTGTCTCGTTAGAATACAAAAAAAAATATCAATGACATTAAATTTCATAAGTTTTTTGTACGTAGATTATCGCCATCGAAATATTATGATAAGTTTTCTAAATCGATATGATTTTATTCAGATATTTGCAATATTAAGTTACTCCTCACATATAGTTGAAATTTATTCTTTTTTATTTATAGTAATGTTTCAAAGATACATTATATTATTAATATTAGGAATGAGTAACATTTGTTTCAACCTTAGTTTAACCATTATTTAAAACATTTTATTGTATAAGTTACTGCAAGTTTATAAAAATACAAGATATTTGTGCTAAAAATAAATATATATTACGATTTAATGATTAATTTGAACATTTATTTAATATAAGATTTATTGAATTTAGTTTTGGCAGAAATCATCTCGATGATATAGTCTAGATTATCTTTGATCTAATATTAGATCAAAGAACTTCTTTTTTATTTAAAATGAAGTTGTAATTCTATTGAAGGAATGAAAAATCCAATTAATTTGGTATTGTTTATCAGTTGAATCATCTAAATTATTAGCTATATCAACTTTAAATAATGAACGATTTAATTAATGAATAGATTGATTTAACTGTAAAAATTCATTCATTCAACTCTTCAAAGTAACAATTCAATGTACTATTGAGTACTTGTGACGATGAAAATGGATTAAACTTATTAAATATTTTATTGAACCAAATCCATATACAACTGAATCAACTAACAAAAATCATTAAATAGAATAAAAATATTCTTCGTTTAGCCAGAAATAAGTTGGAATAAACAATTTAACATGATTGAATCAACTATTACTTCAGTTCGTCAGATTATAAAATTTTTTACCTCAACTATTTAAAATAGTCAAATTTCAACTATTATTTTTAATTAAATCAACTACAAAAATTCATTCGCTGTATTCAGTTCCAAATTTTACTTGAGTCAACTAATTTTTAGTTCATCCAACTAATTCTTTTTTTTAGTGTACCTTACTTCTTCAAATATATTGGATGAATCCTAATCACTAATAACTCGTCACTAAATGATAAATTAGTATTCGCTTACGAGAACGTTCCAAATAATACTGAACTACTTTACCTAAACGGTAAAACATTCGGTACAGTTTGTGTAATAAAACAAACATTCGACAATATTTCCACCGTTTATGGAAATATGACTTAATGAATGTCAACACTGGTTAGATTTGAGATTTCTCAGTCGAATTTGTTTGATATCGACCAAGTAAAGTATTGCATAACTCTATAACTATTCTCATAACTATGTTTTGGTTATAACAGCAAGTGATTGATAGAAATTATTGAGGGCCATCAATAATCATTAGATCTTTAATTTTATTGTGGGATTTTTCTTTATAAATTATGCCCGGTCTCGACTTGTGCCACGAAATTTTTTATTAACTCTGTTTTCTGCAACAAGTCCACGTTTCGAAATTTATAAGTAAAAATATTTCGGTTCAGCAGTAAATTTTAGGTTATCATAAGTAATTTTTGACTTATCTTAAGTAATCATTCTACTAAGACACCTCTTAAGTACAAAATTAACTTACAAGAACTCAAAATTTACTGAAATTTACTACTTAGATTTAGTGAAAAAATTCTCTCCGTGTAGACACAGTTGTTCATATATCTACCGGAAATTTCAGTATTTATTACTGAATGTTTGATAATTTGAACTGTAAAATTTTCTTCGTGTACTATTTTATTAATAATCGAATTTTCAAGCAATCGCCGAATACATGTTAGAAAAATGATTTTTATTTCAAACATGCTACGCAAAATAAAATACAGGTGAAACATAATTTTATTGCTCGACTCGAGACTGTAATCGATGGACTGCCACTACAGTATTATTAACTTTTTTGATTTTTCTCATTATTTTTATACGTTTATAATATTGTCTCTTCCGGTTTTTATGTATAATTAATAAATTTTCAATAATAAAACAAACAGTGGCACAACATAATCCAACTAACAAAAGAATGAAAGCAAAATCTAAAATATCAATAGTGATAGGCTGAAAAGGAATATTTTCTCTCTCTTGTATTTTTCTGTCATACGTGTTAATTCGATTAGTTAATTTTTTACTCCACACTTTAGATAAACCTGAGTGTTCTATCCACATTAAAACATTATTAATCCTTTTGCGTATCGGCCATTTTGGACGTACTAAATACGTTAAAGGTTTTATAGTATCGATAGGTTCTTTAGATAAATGTAAATCATATTCAACAGCACCTTTAAGTACTTTTGAATAGTCATCGATACAAATAGCGGAAGCATCATTGATAACATTTTCAACACAACTTGCACCAACTTTCACTTCAAATTTAGTATTTTTTAGAAGTTCAGATAAACTTTTAGATCTATCCAGACCAGTAAAAATTTTTAAAACGTTTAATGAATTATTGAGATCTTTAAAGCTGTCAACATTCTTTTGAAACTCTGGTTTAGTTAAAAATTTTGCCAAATTGCCTTCAAAAGTTGCATGAATAATTAAAAAATATAAAAAAATCATTAAAAAAAATATTTTTAGCGATAAAGAATGAATTTTTGTCTCTATGGCTGAATTAATCAAAAGCTTAAGAATTTCAAAAAAAGCAAACCATAAACTTTTTTTTCCTGAGGAAAATAATATAACAATAAAAGTAATGAAAAGAATAATTATAGTTGCAATAAGAGATATAATCCCATAAAAATTACCTATTTTTTCTAAAGGAGACAACAGTCCCCTGTGTTGAGATAACACGTAATTCCCGGAATATATAACAGGATAAGTCATAACATATTGATGAAATGGTCGGTTAAGAGTTTTCAATACTAAATCTAATTGTAATTTCTTGATTTCTTCTAATTTAGATATTCGTTTTTCTACTATTGTAATATTCAATGTTTTCATTATGGCAGTGGCAACTATTCTGTTGTAGTTTTCTGGATTAGTGTAAGTTCGGTTGACGCCAAGGTTTAACTTCATTCCATTTAGTAATTTAGTCCGGTCAAAGTGTAAATTCTCGCAACTGCTTTCTGCAATAACAAAACTATATCAAAATTCAGATTTGATTGTACAATACACAAGTAAAATTATCAAAAAACGTCTAAGACACTTCAACAATCTAACAAACATCGCTATAAAGATTCATTATAGTTCATATCATATTTTCAATATCAACATCATTACGTCTTAATATAAACATCTATAATACTTCCCAAGTAAAATTTTAATTGATAAATAACTTAAAGCAAACTAACCTGGATGAAATGTTCTTTTAAACATATACCACTCATCATCTCCTTCTGCTTTCTCCCACGGATGTGGTGCTACGTCAGCATACGGATTATATGTATAAATCATCATTGTTTTATCGTCATTCATGCATATATAATAAGGAGCAATCAAATCAAATCTCCATGCTATTCTTAAATGCCCTCTTGCATTTCCACAATTTTTATCAGATTTATTCAATATAAAAATAGGAGTTGTAACATCCCAAAAATCAATTAAAGTTAATGCAGTTAAAATACCAGTAATCTGATATGAACGCATTATCGTAATGGCAACAGTGTCTATCTTATGAAGAAAATGTTTATTTTGGAAAGTAGCGTCATGAACACGAGAACTGATGAGTTTGGTTCGTTCCGAAGGTTCCATTATAGTTTGTAAAATGATATTCACTTTTTCTATATTTTTTATGAATTTCATTATACTGTTTTCTGTTTCGTCGTCATAAATTAAAATTGTTCGATAATCTGAACATTCGCAAAATTCCAAAGTTTTCATCTGTATGGAAAAAAACAGAATAATTATATTTACACTGAAAAAAAAAAAAATTAACTGTGAACAAGAAATATTCTTTTAACTCATAAAATTCAAATTTGGAACAGTCGCAAAGAAAACAATTTTTGAAATTGACATGGTAACAATTTTATAGATTCAGTTCTAATAATTACTTGAAGTAATGAAAAATAATTTTTTGTCATATTCCCATGTAAACTTTGATTTTACTCCTCGTTCAGAGGCAGTAAAGCCAAACGTTTCTTCCTCGCATGAAATGACAAAATTTGTTTGTGCGCATGCCCACACACATGTTGTCCTTCTCTACCAGGCAGAATAAAATCAAAATTTTCGTGACAACACTGAGGGAAATGAAATAGTTGAATTTACTATGTAGTGTTAATTTTCCATTTAACATTTTATAGTTGAGTCCTTTTATAGTAAAAGAAGGACTCTACTATGAGCTCTGAAATGGAAAATTAACATTACGTAGTAAATCCAACTATTCCGATTTTTTTCAGTGAATATGACAAAAAGATGTATTCACACCATGGGAATAAACATATCGTACTTCTATCCGCGAGATTTCAGTAAATACTATATTTTACTCCTTTGATACGAAATATACTATAGTTAATTCATAAATAAATTACATGGATGAATATAACAATTGTTGAGTTACTTTTTACTTACTAAAAGCAAACGTTGAAAATATGTTTGATTTGCAGATAAAAAAGTTCTTTGTACCTATCAATAAATAAATAAAATGGATCAAAAGAGTCGTACATTTATTTAAAAAATTGTCAATAAATAACTCAACACTATCGTATTAATTACCATCAAATTATTGGAGGTGAGTGAGTCATCATCGTTCATCAACTCAATTATTTGTCCAAAAATTGAACTTGATATGAGGAAAAAACAATAATGCAATATCAACGAATAAAAAAAATTTTTTTTCATTATTTCGTTATGTATAGATAAAAAACGTTTAATGTTTTCACAGCTATTGTAGATGAAACCATGCTTTGTGAAGTAGTAGAATATACAATGATAAGATACCTATAAAATTATTGTTAATATAATAAATAAAAAAGACCTATTTCAAGTTTTGTGTACGTTAAACACATATAATTCAAACACCAATTATATCTTAATATCATGGAAGAACATTTCGTTCAACCCTCGAAGCAGAAAACATTTAATGACTCGTCAAACTTCATATTACCCTCGATTAGGAGTCATTCATCAGAAATGATATTTGTGAGTGTATATTATATTTATTTTCCATTGAAAATAAAGAAAATTATATTTATTTTTTATATTTAACTTCCCATTAGAAAGTTATTGAAATTAGGTCGATTGGTGAAATGTAAATTTTCATCATATCTCCACATTTCAAGATATTTCAAGCATACTGACCAACTTTTAGAATGATGTGTGTATGTATGTATATACGGACGTCAGCATTTTTTTCGTTTTCGATATCTCAAAAACGGATCGAAATATCGACTTCAACCGAGATTTTTTCAAAAGATATTGTTATAAAAAAGATCTGAAAGAAGTTTGAAGTTTATAACAATATGAATTTGTTAGGAACGATTAATAATGGAAAGTTCGTCGTGTAAGCACAGACCAAGTGTGCTCAGAACTTTTTTTTTTTTATATTTAGCAACGTAACGAAAATACGTTTACATTAGCTTATATGTAATTTGGAAAACGCAGATTTCAGTTGGGTGCACGTGGACGATCGTAGGTTCGAGTCCCCTAAAAAGAAAAATTTATTTCACAAAAATAATTAAATTACACACAAAAAATATAGAACAGTAAACAAAATATACGATATCATAAGCATCATAAATTATTAAACACTTCAAGTGACTAATCACTAAACACTTTAATTTTTCCGGATTTGCAGTGGAGAAAATATTTTCTGTGCCGTATATTCCTTTTGAATCCATTGATTTCCTATAGAAATTGTTCTAATGTTCTCCTTTTAAATAATATAAAAGCCTATTATAAAATATTGGTATAAAGATATAATTTCTGAGTTGCATTTTACCTGTTATATCTTAATAAATGACAAATATACTTTCTCTACTTTGAAATACTTGCTAGAAAGCAAACTTGACTAATGTTTAAATTATTACCAATTTTCAACCCAAACGGATTGGACGAAAGTCATATCTTCATGTTTTAGAATAGCTCAGTCGGCAGCGTACTGGACTGTGAACCCGAGGATGCCAGGATCGTATCTCACCATCAACAGGATTTTTTCGAACAAAGTTTCTAATAAAATTCTTTTCAGGTGTATATTCAAACAACAAATACGTATAAATAAAACACCTCTAGAGTGCATTAAAATTTCCTTTTGTTTAAATTAATTGTTTTTGTAGTAATGTATAGGTTTACCTTTAATTCAATAGGAAATGTCGATATTATTGAAAGCCTATTAAATAACGTCAAATCCTATTGCAAAGTTGAAAAGGAAAAAAGAAAATTGAATAGGATAATATACTTCATATTAAAATCCTATAAAAATTTCTTCTTTCCTATAAAAAAACTGAAAAGGATTTAGTACATCTCTATGGAACAATTGAATGGGATTCAATGGATTTCTATAGAAAATACATTTCCAATAGGATTCAATAGGAAATTTCCGATGCAATTTTCCCATTCAATTTGTATTTCTCAATAGGATCGTTTAAGCAGGGATATTAAATTGTATAGTGATTATATTAAAATGATGAAAAAAAAAAAAAATAAATAAAAACTATGTAACGGTTACTTCCTGGTAAACTAAATAAAACCGGTGAATAAAATCTAACATTTAATTAAACCCATCAATTATTGACAAGAAAGGGTTAAATTTTCACTACCAATTATTCTCAATAATTATTGATATGCAAGTCTTAAAATGCGTTTGAGCTCAGTGTCCAGGATTCTCTCCAGGAAGTTAACTGCCCCCAAAATCGAGAAAAAGTGCAATAAACAATTTAATCAATAACTAATTCAAGCTAAGTACCCTCAAAGTTTCAACTTGGTGGCAGGTATTTAAACGGTGACACGCGTTTTAATCCCCGGACAAAATATCCTCGACACCATATCCCCGACAAATTATCCTTGCAAAAAATATCCCCGTGACAAAAAATCCCCATGACAATTTAATTTTTAGCGTGCTCAAAATTGGTATTCAATTGACCTCTATGTGTCTGTGATAAATTCATGTTTCTATTAGAAAAGTGTTAAATTAATTTTTATGTTAGTAATTTTTCTTCTCAACCACGTTATAAAATATCAAAAAAGTTTACTGATAAACTATTTCCTTCATAATTATACATATTGTACGGAATTGGTATAATAGAATCAAAAATAGTTTAAATTTGAATTTTCCAGTGTTCTCAACAAAATTTAATCGTTATGCCATCTTTGGTAACTTTTTGAACTGTTCGTTAGGATTTATCAATAATCGATTAATCTGTGTATTTGTACATGTGTGTAGTAGTATGATTTTTGTAATTTCACCTCTTTAACCGGCACAAGTCTGTGTTTTGGAGGTTATTTGTGTTTTGTGATTTACATAATTTGCGTTATTGTTATTAACTAAATTAGTGAAAATGCCTCTTCAATTTATACGATTACAAAAGGGTCATAATCTATTATTGTTTGAAGGGATGACGTACTGTAAGAAGCGTAACAACAAAAATGGTATTTCCTGGTAGTACAATGTTGATCCAAAGTGTAATGCTATCATACATACAGATACTGAGAGCAAAAATGGTTCGTTTAATTCTAATAGTTTGTTTTTTTATTTGAGTTATTTTTAGTGGAATTATTTATTTTGTTTATTTATTAGGTAATATTGTTGGCGTCATTCCTAATCATGCTCATAGTGCTGACATTGCTCAAGTGAAAGCAAAGATAATTAAAGAGAAAATTAAGAAAAAAGCCTCTAAAACTAATGAAAAACCAGCAACGATTATTAGTAAAGCTTTACGAGGTGTTTTGTCTCCTGTTAGCGCTATGTTACCAAAACCTTGTTCACTGCAGCGATCTGTTCAGCATGCTCGTCATAATAAGAGTACTACTATTGTTAATCTATCAACTCGGGGAGATATTGTGTTAGCTGATGAATTTAAATTGACTTTTTCTGGTGATTATTTTTTAGTTCATGAGAGTGGTGGTGATAAGAACCACTTTATGATATTTTCGTCATTAAAAAATCTAAATCATTTAAGTCAATGTCCTCAATGGTTGGCTGATGGAACATTTCGCTCAGCCCCAGCAGTATTCACTCAATTGTATATCATCCACGGACTCAAAGAAAATGGAAAAGCAGTTCTACTCGTTTTTTTGCTAGCACCTCATAAAACTGAACGTGTTTACGTGAATTTCTTGAAAATATTGAGAGATCGTCTCCCAAATGTCTGTCCAAATCGAATGATGGTTGATTTTGAAATTGGATTTATTGACGCTTTTAAGGAATATTTTCCGAAAGCCACAGTTTCTGGGTGTAATTTTTACTTTCATCAGTGTATTATTCGTCACATCCAAAAATGTGGATTACAACGTAATTACAACACAGATGTTACCTTTTATCGAATATACATTTGTTGATGGCTTTGGCTTTTGTTCCACCTTAAGATGTTGTTGAAGCTTATGAATTAATTGTTGAGTCTAATTATTATGAGCTTAATAGTGACTTGTTGGATAGTTTTTTAACCTATTGTGTGTCGACTTGGATAGGTAAACCAAAACGCAATAAGAAGGAACGTGAGAAGCCTTTGTTTCAAATATCACTGTGAAATGTTTATAATGCTGTGATGAATAGCCAAATACGTTCCAATAATATATGCGAAGGGGGGCATTCAGGATTTAATAATTTAGTTGGTAACGCTAATCCGACTTTTGGTGCATTCATGGAAAGTTTGAAAGATGAGCAATCGAAAACAGAAACTGTTATTGCTCAAATAAATTCTGGGCTAAATGTTGCTGTTGGTCGACGTAAAACTTTTTTAAACCGTGATGAACGAATTAAAAATATCGTTAAAAATTATGATGCCAATGATAAATTTGGTTATTTAACCCTTAATCACTCGCGCCATGAGCGTGGCGCCGCCTTTTTTACTTTTTTGAGTTTTTCTCATGGTTGAATGGTTGAAAATGTTTGAAAAAATTTTAATTCTTCCATTGAACCCTTAGAAAGACATTGGTACTATTTTGGGAAATAAGTATTTTGTAGAATTTTTACGAAAATTAAATTTATTAAACGCGGCATAGGCAGGCGGCGCAGTGCCGCCCGGCGCGAGTACGCCAGCTGTCAGAGAGTGGTAGGCAGTGTTGCCACCTCATTCTTTCACCTACAGTATAGTGATTCTCGCACTATACACATTGAATTTTTGTGAAATGTGCATAAAGTTAAATATAGAGGTTAGTACTAATAAATTTATTTTTTATTTCATAATTTTTATAAATTATTAATCTGATACATAATTAAATAAGATTTCTTACGATTTAAATAATAAACTTATAATAATTTGGTGTTCATGGCAATGTTTTCAGCGACAATGCTGACTAGAAGCCGTGCTAGGTGGTTAGCTGCTGAGAAGAATGATGATTGCAACAACAATGAAGGCAGTGACATTGATGATAGCGAGTATTCAGATCAAGAATCAAGTGAACAATGTTGTAATGATTCTACAGATGAAGAATCAAATAAAGTGAATAATACTGTCTATACAAATAAAGATGATAATGATGGAGCTTCATCTAGTTCATCAGAAAAAAAGACTTTTTTTTGGGAAAAGACAATACGACTAAGTGGTATATACAAACTCCTCCACAAGGTAAAAACCAAAAAAAAAATATAATGACTGAAACTCCTGGAGTTAAGCGAGAAGGTCAAGCAGCTACAACACCTTTAACAGCATGGAGGCTTTTTTTCGATGCTAAAGTACTTGAAGATATTGTAATATATACAAATAAAAAACTGAAAATATTTCAAACAAAATTTAAACGATGTCGTGATTGTCTTGAAACTAATACTGAAGAAATCCAAGCTCTCTTTGGTCTATTGTATCCCTTATTAAACAATCCGATTGATTCCGATTGGTTCCGATTGAACTCCTATTAAATTTGTTTCAAATTTTAATGAGATTCAATAGGTTATCTAAATCGTACCAATTAAGAAAAATTATATTTTATGGGAATCAATCGGATGAAATTATCAATCGGAATAGATAAGAAATTTCCCATTAAAGATGAATGTTTTCAATCGGAATGAATCGGAAAATAATATGCACAAAAATGACAAATTTCATTTTATAGGATTCAATCAGAAATTTTCCATTGAAAATTAATAATTTTAATAGGAAAATAGTCGATGATATTTCTCTAATATTCAATCAGAATGAATGAGAAACCTCCGATTAAAAATAAGTGTTTTCAATTGGAAAATAATATGCTAAAAAATTACAAATATTATTATTATTATTTTCTTATTAATTCCCATTGAAATTCCATCGATTCAATCAGAAATTTCCAAGTGAATCCAATTTAAAAAATTTTTTATCGAAAAATTTTGATGCAAAAATCCGACTAAATCCCATGAAATTTTTTATAATCGGAATCAATCGGATTGTTTAATAAGGGATATGATTGGAGTTATGAAGTTATCACGTACTCAAACCAAAAACTTATGGACAACGGATGGTACTGCTCCTGAATATTTAAGAGCAGTAATGAGTAAAAACCGATTTTGTTTGTTATTAAGAGCTATCCGATTTGACAATATAGAGACTCGAAAAGAAAGAGTTGCATGTGATAAATTAGCACCAATGCGTGAATTACTCAATGACATGAATCAAAAATTTTTAAATATGTATTGTGTTGGTGAATGCGTAACATTGGATGAAATGATGTTTGCCTTCAAAAGCAAATGCAGTTGCCGTCAATATTTGCCTATGCAACCAAATTCTTATGGCTTAAAAACATTTGCTCTAGTAGATTCGGATAGCTTCTACACATCATTTATTGAAATTTACACTGGAAAACAGCCTCCAGGATTATTTTTTATAGATAATTCACCAGCAACAGTAGTTGAACGTGTAGCTGCTTCAGTACTAGGAACTGGACGAAATATCACCATGGATAATTGGTTCAGTTCCATACCTCTTATTGATAAATTGTCCAACGTTCATAATACTACAGCTGTTGCAACTCTAAAGAAGAATAAGAAAGAAATTCCTTCAGAATTCATTAATACAAAAAAACGTTCAATTTTTTCATCTTTATTTGGATACAACGAGGGAAAAATCTTAAATTCATATATGGCGAAAAAAAACAAGGTTGTACTTGTCGTTTCATCAATGCATCAGTCATTTGATATAGATTTTAAAACTGGTACCAAAGAAAAGTCAGACATAATAATTTATTATAATAGTACTAAAGGAGGAGTTGATACTGTAGATCAGCTTCGAGGAAATTATACTGTGGCAAGAGGTTCATGTAGATGGCAATTGACTGTTTTTTTTGCTTTCATGGATTTAGTCGGAATTAATTCGCACATCATTTATGCAACTAATACTAATGTTAAAGTATCTCGCAGTGAATATCTGATGGGCATCGCCAAAGATTTGACTAAGCCATGGATGATGAAACGTGTCAAAGCTCCTAATATTTCGTTGAATTTACGTAATTCAATAAAACAAATTGTTGGTATAAAGGATAATAATAAGAGTGCACGACCTTTAACAAGGAATTTATGTAGTTATTGTCATCCGAAATTAAATCGAAAAACGACTACTTCTTGCATTTATTGTCGTAAACTTATTTGTGGTGATCATACTCGTAAAATATGTGAAAGCTGTTATAGCTGTGATAATTCGATTGAAGTTTAACCCAACTTATTTCAGTATTTTAAAAATATAAATATTTAACATATAAAAGAGCAATGTATTTTTTAAAAAGTGCAAATGTTAATAATAATAAAATGTTTATTCAAGTTCACTAAAAGTAAAGTTTATTGTTAATAAAAAAAAATAAAAAGTTTTTAATTATCAATCAATTTTTTTAAATTATACCTATTTTTACTGGGTTAACTGCTGTCTGTAAATTTGACAACGTCGCACACAATTTAACACGGCGGCGCCGTGCTCACCGCGCGAGTGAATGAGGTTGAAAAAATAGCGCGAGGGATTAAGGGTTAAAAAATCTTGCCAAGATATTACGGGCTCAAGCAAATTTTATATAATTAATGACTCTATGATCATCATTTCTTTGGTTGTGTTTTATTCTAAAATATTTCATTATAATTATAATTTCATTGTTCCTTTAAATATTGATATTGACATTACCTGACATTACATGACTGATTAATATTTAACTTTTATTCTTTGTTATTTATCAAGAATACGATAGATTTGGTTATTTTGAAAATATGATTAATACAGTGATGTCTGTTATACATGTGGCTAATTAAGTATTATTAGATTTAAAGTTCAATAATTGTGATATTACTGTATTTAGTGTGATAATAATTATTTGTACTGTTCATTTATTCGTTAACTTGTTATTCATTTGAGTAATTAATTTATCAGTCATTTGATATTATATGAAGACAAATATTTGTTAAAATTACGTATTTTTGTATTGTCTAAAATAAAGTTTTTCATTAACATATTGTTGTATGCTTTTTATTGTGGAGTAAATAATTCTGCATGATATACATATTATGTTATTACTAAATTTTCAATATTTTTGTCGTGTTTTTTTGGTCGAGGGGTTTTCGGTCGGGGATTTTATGTCACGGGTTTTGTAGAATAGTCTTGAAATTAGTAGCACACCCCAAACCGTGTATGAGGGCACAAGAAATTGGCAATATCAACCAGGAATTTTGTAGGATTAGTTTTAACATAAAAAATTTTTCAATATTTTTATCGTGTTTTTTTTGTCGAGGGGTTTTCTGTCGGGGATTTTATGTCACGAGAATATTTTGTCGGGGATTTTATGTCTTGGGATCAAAACGCAGGCGACCATTTAAACAATATGACCAAATTTGTATGTTTAACAGGTATAAAATATTTATTTAACAAAGAAACTCACACACACACTCAATAACGTATTTACAAAAAGGTAATTTAAATATTACCGCTTAAAATTGTTAATCAGTCATGTTCGGTAAAATTCAAGATCGTTTTATCGGTAAATATAAAGTATTTTCAAATACCCCGCTCAAAAATGGCGGCTCAGTACTAAATTACGGTAATTGGTAAAAAGGTATTTGCTATTATCGGTAACTATTCTGGAATTTAAATAAACTGAATTTTACCGCCTCAAAATGGCGTCTAACATATGAAAACGGTTTAGACAAAGATAAAATATCAATAGAACAGGTTAAATATAAGAGTCTAGATTTAAACAGGTTAATTGTAATTGAAAGAGACGGAGAAATTTAAATAACTCGTGCAAGAATAATTTATCGAGAACTTTTAATATTTCGCGGTTAAATAATAATCAAGTTATTAATAAATTAACGCTGTTGCGGTTTTCACACATACACAAACTAAATCGCGGTAGAGAGAGACAAGAGGTTCCCTGTGCCTTCTCTATTGCTTGGGGTAGTGAACTACTCACTTACCTCAAGCCCACGCGAGGGTGAACTACTCACTCCACACGTCAGGTACGGTTACAAAACAGGTATGCACAAATAGATGAACTCCTCACTCAGTTTGTGACTTGGCCGGAGAGATGCTTTTTCATGTTCACAGAATCCAATATATTTATTTTTCCGCGCTCACCCTGTGCGAGACTTTGAGCGGCCGTAGCCACCTAGTGGCGTGAGCGCAAACTAGACTAGTACGTATCAACTATAACTATATTTATAAAGATTCAGACTAGCACGTGAATACTGGTTCATAAATAAAAATACTGGTGCTTTACAATAAAATATTGTTCTTAACAACTAAAACTAGTTTTTGTGAGGTATCCCTCACAACTATTTAATCAATTTTTTCACCAGTATCTGTTATAATAGATGATGATATTATAGTAGGTGTCGGACGTCTTGAGGTACTTGGAGATTCTATGAGAGCTGTAATTCAATATTTATTAATTTATGCAACTAGCTTATGATATTTTAAAAAGAAATTTTTGCAGTTTTCATAATCATAAACTTCTCTTACCAGAAGATTTAATTGATGCGCGTTTTTCAACATTAATGGACGCCACTTGAGAAGAACAATTATCATTCAATTCTAAAAATAACGTAGTAACATAGTTTAAAATTTTATTTATTACAAATAATAAATTATATTGTCGAAACTTTTTATTATGTATGTGAAAAAATTATTACCAGTATCTGATTCATCGTTAACCGGTGGCTTTTTAACATGACCTTTGAAAGACCGTACTTTCATTGAAGGTTTTTTGCACTTCTTCTCATTGCAACTTTTAGGTTTATTATTTTAATCGTGTTTCTCGTCCCCGTGAAAAACGAGTTTAGATATGGTCATATCTGATTAGATCAGTATTATGAGACTGTACAGATCTGATCAGATAGTACAGATACAATCAGATTAAAATTTTAGATCTGAAACGATCTGAGTAGACATAACATATCTATTCAGATGCTAACAGATGAAGGGTATTCAGATCTGTATGGATCTGATCGGAACTGAAGAAAGTTGATAATTTTTTCTTGACAGAAAAATCAGATCTCATCAGATATGATCATATGTAGAAAAAAGTTTATTAGTCTGATTCTTAAATCTAAAAAAATTTCATCATCTGAACGGATTTGGAGAAAAATACATCATTTTCGTAGAAAGAAAAATCAGATTTAATTACATCTGAGAAAAATTAATCATTCTTGTAAAGGATGTATGTGGCGTGAAGCCCAGAAAAATTTCTCGAAAAAAAGATAGTTAGCTCGTATACCGGAATGTGAGGAGGAATGAGGAATAATTACAAAAACAATAATAATCACTCAGTGAAATTAGAAAAAAAAATTAAATTCATTTATTTGTTACACAAACTCAGTCTTACAGTTCAGTTATTGCACTCGCTTCGTTTCAGAGAATTAGCTCTTAAGAAATGTCTCACTCTCAACCACGTGTTTTGTGGCGTCACGATAAACAGTCACTCTTTGGTCACAGAAATCACACTACAATAACTAGTAAACTACTCAGGTTTCCTCTACTAGTCTCTTCGAAGCTAATTGAACTCAAAGGAATTGTTAGATGAACAAAAAACTCTCGGTTTTTGATAAATTAGAAAATTAGAACTCAGCAAAGTACTCTCTCCTTGAGATATCAACGACAACAGGTTAAAGTCCAAAAAAGAAAGGTTGGACTATCACCCCCAAAATTTGATTGGTCACTCAGATCGTTGTGATTGGCTCTTGATTTCTCTAGATGGTGACGTCTCCTCAGCTGATTGGCTCCTCAAGTTACTAGATAGTAACTCGTATGCTAATTAGTGGAGGAGAAATTTGAAGGAGAGTTAAGGGGCACTCAGAAATTTTCTACGGCACTACTCAAGGAATTTTGTATAGTGCCGTGTCAAAAGAACTTCACTCAAGGGGCTCTCCTAACCAGAGAGGTTAGGAAAACTGTCAGTCTGTTGACTGAACAATGTAATAAGAATAAATAGCCGCAGTTATACAAATAGATGATTTAAAAACAACATTTTAGGTATTCTGGGTGAGCGTAGTGGTGACTATGCAAGTCTATGGTTACGAGGGTTCCAGGATCGAATCTACCTAAATTTTATTACTCTACTCCAAAAGTTATTTTCAGCAAAGAAACTGAATCATAATCATGACATTAAAATATTTATTCAGTAGTAAGATTTGAATTTGATAAAAATTTTATGTCAATTAATATTTTTTTTTTCTAAATTTTTATCTGAAAAGATCTGAAATGGTCTGAAGTACTCAGAAAAATGAATTTAGAGTTCAGGTCTGATCAGATCAGTATTATGAGACTGTTCATATCTGAAAATTTTTGACAAAAATTCAGATCTGATCAGATCTGAACGCGTTTTTCACGGGTCCTCACTTTCTTCATCTTGATCAACTCCTTCGTCTTCATCATTATCATTTTTTCTGATTCATGGTCAGTTGAAATACAATAATACTCATCTTCATATTTTTCTAGTTTATTGTTTGCCTCTTCATGAATCTCTGCAAAAGTTATCACTCCTGAAAAATAATACAAAAATTGTTATTTATAATTTTTCAAATCTATAAAAAACTACCTGCATCATCTAATTTTTTTATTTTATATGATTTCCAACTAGGTGGTGCATCTTTTTGTTCACTGACTTTTTTTTGTAGATCAAGACGTCGTTGCTTATTATATGGTGGTCCCATAAATTTAGCAATTAAGTTTAATGAATCATCTAAAGAAATCCATGAACTGGGAACAATATCGATGGGATTTTTGTCATCATTTGTTTTTTCTCCTACAAAATGTACGAGATGAAATCTGATCATTCGCTTTTTGGGTGGCATGATCTAAAAATATAATAATTTAATTTTGAATGATATTCCTAATAAATAGTAAAGCAATACCAAAACTTTTATCAATTATTCAAAGTACTTTATACAAAAGTATGTTTCTAGTAACGACATATTTGGTCAACATAATTACGTACCTTTTGCAATTTTTCTTTCGAATAAAATTGTTGTGTCCAACCATTGTAACAAAACAAATAAGTATGGGCACAAAAAACAACACTTTTTTACTTATATTAATGGCTTATTCACACTTTTTCACACTCACAACTAATTCACTTTTACCAGCTTTTTTACATCGAGAACTGTTTGTTATTTTGATTTTCTTAGAATTCACAATAGCCGCTCTTTTGCTGTTTACTAGAGTTCAATCGACGCTCAGTAACGGATCACGTGACAGTATACTATATAGTATATATACTACATATGTACTAATGTTACAATAAAATTAAAAGAGAGCGCCACATGATTCAAAATGAACCGCGCGAATTATGTATTTCTTTTCATAAGTCAGAAGGGTTAGTTAGTTGTGAGCTATAACCAAATATTTACTAGCATGTTTGAATAAAAATATTTTAAGTCAACATAATACGATAGCGGTTAGCTAACACCTAGATAATAATATTGATTTAAAAATTTATTAATAATTCATAAAAATTAGTTAGTCACTAGATACTAACTGGATAATTTTTTGGCTCTTAAAATAAGAGTATTAAGTCAATAAAATTAGCTAGTCATCAGTTAATAACTAGTTCATACTTATTTTCAAAAATGCATTATCCATAACTCACAGAGATTAGTTACTCATCAGATATCCATGACATACATTTTAGACTTTGAAAAAATAATTTTTAACTCGTTATTATTCGACAGTAATGAGCTATTAGAGAGATAAATTTTTTAAACAAAAAAAAATAACTAAGTATGAGCTAAGATATGGCTAAATTTTCTAACTCAGGAAAATTAGCCAAGGATTAGGAATAATTTCATCATCATTGGACACATTTCTACTCGGGTACTGAGATTATTTCTTTCTATATAATATTCGATTCATGTAGGGTAGAGTGAGGTAAATACGAACGCTGGGTCATTGCGAACGCCCATATTTGGCTATGTTAAAAAGAGTGGAAACATATTCTCAGTAATGCAATTGGAAGTCGATCCCGAATGCAAAGCCTGACAAACAGCAGTAAAGTGACAACGCGCGCGATGTACAAAATATGTTGACTTCATTACTTTTCAACAATTTTTGAGTAAAATGGAATAGATGTCTAACATTGTGACGAAAAGCATGAAGATCCTCTGAATGATGATTGGGTAAAATGTAACAAATGTAATTTATGTGACCCACGAAAACATTATGATGGGTGAAAGTTCGTCAAGAAAATTTATCTGTGATTTAAATAATGATGAAATCCACACCATCCGTAATAACCCCACGTGATATGGGGTAATCTCGAACACCAAGGTTTTGTTTATTTATAAATATTTGATTTTTTATTGAAAATTCATCCACGTTAATTGTGAGATCTTAAGGTTTATTAATTGAAGTAAACTTTCAATAATAAATAACATTCATAACTTTCACTACTTTTGTTTTATATCAGTTTTCCCTTAGGTGTTCGCAATTACCTCACTCTCGCCTAATATTTTAATTTTCGTGCATTATATTATAAATGTTGTTGTACTTTTTTGTTTACTACTAGGCATTAAACTATAAAAAATTAAAACACGAATAAAATCAGCGTAGAATAACACTTGCGTATCATTTAATGTGCATTAAGTGTTTGAAAATTACACGAATTTATATCTAGAACTACGCACTAAGCATTTTTAAAAAAAAGAATATTCGTAAGAAACTTAATAATACCTACATAGCACCGGTATCTGAAAGTCATCTATTAGATATCTTTTTCCAGATATCTATTAAATATCCAAAAAATGATATCTATAAGGTAACCCAATCTAGACATATCTTCTGCCGACGTCTTAAAGATATCTTCCAGATCTCTCAATTCAGAAGTATAAAAAATCACCTCAATTCAATATCTGTTCAATGTTGGCAATTCGATTGTAATCGTATACATTTTTGCGGATGTTTTCTTGCAATTTCGGGATTATCTGACTATACTCAGATACATATGTATCTGTATATACTATAGTATTTTACTATATACACGTGTATGTCAACGTACGTTCCTCACCCAGAATTTTTAAACAAAAAAATAGGATCCCATACGTTTTACTTGGTTTGAAACATTATTTTAATAAAAAAAAAAATGATGCGTTAGAAAAACTCAAATATGTTAAATAGATCCCGTTTTCCATTGTTTATAACAAATTAAATTGTTATAAACAAAAAGAGTAAATTTCTATGCTTTCTATGTGGAGTGTAACTTTATTTTACCAAAAAAAAAAAAAACCCCGTTGAAAAAGCTTCAGTTACACAAATAGACAAATCAAAAATAGAGTCTTAAGTTTTCTAGTTTGGCACAGTGGTCAAGGTTCAAGCCTACGGTTACAAAGGTTCAAGGATCGAGTCTACAACAGTTTTCAGTGTTTACCTCAAAAGTTATTTTCACCATTAATAATGAAACAATAATAATCGGAATTACAGTTTTTTTTTTTTTATTAGTCTACAGTTTATTGCAATTGTTGTTTTAATTGATATTTTTGTAATTCCCAAATCATTTATTGCTTTTAAATTGGATGTCTTTTTTTCATCCGCAAAAAGATATCTTATAGCTCTCGAAAAACTGCGCATAAGACATCTCATGGATATCTTTCAGATATATTTGGATGCTTTTCAGATACTTTTTCAGATATCCAGCTCTGGGTAAAGATATCTATTAGATATCTTTTAGACATCTTTTTGCTGGGTGGGTATGAAGGAACTCTTTTATTACTGTCTATAGTTGGATATTGAAACAAGTGTAAAAACAGTACTAGATTGATCATTAATATGTCAGAATTTTAGAAAAAATTCAATCTTAAAAACATATTCATTTTATAAAACAAATTTAATTCCATTCCAAACAGATGTGATAACAATTGTTCAAATAAAACTCTAACAGAATAATTGTGTCCAACCTATAAATATCTACGTAAGAATTTATATTTATTTCATAGATAACTAAGTTTGAGTTATGGTTGCTACTAAAGACTCATAATATAATTTTTTCTGTTCAATACTTGATTTTTATACAGCAGTTCTTTTTTTAATACAAGTTATATTTTTATAATCATTTAGTGATATATTAGAAATAAAATGAACGTACTATCCTTATTCTTTGTACTGATTTTGGTATCATCTACGTGGGCTACTTTACTCGATCTAGATATCACATCAACAGTCCGATTCACTCAGAAATTTACCGATTTATCAATTTATAAAAAAAAAGTTGAGGTCTTGAAATATTTTATTTTAAATATTTCAGAAATGGAAGACAATTTAGCAACTCATTACACTCAAAATATTGATAAAGAAATTCAAGAAATATTTTCAAAAACTCATCTTATACAACCTTCAAATGAAATACTCATCTATGAAAATCAACAGGAGCAAAAATTTAATAATTTAATTGTATCTATCGCAGATTATTTTGCTATTATTCAAAGTTTTTTTAACAGATTTATTCATAAATTAAAAAAAAGTACTAGTAGTTCAGAATTATGTTTGCTTCCATGGACCGATGGAATTCCACAAGGGACTAATTTAGTTGATAGTCTGAAAAGTATTAAACAAGTTACTTCGGGAGTTAATTTCATTTCTCTTTTCAGCACTATCCTTAACAATTTCAACAGAAACAATTGTTGGGTAAAAAAGCTATTTGAAATAAATGCCCTCCCAAAGTTACTTGAAATATTGGGATGAATGTTATCAGGTATTTTCTCTTTCTTGCTTATCAGGTGATAAGCACTAGAGCACAGTGAGTTTGAATAAAAACTGTAGTGTTTATATCAATTAAAAATATATTATTGACAACAGTTTTTTTTAAAACGAAGCACAACTTATTTCAACTAACTTTTGGAGGGTACTGTACTTGACGATTTTTTATTTTATATCATTGATTAATATATTATTAAATGTATTTGTATTTGATCCAGATTTCAAAAAAAATATATTGTGATAAAAATATCACTATGCCCGATAAACTGATTTCAATATATCATTTTGTAGCTGCTGTGGATCGAAAGTATTTTATTATGGAGTCTTTTGTTCAATTAATCAAATCTACATGTAATAATGGTAATTGTTTCGATTATTGGATTAATTTAAATATCAAAGTTAAACATTTTTTTTTTAGATTCCAACACCAATGATCTTTTGATAGCAAGAGAATTATTAACGATTAAAACCCAAAGATATTTAGAAATTTTGAGAAATGCAATACTTGGGTCCGAACGAGGACTCTATCGTTGTAGCCAGAAAAAAAATCCACAAAGTATTGAATTTCAAATACTTTATATAGTTTTATCTGCTCTATATTTATAAACAGAACTAAATATATTCTGTGCGTTTCATAGACAATCCACATTATATTGAATTAAAAGGATTTAAACAAACAGTTGTATTGAATAAACGAGCTCATTCGGCTGAAAATACATGTATTACAGCTTGTTCGAATATTAATGATGAAAAGTTACTTATTTCTCACGCTGACTTTTTAGCAAGACATGAATATTGTCCAGGAAGACTCGTTAACTGTAAATCTGGTGGTGATATTGAATTGTGTTATGCGGTAATGGTCAAATTTAAATAAATTTATTTGCTTCATTCTGAAAACGGCTAGAAGATGCAGTGAAAAATTAAATCAATTTTCAGGTATCAGGAAGTTCTAGGTTATACGAATGGATCAAAACAAACTTAACTGGAGAGATTTATGGAAAATTTTCCGAATGTTTAGGTGGTATAGAAATTATGAAAGTTTACCAATATGAGGCTTATTCATCTTTTTATTGTGAACCTTGTATTTGCACATGCATTCGAGATACACATTTTTCACCTCCCCAATTTGGCATGAGTTTAAAAGAAGAAATTTCTAATATTGAAAATAATGAAGTTATCACTGGTATTAAATTCATAGAAAAAAATAAAATAATACATCCTCAAATCGAAATAGGGAAGCTTCTACCTGATGGCCATATTCAAGAATTCAGCAATAGATGGAAACCTGTTAATTTGATTGACCCAATTGATAATACACTGAATATTTTCCCTGAACAAAACCAACAGGAATATGTTTATTTTGGAGGTTCATCCAAGGATGTTCAATATATTAATCTTGAACAAATTTTTCTCACCGATGAGTATGTTGTTACTGGTAAGAACCTTTCATAACTAATTTATTTACTTTTATCATTACTAACTTTTTATATAACACTGTAAATCCAAAGTGTGTTACAGTAAACATATCTACACGTGTTCAATCTTAAACTCAATAAACAAACTATAGATTTTAACACGTCATAAAGTGTGTTAAAAATGACCACAAAGTTCTATAGTTTATGTATAGCAATTTCACATTGAACACACTTAAAGTGTGTTATTGTAACACACCTTCGATTTGCAATGAAACCTCGCAAAAAATACATTGAGAGAAAGGATTAAAAAACTAATAGTCCTAGTTAATCTAACTAAAACACTGCAAATCCCCAAAAATTTAGGTGTTTAGTAATAAAACGTTTAAAATGTTTAATAATTAAACACCTAAGTTTTTACAATGTTGAACACCATAAACACCATAAACTATAGCATTTTGGTAAACGACAAGAAACGTTTAAAAGTCGTCTACAAAATTACCATAGTTCGTTTATGATGTTTAACATTGCAAACACTTTAAGTGTTTAGTTGTTAAACACTTGGATTTGCAGTGAAAAAGATAGCTGATATTCAACTATTGTAAATATTTAAAATAAATAATTTTTTAATTCAATGAATTAAAATTATAGTTAATTTAATAATAACAAATAACTCATTCTAACTTATTGATTTAAAAATGTACATATATATATTTTTTTATACTTGGAATTGTTTATTCAATTGTGTGTCATTGATATTGATAATTTAGAAGATCATCGAAATTATCGATAACTTCGATTTGAATTTTATTTTATTAGCTTGAATAAATTATTTGGAGTTGAGGAGGTTTGAGCCTATATACATTAGAATAAATATTGAAATCGATCAATTAATAATCAGTTGCAATATTAACCACATTATATTATTTGAACCAGAATACTATTTAATTGAATCTATATAGATTCAATATTTCATATGAAATATTTAGTTGAGCTGATTCTCTTTTTAACTTTTTTGTAACGATATTTTGTTGTTAAATCAACTTATTCGCTTATTTATACGATAATTAAATTTTAGTTTAATTAACTAAATTTTCTTGGCTAAAAAATTTAGTTAAATTCATTAAATTTTTTAGTTAAATGTATGAAATCTTTACTATGACTCATCGACAAACACTATTTTTCTTCATGTAAATTTAAGATCATAATCATACTTTTGAGTTTAATATTGATAGTATTATTGTTTATCAGAGTTCAAGTTGGGCTTGATAATTATGAAGTATTTCATCATTATCTATAAGGTTGTCTGAAGTAACGTTGTGCGTATTTATTTGTTCATGATTACTCATTAAACTTTTTATATCTGTTTTTGAACTAAAAGCCATAGCGAATAATATATAATTACACAGAATAGAACATCGAATAAATTATTGAAAACTGCTCAAGCTATTATTACGACATGGTTTTATAGACTGTTAATGACAAATTTATTTTTTAAACAATGTATTAGGCTGCTTTTATACCACGAACTGACATGAAATCTAATTAAGGTCAATGTCCTAATTGTCGCTCATGAACCTAGTTTCGCTCAGTTAATTTTATTTGGTAATTAAAAAATATTCTTTAGCGAAATGTTGATCATAAAAAATGTTTCGATATCTTCTTATTAATTCATAAATATTCAACCATCAAAAAATGTGATCATGTATCCTTTATAGAGGAAAAAATTAATTCTAAATTTACTGAGCGAAAATAGGTTTATGAACGACAATTAGGACATATCCCGAGTAGAATTTATCTTGGGCATGCCTAAAGTTGCATTGGGCCCCCCCCTATCGGCAATTGTTTCGATCAGCTTAAATTAGGCATTCCCAACTTATGCCCAATTCCTTATTTCGCGTTGCCCAACAACTTCCTAATGATAACCCTATTAACTTTCCGAACTTCATGTCAAAGTTAGGCATTGATTAAGAATGACTTATTAGAACCAATTTAAAATTACTCAAACTAAACCCAAATAAAGCACATTTATAAATAAAATACAATATAAAAGATTTACATTAGATTAATGTAAATATTTTCAGATTTCATTTTTTCTTTAAATAATAGTGAATTAATTAACTATTAATTAAATTAATTAATAAAAACAATTGTTTTTATTAAACCTCAACTAAATTTTGTTGACTGGAAATATATATACAATATATTTTAGGTTCAGAAAAAATAAAAAATTTAAAGGTATGAAAGTATTTAAACCGTTTATATTATTTATTATTGACATTTAAAATAAATGATGATTTATAAAAATATTTTGAAAAATTATATATACGGAATCGTTCATATCGATATAATAGTGATATTTTCTTAATTGAGTGAATAGCCGAGTGGGTAAAGGCACTGGTCTTAGATACAAGCAAGCTAACAGTCGTAGGTTCAAATCCCCCAAGGAACAAATTTCAGCATATGTATGTTCGTGGAAATTTAATTAAAATATGTTTAATAATTAAGGAGGTTCGAGCGAATCTAACGTAAAAAATATTTTCCAACTTTAAGCTTTGAAATTCTGTATACATGTAATTAAATACTCGATTAATATATCCTCAAAATTTTTAAATGATCCATCGTCTAGTTTCTTCGGAAAAAAATGTTAAAAATTACATTTTTTAAGTCCTTATTCATAGGCTCTAATAGCTGACAAGCTGTACTTACATCTTTTCCGATTTGTTTCGATATTAACCTCCCAACTTTACGGAAAACAAAACTATGTGTAATAAACTTGAATAATTGTAGAATAAGATTAGCTTTCAATAATATAACCTTATTAATGTAGTTTTAAAATAATTATTAGAAATTTTATACAATTAATTATTGAAAAATTACTGCGGGGTGTTAGGTATACTAGAAAAAAACTATCTATTTTTAAAAATTAATAATTTCTTTATTTTGTAATATGATAACGAAATAACATCTTAATATAAATATTTTTTTGCTTTTCTTTTACAATAATTGCAATTATTGTTCCTGCAATCAATCCGAACTTTGTTACTCTTGATAACATTTTGTCTCCATTTCACAATACTTTTTTTACAAAATCGACCGTTCAATTTGTTCATTTTTGTAAATTAAATATATTTCCATTCACTTATGGACTATACACTTAAATTTGATAATGTTGCCAGATCTTTTTATTCAAACGGATGAGTCAAAAGTCACGTAGTCATTTCGTTACTTTTGTTAATTAAATAAATAATATTTAACAATTTTTGGATTAGATATGTTATTATAAATTAAAATAATGCATTTTTATCACTATTACAAGAATTGAGATTACAGAAAATTCAATGACTACTTTGAGTCATTAGTTACGCTCGAACTTCCTTAAGTATTTCAACAATATAAAAGCAACAACAAATAAGATAATCAACCAACTTAATTTTTAAATTTAACTTGCCTTAATTAGGCTTTCCTCACTTGATCCCAATAGGGACAACTTGAATTTAGGAAATTCGAATTGGGTGCGAACTCTTTCCCAAAAATAAATTCTACTCGGGACTGACCTTAATTAATTTTTAAAAAAAACTAAATTTTTAGCTAATCCAATTCTTTTTTAGGTGTTAAATTTATTATGATTAAACAGCGGTCACTGTACACAAATAAAGATAGCAATTTCATTTCAATTGCAATTCAAGCTACACATTACAACATAAAAACCGGGAAACTAGGTAAATATCCAAGCAATTGGATGACGTTCGACTTATCAAAAAATGTAGATCTATGTCGGACCTACCAACATAGGTAAGTGTAACTATCTAAATAAAAGAAGATCAAGAAAATGGAGAAACTTTACAACTCTGTAGATCTGATGAGATCAGTGAATACACGGAGAAAAGTAATCAGAGCTTTATTACTTGATTAATCAAGTAAACTTATTCTAGAAAACGTCACTAGAATTTTAGTAAAATTTTATTGGTAGTATGAACCAGTTTCTCATACTTTCTGATAAACAGTATTCGAATAACCATGCTGCCACAATTTAATATAAATAATAATTGTGATTATTTTCAATAGCTTCGGATAGACAAGTGGTCTGAAGCATCGGTTTAGATAGTTGCGTGCATTAAAAGTGCACATCTATGACCATGGTCATAGATTCAAATCTCCCCAATAGAAATATTCTTTACTAGCTTAAAATCTGCGTTTCTCGCAATATTTAAACTGTGCCCACGTAAAATTGGTGTTCTATCAAAAATAATTTTTTAAATATTTAAATTATTTGTTTTAAGAAATTTTTTACTTTTTTTACGTAAACCGCTATGATTTTTACTGTAGGAAAGTTAAAGAATATAATATTTCTTGAGCATTATAATAAAGATACATTACGTTAATAGAATGTATTGTTGATAATTTTACCAAATAATTAATTTTTTTTAATATCATGTTGAATAATTTGATTCAATTAGCTACTATATTTGTAAAAATTACTTTCGAGTCAAGTAAATTTTCCTAGAATTTATCGTGAATCTCGAGTATCTATTGACGAGACACTTTTAGTAAATTTTGCTTGACTCAACGATCATCCATGTGTGTAAAAGAGTTTCTAGTAAAGTTTTCTAGAATTCTAGCAATATTGCTATGACTGTTTTCTCCGTGTAAATATACGCTGATCTACATGAATTATTATAAATCTACTGAGATCGAAGCAAATGTACGCAGAATTTTTGGACGGAAACTGTACATTATTGCTTAGAATCAAATACAGTTTCTGACTATAACACATGCTTAGAAAAAATAACATGTTAATAACAGCGGTTTTTATACACAACAGAAGTTATTAAAGTGACTTACACTCAAACCAATTTTATGTTCAGTACGATTGTCATTATTATTCACATAAAGTATAATGTATTGAAATTAATAAGACTTATTTTTCAGGAGAGAATTGAAATTTCCCGATTCGGATAATCCACTGAAGTATGATGAATTTGATCTTAATTCCATCAATGGAGACTACGTTGGATTTTGGCCTTCAAGTTTAAAGAAAGATGCTGGACAAACAACTGTACCATTACTTGATGCTAATCCAGTATTTGGTATTCCAAGATTTCCTCTAGGTGGTATAGGTTTATATCATAAAGGACCGATGAATTCCGGAGGCTTCATTTCCTTCAAAATTGCCGGAATTGATTATTCTAAAACAATAAATACAATTATTTCTTTGGAAGATAAAATTAATTTCGATTCAGTGCTTGGATGAATGAATACAAATTAATTTTATACATACAAAAATTACATATATAGGGGAAGAGGGGGTAAAGTAGAACACCGCGAAAAAAAGTAAATCATCAAATTAACCATTATATCAAGAAATTTTAATAATTTTTAATGCATTAATAAATTAAAAACTTGATAAACAAAAAGTACGATAAACGTTTTTAAACTTATTTTAATAAATTAGTACATTTTCTCGAGCGTTTTACTTTGCCCTCGCGTTCCACTTTACCCACCCTTTCCCTATACATATGTATTTATATATTCCGTTATTATGCAAGTAAAAAAGAAAAAAACAATTACAAAAATAATAGAGGAGAAGGAAGGATTGTGAGTCACTTTTTGTTTTTACTCAGTCACATTTTGATCTGTTAAATCATCACTTCAATATATTTGTGGGTTAGCTGATGAAAAACACAATGTGTTCGCAAAATAAACGGGTAGACCATATTAAAGACTAGACTATAATCCTACCTTCTCCTCGTATGTTCTTAGATAATGATGTTGTATAGTTTTTTATGCTGAAGAAAATATATATAAAACCGACACAGTAGCCTAATGGTTAACGTGTCAACCTGACGCGCCATGGATTCAAAGAAATAGCCGGGACAAAATCATCTAGTTTTTCTCGGGCGACTGTGAACGCGAGGACTCTTGGAAAGCCGGTTGTATCGACACCGGTTTTCTGCAGTTTCCCTGTGTCCCCGTACAAATGCGATACAATGGTTAGAGCGTAAGTCGGCTGCAGACGCAACCCGATAGATTAGGTGTGTAACAGTATAATATCAAGCAGGTAGAGATCGATGAGTCTATAGAGGGAAGGAGGTTTAGAGGGAGTGTGCGTCGAGTTTAGACCGTACGTTGATTGAGAAAAACATATCTTGACATAGTTTTTGAATTTTGAGAAATAAAAAACTTCTATCATCTTAAATAGATGATTTTTTGCTATTTTTAACATAAATAAAACAAATTTATGTTTTCTGAAGAATGAAATAAACGATAAATAATTTAATAGCTAGTTTTATGTGGTATGAATGCATAAAAGTCACAATCATTGGCTTCTGTTTATTCACCTTTTTAAATTATTTACCTTTACATTTATGTGACTATTTTCTTTATTTTTAATGCATAACAAATGTTCTATTATCATAATAACATCATTTAAGCTGTCAATTATTATTTATGGTCATTTGATTGATGTAGCAGTGAAAAAAGTCGAATTTACTGTATCATATAAGTGAAAAATCGATTATCAAATTAGTGAATGACGCATTATATTATTCTATAATGAAAACAAAGTATTAGAGTGCGCGTTGATAAAATAGTGAAAATTACTGTTTTCATGAACTGATTAATTTCTGAAATTATACTGAAAATGAAATTTATTCCACAATTGTTATTGATTTTAAGTATATCTAATGCACAGATTTTTTCAAGAGCCAATAGAAATTTAACAGATTTAAAATCATATTTTTCTGATCACAGTATAAAGGTAAAAAACTTCTCTTTTTGTGTTATATAATTATATTAACATCTTTTGTTGTTATGTGAAAATTCTCATCTTTAGATCTCTCATATATGTTTCTTCAATGACTTGTTAACGTATTGATATTGAAGAGAATTGAATAAGAGTATTTTTTATCGTACCCCCGCCCAAAGTTAAAGTTTGCTCCCCGTTTTTAGGTCCCAAAGCGACGTATTCTATCCCGCATAAAAAGACAAAAAATCGTCTATGCGCATGCTCAGACAAATATTGTCTTTCTCGACGAAAGAGAAAACGTCACTTTTCCAACTTCAAAACAGACAACAAACTTTAATTTTGGACAATGATATGATGTTCTTGGTAGCAAAGATATTACCTGGGTACCAAAGATATTTGCTACCTTCGCCTTTGGCTTGGGATGCAATTTTACACCCAAGTCCGAATATTACGCTTTACTTCCTTAGCTAACAATCTACTATTTTTCAAAATATTTCCTATTCTCCTAGAAAATTAATGTTAGTAAAAAAAATGAACAACATGTGATTATAATATTAATTACTTTACTCATACATTGACATTTTAAAAGGATGAAAGCAGCAGATTTAGATGGTCTAACAGTGATATTTTAACAGAAATCATGGTAATTTTTTTTTTTTATGGTTATGAAATATATTTGTTTGATGTATTTTTTTTTCTTGAAAAGGTAAAAATGATAAAAGGATGTACTCTGGGTACTCCAACTATTTTTTTTCATGAAGATCCTTTGAGTGACGCGATAAAAACATTAATGACTTGGAAACCAGTGAATGTATTTCTGCACTGTGAATTTGCTGCAAATAGAGCAGATTATCGCTACAACAATGTACATCCTTTTGATAAAATAGATATTTTCGCACTTATTGTAACAAATTTAAGACAGTTCCAAAAATCATTAAACTTATTGAAATGGATTAAATCATGGAATAAAGAAATTCCAACATTTATTGTCAATCAAAACGATAAGAGCTGTGCAGATGCAATAAATCATTTTAATATGACCCAGCGATTAAACTTGTCAGCACCATATTTCATTTGTATCAATTCAGATAATAATGAAATGATTTATACACATAGTCCATATACTTCACGAGCACCTTATCCGTGGGAAATAGTTGAAGAATTTCCAGAATTAGAAGGAAAAATTTTTAAAAGAATTTACAATAAAGGTAAATCATTTTTTATCACATTTTTCAAATCAATTTGTCAATTTACATTTATGATGATATTATTGTTGTTTTTCAGAAAAGATTTGCAATAATTTATATTTCGATCGTACCAGGAATCTCGATAATCATTCTATAAATGTTATTAAAATTTATGAAAACACCGTAATTCCTAATGGAATAGCAGAGTATTACGAAAAGTTTGAAAACGTCATAAAGTCGTCATTAAATACAACATTTAATGATCTTAACGAAATAATGATTAATCCTTCAAAGCTAACCAAACTGTTGTCTAAAAATACAGTTGATCTAATATTCAAGATCAGTCAATTTCCATCATATGATAAGTTGAGAATAACCTATCCTGTAATATATTCCAACTGTTACGTTCTTATTCATCCAAAAAGTTATTCAAATCCAATAGACTTTATTTTTAATTTTCATAATTTCTTAACAATAACTCTAACGATAGCTTCTTGGCTGATTCTTAAAGCTATTTTCAAGATTGAAAAAAAGTTAAAAAATAATAATGTGTCAAAACAAGAAATGAAATTTAATTGTAAAAATTTCTTCAGCTTTGTTTCTGAAGATTTTTCATCCCTACCCACAGAATTTATTATCATTATAATGTTTACTTTATTTTGGATGATTTACGGATCTTTTTATGGCGATTTAATAAAATATTGCACCCATCCACAGTTAAAAAACAATATAGAAAAATTTAAAGACTTTGAAGTAAATTCTTGTTTAGCAGGATCAAAAGAATCAGAAGATGTTGTTGGGAATAATAAATATGTTTTAAATCATTATGAAAGATGTGTGCACAACGTAATCAACAGAACACTTGCTGCATGTATTGATGATTACATCATTGCTTTACATACACCATTTACTAAAATTCCCAAATACTCAATAAATTCATTTAGATCTTATCATTTCATGATGCGCCATGACTGGTTACTTTACCGTCGTGTCGATGAAATTTTGATGATCTTAGAACAAGCTGGTATTTCCAGAATTTGGTATACTGAATTAATTTCAGTCACAGCAAAGGAAGAAATTACTAAAAATAAATATTCTACTAACTCAAAATTTAATTATAAATCTATCAATATAAATACACTGATAGTTGCTTTCGGAGCTTTAGCAGTTGGATTGATTGGCTCAATATTTTGTTTTATTCTAGAAATAGTGGTCAATAACAGAAATAGGAGGATGGAACTATTAGATGAATTAATGTTTGGTGATATTGAAGATATTTCAGTCATTTCTTGTACAATTGAAGAATTATCATCCGAATTTTGTTAAATAGTTTTATTATGGCTGGGCTGAACATTAATTTCTCCTTATAGGGGGAAATAAAAAAGATTTAAAAATACGCGAAAGTGAGTAATAAAAGCTTGTTTCATATTCAAGGTCGCTGTCATATTTTTCGATTACATAAAATATTCGTTTATAAATTATAAATGAATGAAATATTTGCTGTCTCGGCTTGGCAAGATGGCGGCTCATAATTTTTAATCTTATTCCGCCAATTGTTAGATCTGATCACATGTGATTATTAGATCTCAATAGATCGATCAGAAAGGAATCAAGATCTAATGAGATCTGTTGATTTTTTCCGGGCTCTTCTTTAAGTTCAGTAGCGACCTGTATGCTATCATTTTGATTATTTGCATAAATTTACATTAAATAGTGAACTATCAATATACTGTACTTCGTTCTCACAAATTTGAGATGATGAAATCTCATTTTGCATATTAAAATAGGGTAAAAATTTTTAGTTCAGCCTAATCTTAACACTATAATAACCCAAAAGTAAAAATTTCTCACTACTTTCTAAATAACAAAAAAAAAATTAAATCTGAAAATGACTGAGTTATTCATAGATTCTTAAACTGAATTATTAAAAACTACTACGGTAAAAACTAGTGAATATTCATTGATTCAGAGAATTTTAATAAAATGAATCATCAATTAATCGTAGTTAATAAATTAATAGTTGATAGAAATATTAAGATAAAAATTAACAGGTATTCTTTTATAATCACTTTTGGGGTATATGTATACCGAAATTACAATGAGTTTAAAGAAAAACTGTCTTGTTTATGTCAAATAAAAAGATATCATTGATGGCAATCTTTTTTAAAATGAATCATACCTTATTTCAACTAACTTTTGGAGGACACTGTAACAATCAAAAATAAAATTTTATGTGAATAATAAGTTTACTTATTAAAACCTCCTATAACTAGTAAAAAAAATTTCATAAGTACATTCCATGTGAGAAAAAAAACGAAATCAAATTTAATTAGTTTTCTTGAAAATAGTTAAATTTTATAGCTATTTTACAATTTTTTTACTAAAAATACATACAGCTTTTTAAGTTTTTTTTTTTATAAATTGTTATAGAAGACCAAAAAAATATATGTCTACGAAGTAACAACTATTTTAAAATTAGAAGTAAAAATATTTTATTTTTATTAAAAAATTACTCGAAAAAAGAGAATAAAAGTATTTCGCTTGAGTATTTGATGAATAAATATAGTAATAATTTAGAAAAACAATATTATGTCTCTTTATTTTTACTCATCATATTTCAATCTTGCTATGATTTATTTGTTACATAATTTATTCATATTATGATACGGATTATGCATCGAATAATGATGATTTATATGACTAAAATAACCGAAAAATTGATACAATCTTCAGTGGTTGCATAACACATGGTTAACTGTAGATTATATAAGACTTTTTGTCGCCGTCAGACTACTCTAATAATCCTCTTAATAATCTATTCGTGACAATAAATTAATAAAAAAACAGAGCATAATAACAAGATAATAAGTCAATTTTTAAAATTATAGATAATTCCAAGAATGTGTTTTTTTTATTCAGTTTCAGATATTAATCGTAATTCAGTAATTATCATGTAATTAGACATTCTTGTTGAATAGAAATCAGTATAAAAGAGCCATTTACATCCTAAATATGCATAGTACTAATTCGTGAAGTTACTCTCACAGCTATCAATTCAATACGACAAATAATTTTTTCAAAATGATTTCCTACGACAAATTAACCATCTTCTTGGCCATTGGCATGATCTGTATGATGAGTGTATCTGAGGGTATGTATTGTTGTTATTATAAACTTAATATTTTTTAAATATTTTCACGTATCGATTATTTCAATTATCAAATATCAATTAATAAATTGAAAAAAAAAAATTCACAAAAAATGATTATTCGCTGTTTATACAATAACACAAATCAAAGATTTGTTAGCGGTGCTTCTAATTAAAATATTACTTTCAAAAAGTATTATTGCCTAATTTTAACAAATATGTCGTTATTATTATTTTTCATAATGTATTAAAAAAATTAAGTTTTAATATATACATTTTGCTCACATTTTTTTCATCTAAACGGAAGTTTTAGTTGAATAGTGAGAATTTGAGTAACAGAATAATTTAGAATAATCAATAATTTCTATTACTAAAAATGTTTAATTTTATATTTTGAAAAACTTTAATACCTTATTTCAAACAATTGTTTAGGTAATCCTCAAGGTCCTCCACCACCCCCACCCGGTAAGTAATAACAATTCTTTTATTTAATGGTACCTAAATTCAGTACATTGTTAACCAAGAGAGCAAAGTATGATAATATGACCTGGATGTGAGATTACATCCCAAGCCGAAGGTGAGGCTGGCAAATACCCAGATAAAGAGATTTTACTTTGTTCCTGCGGCTAACATACTATTTTTTATCATATCATTGTCCAAAATTAAAGTTTGTTGTCTGTTTTGAAGTTGGAAAAGTGACGTTTTCTCTTTCATCGAGAAAGACAACATTTATCTGAGCATTCGCATAGACGATTTTTTGTCTTTTTATGCGGGATAGAATACGTCGCTCTGGGACCTAAAAACGGGGAAAAAACTTTAACTTTGGGCGGGGGTATGATAAAATAGTACATTATTCACCAAGAGAGCAAAGTATGATATTCTGACCTGGGTGTAAAATTGAAACCCGAGCCGAAGGCGAGGGGAGCAAACACCCAGGTAAGGATATCTTACTTTGTTCCCGTAGCCAACATACTATTTTTTATCATACCACTGTCCAAAATTAAAGTTTGTTGTCTGTTTTGAGGTTGGAAAAGTGATGTTCTCTCTCTCACAGAGAAAGACAACACCCGTCTGGGGGCATGCGCACAGATGATTTTTTGTCTTTCTGTGTGAGATAGAATACGTCATTTTGGGACCTGAAAACGGGGAGCAAACTTTAACTTTGGGCAGGGGTATGATGAAAACTATTTTTCTTTATTGTTTATGTTAAATCATAAGTTTCTTTACACGCTGAGGCCAAAGCATTGTAACCATAATCGATAAACATGTTTGACAATAATAATAATAAAAAAAAAATGATATAAAATCGAATGAACTACGTAGTAATATTTGGAATTGACATAATACTTTAATCACTCAAAATAATAATTCAGTAATTATAAACAAACAATTACTAACTATTAGCAATTTTGTCATTTATTTATTATAACTAAATGTTTCTAACAGTAGAATCTGTTTAAAAAGTCATATTTCTATGATAAACAAATTTTACATGAGACAATAAGAATTTCCTGAATTGTTCACATAACATTATATGAACAGTATAATATTATAATCTGTACTATATAGTTCATAGACATACACACTGCAAATCGTAGTGTTTTAATTGAAAACACTTAGAGTGTTTTAAAATGACGTCACCCATTTGATTAATATTGTAGTCACTTTTTAGACACTTGAAAGTTTAAAACACTTCCTAATTTAAGATTTGCAGTGCATGTATATTGTATTTTATTAAAAATAAAAATTGACTTTATTAGTAATGGAAATACGATCTTTTGAACAGACACTCTTCAACTGTAAAGCCTATCGAATGATTTTTCTTTTCATAAAAATAAAAAATAATTAAAATTTAAATATAAGGTGGGTCTGGACCAGGTGGAATGCAAGGTATGGCTTCTGGTGTTATCAACGGAATGAAAATGGCCGGTAAGATATTTACTTTTAGTATTTTTATACTGATCTTTTTATCTTTTAAACATTATTCATTAAAAAACAATTTTATAAAAATATTTCATTCCATGTTAATTTTTTTAATTATAATGAAATAATAAAAAATACCAAGTCAATTTTTTTTTTCATGACACTCAAAAATTATAATATCCAGCTGATATGCCAGCTAAGATGTGGGAAGCAGGAACAGGAGGCAAGTAGTTTTAAAATCTATTGATTTCATTTTTGTAAGCCTTCATATTATGTAAATGTTAATTTTTTTATTGTAGCCATAGCAGGTGGAGCAAACATGGCAGTTAGTGGAACGGGTAAAAATAAAAATGCATTATACTTATAAATATTTTAATAAATATTCGAAAATTATGCTTTTCCATTTAATAAAAAATTTCTTATTTTTCTTATTTATAGGAAAAAAGAAGTAAAAGCAACAACTTAATACTATGTCATCAGGATAATACAATATTGGTTTGAAACAACTCATTCATGAAACCTAATAAGAAAACACTTTTTGTTGAAAATTATTGGATTTTGTATCAGCACTGTATTTAAAAACTATTGTAATTTTAATAAATACCATGATAATTTGAACAATAAAAAATTCGGATCCGAAAAACATTAAATTTGTATTATTAAACGATAACTATCTTATCAAATATTTATTTTTTATTACAAAACATATCATACATTTCTTATAATATATATAACATTAAAATACTTAAAAATTCAATTTTTAGCACAATTTATCATAAATTTAGCTTTTCAAGCATTTTATATTCATATTTTACATTTAAAAACTTTTTTCTATCATTTTAAATAAGCAAAAGAAATTTTTCAATAAAAATATACTTTCAATAATCATTTGATCAATTCGAATATAATATAGTGTAATAATAAATTTTAAAAATCTATTTAAGTGAATAATAATAAACTGTACCGAAAGATTGAAAAAAGAATTAAAGCTGTGTTTAATAAATATGAAGAGGCTGAATTTTTAGTAGTCAGGTCTTTCTCAATCGTGCGAGATAAATTATCTTTTGCGGTCTCAGTCAATGCAAAATTTATCGTCCGCATTAAAGGATAATCCATATTCTGTGAAATACCTGAAATTTTGTCATGAATAGATATACATTCTCCTAGAAAATCATCTGTATCAATACTCCAAACCATAACTCCTGCTAATTTCATTTGTTTTACAAATTGAACCTAAAATATAAAAAATTATTAAAATAAAAATGCTAATTTTGTTGAGTAAAAGAAGATGAAGAAAAATTGTAACAATAAAAAATAAATTTTTATTGGCATTATTTAGAAAACTAACGTTAGACGTAATGACAAAAAAATCAATTAATATCATTAAAAATAGATTTTCTTTATTAAATAATTGATTATTTAAGAAGAAAATAATTTATTAGTTATGTAATATCATTTCATCTACAAAAAACTATTTTATTTGTTATAATGTTAATTTTAGAAACATTTTTTTTTTCTTTTGTCCCTTTTAAAATGAAAACATTGTACTGTCGAGTTAACATCATTTTTTCATTAAAATTATTTTTATTATGACCAATAGAATATTAAAAATAAATCATAACATTTCTTATTGTAAAATATATTCCCGATTGAGTATATTGATAAACATTCATGAAGTAACTGTTTTTGTATTGAATAAAAATATTTAAACATACTCAATAGTTCAAGATTGAAAATAACGAATAATTGATTGTTCGATAAAACAATATTTAACATATAATTGAAAAATAAAAATAATTTTTTAACTATTACCTTAATTCGAAGACTCTTTGGATTATCATAAATAACAACTTTATCTTTAGAAATGGCATAAGCAGCACTACTTTTTTCATCCCATCCACATCTCCAATTTGTTGGATAATTTATTAGTTCTTGACAAATTTCATTATAACCCATAAATCCATTTTCTCTAGTATAGTTTCCTTGAAATCCTTTATCTAAACTATCCACACCAATTGGACTTTGATTATCATTTAAATCGGATACTGCAATAAATGTTCTTCCATACATTGGAAGACCTAAAACAAGCTTAGAAGGAGGTGCTCCTCGTTCTATAAGATAATTGATGGTTTCATTGACACAGAGACGATCACCAAAACAATACAATGGAGCATTTGCTCCAATTTTTTTATCCCATGCACCATGATAATCATATGCCATGACATGAATATAATCAAGATATGTTGAGATTTTTGGTATATCATAGGCCTCATTTATTGTTGATATGTCAGCACTTATTGCTGCTGTTAACAATAAATTATGACTTTTAAATACGGTTTTTAATTCTTTTATTAAACTAACGAAGTTTTCACGATCTTGAGGTATCCCTCCACGTTTTCCTGGAAACTCCCAATCTAAGTCGAGACCATCAAATCCAAAATTTCTGAAAATAATAATTACAACAAAAAGATGAAGAAATAAAAAACTAATTAAGATAGAAAAGAGTTAACGGAAAATTAGCTTTCCAAACATGCTTCTTCTATTATCAGACTACATATTGTATAGATAACGAAATTTTTAGCACCTAATTATTTGTTGTCCAAAAAAATCATATTCAGCCTTAAGAAGGACAATTAGACTAGCTTAAACCACGTGTTTACTGCTTGTAATTTTACACGTAGGTTGAACTAGTCTACTTTTACCCTAGGTATGAAATGTACTATTCTATCGTGTGAGTAAATGTAAAACATTTTAATCTCGACGAAAGAGAAAACGTCTCTTTTTCAGCCTCAAAACAGACATGATAAAAAATAGTATGTTGGCCACAGGAACAAAGTAAGATATCCTTATCTGGGTATTTGCCATCCTCGTCTTCGGCTCAGGATGCAATTTCACACCCAGGTCCGAATATCACACTTTACTTCCTTAGTTAAAAATTTACCATTTTTCGACACTGAATAATCATTATTTATTTAAATTAATATTTATAAATAAATAATGTTATATCTTTAAAATTTCATTAATATTATTTATTTACCTGAGAAAAGTGAGAACACTAGTTATAAAAATACTTCTCCGTTCAGGCAATGAAACTAAGGCTGAATAATTAGCACTCGCTTCATTCCAACCCCCAATAGCTAATGATACTTTTAAGTCGGGATATTTATTTCGTAAACCAGTCATTTTTTTATATCCTCCTTTGCCTAATTGTTGTGAAAATAAGTATATATTTATTAATTAATAAAAGTTTTCCCGAAATTTTAAACAAACCATAATTATCTTCTAAATCAGCCCATGGATCTAAACTTTTAATTGTCCATGTTGTAGCATTTAAACCAGCAAACGAATATATGAGATGAGTACAGTGTTCAGGACGAAGATTATCTATTCCAAATTGACCTTTCTCCGGACGGTATTGCGCCCACGATGCTACGTAACAAACAACGGTTTTTCCATGGTTGGCTTTTGAAGAATCTAAATTTAATTGAAAATAGTTATATTCATCAATTTCAATAAAAATCTTATTTTTATTATTACGTGATGAAGTGGAATTATTTAATGAGATGATTTATATAATTAACTTACAAAATGAAAAAAACTTTGCGAAATGTCTCACAATACGTTAAGAATCTCAAAAAGAATACTTACATAAATGTATATTATATAGTATTAAATTTCGAGTAAAGCAGACACTTAATTTTTTTGAACAAAATTTACCTTGAGTTGCATGAAGTCCTAATGCATTAATTGTTAAAGAAACAATAGCTACATAAATTGTCTTCTGTATCATTTTAATAAATTAAGACAACAGTTCCAAATCTGTCAAAAAATATTTAATATTTCAATTAGAATAAATTCAATGTATCAATCTTTAACTCTACCTATTTTTAATTCATTTAGTTTGAAAATATTAAAATTATTATTATTTCCAAATCTATTATTGTTTAGTTTAAGATTGGAGTTTTATCATGTTTTCCAATATATTACATTTTCACAAAAAAAATATTGATTAATATCTTAAGATATGTACGATACGGTTAAATTTTTATACCTAATCTATAATCAAGTTTTATATTCTCAGATAACAAATAACGGAGCTTGGCATCAACACAATCACAAAAGACAGTAAGTACTGAGTGGAAGAAATAGTAAGACGAAACCTGTTGTGCTTTCTCTTTTGCCCGCGTATTTTTTTGTATTTAAAATTTTTTTGTAATGACTCACTACTACCACCATAATGTGAGAAAAACAAAGTGGCAACATCCCAACTAGCATACTGGACACATGTTGTCAATTGACTTTGGAGTTAAGGTTATAAAAAAATTTTGTTTAATATATATTATTTTTTTACGCAAAAAATGCCATTAATTATCATAACAGGAACTCCTACAAGTGGAAAAAGTACTCGGGCACTAGAATTGAAAAAATATTTTATCGAAATTTGTAAAAAAAAAGTAGATATTATTAGTGAAATTGAAATAATTACAAAATCAGGTTACAATAAAAACACTCTCTATGCTGGTAAGTTCATAATTTGAAAAAAATAATTCTATTCACCATTTAAAATTAAAAATTGAAAATTTTCAAAAAAAAAACATCTTTTTCATAGATTCAAAAAAAGAGAAAGCTATCAGAAATGATATAAGATCTAGTACTCAACATTTATTAAATAAAAATGACATTCTGATAATTGATGGATCTAATTACATTAAAGGATATCGTTATGAATTATATTGTTTATCAAAATCGTTAAAAACTCCTCAATGTACAATTTACTGTGAAGTTCCTACTGAACATTCTTGGCTCTTAAATGAACAAAAGCCGGATGATGATAAATATTCTCGTGAAATATTCGATTCTTTGATTACTAGGTAAATTTAATCTAATTTTAACCCAAATTCAACATAGTATCTAAAGAATTGGTTTTATAGGTATGAGCCTCCAGATAGCAAAAATCGATGGGATGCTCCATTATTTTCGGTTACACTAGACGATAAACTTCCTTTAGATGATATTTATAAATCACTTTATCTTGTTAAGCCACCGAAACCAAATATGAGCACAGAACCTGTAAGTTTCAATCAAATTTTCTCTTTGTAATAACGAGAATAAATTAATCATCATAATTATTATAGGTTCCTTTACTGTCGACAAACACGTTATTTCAACTAAATAAGATAACACAAGAGATAATAGACGTAAGTAATGTACATCAAATAAAAAATGAATATCAGAAGTAATTTATTTAATATTTCTTTTTAAGGAAATTCTGGAAGCAGAAGTATTGGGCATTACTAGTAATATTAAACTCAACAAATTCAATTTACTAGTAGAACGTGGTGCTAGCGCTTCCCAATTATCTAGATTGAAACAGAGCTTTTTAAGTTGCAGCAAAATGTTACAAATAAATACTGAAGAAATTCCATTTTTATTTGTAAAATTTTTAAACCAGTATTTATAGAATATTAAATTATTTATTTATAATTAACTTTGTCAAATATTATCTTTCGATTTTTTTTATAAAAATTTCCATTAACTATCATTCTTTAACAAGGAATAAAGTGAAAAAACTATCCCTATGTTGAAAATCTTTTAAATTTCAGAAAAAAAGTCCAGGACTATTTAATATTGCCGTTGTGAACTTATGAAAGGAATAAGTTCTGTCTACATATATTTTATATGTCAAAGTAAGATAATTTAAAATAATTATATTGCATATCACAATTGTGAATTGTATCTTTTTATTTTTATATAAAACTATAATCGTAAATTTAATTATAATTAGATAATTGAAGGTAAATAGTAGGCTAAAAAATAAAAGTAAAAATATTTCACAATCAGTCAAAGAATTAATAGTTCTATTATAATAATATTATGTTAATAAATTATATTTTAAAAACAGCACTACTGAGTAATTATAGTCATAATTTCAACTAAAATAAAAAAAAATAAGAAGGCACTATTAATTTCATATTAATGATAATGTAAATTTTACTTTTTACGTAAATTACTATTTGTGCTAGTTACTTGTCTTTAACTTTGTACCATTTTTATTTGATTATTCATTTTTACTTGTGTTGAAAAAAATTGTTTACAGAAATAAAAATTCTTTATACTTATAATGTAAAATGAAAAATTATGCTTTCAGTTGATTTTTTTGTTAAATCAGTTTTTGTTCACGCTAGCTCATATTATCTTTCATTTGAAGAAAATTTTGTTCATGTACTCCATTCGTATCCAATTCGTTTTTCATATCAATTGCAGTGAGTCTATTTGGTTTTTTGCATACAAAGTAAACACTGTTATACTCACATTGAAGCATACTGTTTATATTTTGAGCATAACGTGTTCTTACTTGGGTTTGTTCTTTCTATAAATAAAAAATACATGTATATCTCTTAATAAATAACAAAAAATCATCAATTATTACCCATTAATAATAAAAAACAACCTCAATAATGAACCCAAATCCTTTAATTACTTGACGTATTACTTCATAACTTGGCTCAATAGAATCTTCTCCAGGCATATCACTAAAGTGATACAATAATGGACCAAGATTAATCCAAAGACCTCCAGGTTTGAGAATTTTATAAATTGTTTCAATAAATTGTACTATGTTATTAGCACAATCGATGAAAAAACAAGTAGCAATACAATTCCAATGTTCATTCTCATTGTAAACCTTTTTTACATCAAACTTATGAATTATTTAAAATTCTCTTCACATTAAATAAAATAATGTTACCTCTAAAAAATCTCCAGCAGTCATGGAAAATTGTGCATCTTCTGGTAAATCACTTGGGTTAACATCCGGGAAAAATACATCCTGAGTTTGATGCGATGAACATAAATTGTTCATATATTGATGGACCCAGGGATAAATTTTAAATGAATTAACTTCCCTACATCTTAATTAATAATTGTAGTAGTTGATTCATAATAAATTCACGTAAAATACTAGAAAATTATATTTACTTATTAAGAACAAAATGTGAAGCGAACAACATGAATAATGAAAATTCATTCCCTTGACATCGGTAACCACGTTTTGCTATTTCATATGCAAGTCTTCCAAGTCCTGCACCAGGTACAAGAATGTTTATTTCTGAAGATGTACTAAAATATCACTTACAATTATATTACATTAATTATTACTTTCTATTTTAGTGAAAAAAAAATAAAATAAAACATTTAATTACCAATGCTCTGATGGAAATTGTCTTATAATTTCATCAATAATGGGCTGATAACAAGTTTTCCTTTCATCGATTCCTTGGATACTCCAATCTCTAACCAGCTGCTTAATTGTTGCTTGGACTTTTTCTTGGTCCGCCAAAATTGGTCGAGAATTCAGTGTCTGCAATTAGACCTACCTATATATCAGTACGATGATAATAAATTTTTATTAAAAACTGAATAAAGTGATCGAAACGAATTACTTTTCCTTTAAATAAATGCAATCGAATATATATTAGATATGATATGATCATGATTTCTTTAAATATATTAGGATAAACTACAATTTTTATGAATAATACATGTAATATTTTGAATAGCTTAGAGTTATAGCTTATTTCAACTAACTTTTAAATATTAAAACTTAAATAATTATAAAAGCCAATAAAAAAGCAACAATATTTAGAAGTGAGTAAAAACTTTTTTTATCCTCCATAAATTTTCTTTTTTTTTGTTTCTTTAATTAATATTAAACAAAAAATTAAATTTGAAATAGTAAAAAAATCAAATGTTAAAAGGAAGATTTAGAATATTGCTTACACTTTCATTTTGATCATTTGGTGGGCTGACATTTTCAAAAATGCAAGGCGCACCTCGAGTTATTAATTTAATAATTTCTGCATTGTGCTCAATACACATTCTGACTTGTTGTAAATGTCCACGATAATTTGCGAGTAATTGTTGATGGTGTGATGGTAACAAATTAAGATAATTTTCTGTTTTTCTTACTCGTTGAAGAGAATGCGGTCTAAAAGAATAAAATTATTATTAATTATTAAATATTAAAATATTCAACTTCTATCTGAAATACTCTACTAATCATAAATTCATCATTTTTATGATTTTAAAAGATGGAAATGTATAAATAACAATCTTTTATTAAAGTTTATACTCAAACAATAAAGAAATTGATAATAATATATAATTTTTTTTTTTGTTCAATTAACAGTACAAAACAATGCAATATAAAATATTAAAATTATCAATTAATTAATTAAAATTAATAAAGAAGCATCTGTATTTATGCTAATAAATTTCAATTACTTGTAGTGTTTGAAAGCCGATACTATTCGTTGAAAATGTTTTCGTTCTTCTTCATCTTCATATGTGCTACACATTTTTTTTATACTCTTGTCATTTATACTTTCCATTCTTAAATATTAAATATATGTTAATCCTTTTTTTATTTATTCGATTATTTATTTATCATCTGGTATTTTTTTGGCACTAAATAAATTATTTTTATCTCGACTTTTACTCTAAATTTTATCTTCCTTTTTTGTCTTATACACTCCACAGTCCAACTAATCCTAACCTAACTGATTTAACGCCAATTTTATGCAAAGAATACACACGTGTAAATAAAATACTATAGAAAAAAACTATTTCCAATAATTCCAATAAACATGATTGGTTGATTCCGTTACTCCAAACTCAATTTACCATCTGATTCGTTCTATCCAATTTATACATACACATTTACACAACTAAACATAACCTTACATCTGTTTCGTCATTCTATTGTTGTTATGCTTCATACACATGTCTAACATAACGTTGTAAATAAAGAAATAGTGCAAGGTATGAATCATTACAAATACAGAATAAAAAAACCTAAAATTTCATCAAGTGTATCATATGCACAAAATTGGCCTATATTTATAAACGCTAATAAAAATTATTATATTTTATCTTCATATAAATATTCCTATTTTTACATTAAATCTACATATTTTTTTATACAAAAGAAATTCTCAAACTTGCTTTTGTTTCTCATGTCAATTATATGTAATAACTGTGTAAAGTGTAAAGTTTTAAGTAGTGTGTATCGGTATTGTGATAACATATGTATGTGATGGTTTCTCCAATACTGTTTTTTAATACCATATTTGCAAAACTAATATCTTTATATATATTTTTTATCGTAAAATCTGAATTTGCACGATTTTCTTAACAAATAAGAGGGTAATAATTTAATTTTCAATCTCAAAAATTATTCTATTCGTAAAAATTTTACACAAGGCTTGTAATAGCATCAAAAATACTTACTCGTACATTTTTTGATTGTGAGTAATATACAAATAGGATATATGTACATCCATATTATTCATAAATAAGCATTGTTGACATAAAAATAAGTTTCTAAAATTTTTATGCCCAATTAGATACATTTCACATTTTTTATGACATCATCAGATTAAAGTTATCTGCTAGTGTTTGGAATTAATTTGACTGCATAATTCGTCGTAACATAAATAAGAGAAAGTTAATAAGTTGTTAGTAATTTTTATATTAAGCAGAAGCAAATTAAGTGCATTTAATATAAAAATTACGTTATTTTAATGATTTATTTTTTACAGACAATGATTGCGAATGAGACTGGTTCTACAAACGCAGATGGTATTCACATAAGAATATCTAATGAAAAAGCGCCATTAATTAGTGGGCAAAATGTTTTTCGAAGAATCGGAAATTTATTTGGTCTTATAAAATCACCACCAAATCCTGAAACTGATGGATACGTTGAATTTAGTAGTCTTGGAGCAAACAACAGTAGAACCCTTGGAACATTTGCTGGAGTTTTTAGTCCAGTTACTTTGTCTATGTTTAGTGCCTTAGTTTTTATACGCATGGGTAAATGAATTTTCTTTATTACTTATAAAATAAATATTATATATTTGAACAATACTTATCATTAACATCGTTATATTTTTAGGTTATATTGTTGGCAATGCAGGATTACTCGTCACTTTAATACAATTTTTAATTGCTTACGGTATTTTGGTATTTACCGTATCTTCTGTATGTGCAATTTCTACTAATGGAGCTGTTGAAGGTGGTGGAGCTTACTGTATCCTTTTATATAATATTAGTTAATTATTTTTAAATAATACTTAAAAAAAAATATTCAAACAATTATCAATTTTTCAATCTAAAATTTTTTTTATTATATTACAAAATTATTATTTTTCTTATCAAATAAATTAGTCATGATTAGTAGAACTCTTGGTCCAGAATTTGGTGGATCAATAGGAACATTGTTTTTTATGGCTAATATAGTCTCAAGTGCTCTATGCATCTCAGGATGTGCTGAAGGGATAGTAGAAAATTTTGGTCCTAACGGTTATTTAGTAGGTACTGAATCCGTAATACCTGATGGTAGATGGTGGCGATTTCTTTATTGTACAGCACTTAACACTGCCAACCTAGTTGTTTGTCTTATTGGAGCTTCTATGTTTGCTAAAACAAGTGTAGCAATTTTGGCAATTGTCTGCATCTGTCTTACAAGTGTGATTTTAAGTTTTTTTATTCAAGGACCAATGGAAGTTGAACTGCCTGCTGCTAACACTCTTGTACAAAATGTTACAACTCATTTAAATGCAACTTACACTGGACTTTTAGGATCAACATTGAAATCAAATCTTTATTCAAATTATAGTGCAGATTATTCAAGCGGCGGAACTATGTCAAACTTTGCCAGTGTTTTTGGAGTCCTTTTTAGCGGTGTCACAGGCATTATGGCAGGAGCCAATATGAGTGGAGAACTAAAGAATCCTGGAATCAATATTCCTCGTGGTACATTATCTGCAGTTGCTTTTACTTTTATTTGTTACATCATTCTTTCTATATTGACAGCAGCTACGTCAAGCAGATTTTTGCTACAAAATAATTTTATTTATATGATGCCAATTAATTTATGGCCACCTTTTGTAGCTGTCGGAATTTTAACAGCAACATTTAGTGCAGGATTAAGCAATTTAATTGGTTCTAGCAGAGTTTTAGAAGCTCTTGCTAAAGATAATATTTTTGGGCCAGGATTAAATTTTATTCTTCGAGGAACATGGAATGGAAATCCAATTGCCGCTGTTTTTACATCTTGGACATTAGTTCAAATCATTCTAACTATTGGATCTTTAAACGTAATCGCTCAAATAAATTCAGTGTTATTTTTGTTAAGTTATCTAGCTACTAATTTAGCATGTTTGGGCTTAGAATTGGCAAGTGCTCCAAACTTTCGACCAACATTTAATTATTTTACCTGGCATACTGCCACATTTGGACTACTCGGGACTTTAATAATGATGTTTATTATAAATAGTATTTATGCCTCTGTGAGTATTATCGTTTGTTTAATATTAATTATAGTTTTACATTTATTTTCGCCAAGTAAAAATGCCACTTGGGGCAGCATATCGCAAGCATTAATTTTTCATCAAGTGAGGAAATATTTATTAATGTTGGATTCAAGAAAAGATCATGTTAAATTCTGGAGACCGCAAATGCTCTTAATGGTTTCATCACCAAGATCTGTTTGTCCTCTTATTGATTTTATCAATGACTTGAAAAAAGGTGGTCTTTATGTAATCGGTCATGTAAAAGTTGGTGACTTTACTTTACAAAGTATTGATCCAACTATTGAGGAATATCCACATTGGTTAAGTCTTATCGACCACTTAAAAGTAAAAGCATTTGTGGAACTCACTATTACAAAAACTGTTCGAGAAGGTCTTCATCATTTAATTAGGATTTCTGGAATGGGTGCTATGAAACCAAATACAATAGTTCTTGGATTTTATGATGATGAAGTTCCCCAAGATTTTTTTCAGAGTTCTAGATACTCAACTACAATTTTTGAAAATATAGGGATTAATGGAAATGGAAATGTTTTTCGTTTGAGACAAAATGTTAATGAAAAAACAATAGACTCTGTTGAATACATTGGGATGTGTATGGATGTGTTGAAGATGAAAAAAAATTTATGTTTGTGCAGACATTTTCATTCACTTGATAAAAATTTAATTATAAAAAATTCTAACTTAGAATTTATTGATGTTTGGCCAGTAAATTTCTTTCAACCAAGTGATCAAGATCCATTCGATACAACCTCTTTGTTTATGCTTCAATTAGCTTGTATTATCAATATGGTAAAAAGTTGGAATAATTTGAAGCTTCGGGTATTTTACTGTGAAATGGAAGATAGTGAAAATTCATCTTTAAGTATTTCTGAATCAACGTCTACAGGATTAGCAAGCATTGAGTTTCCAAAAACTACAACTGAAAATCGAATTAAAAAATTACTTAATATGTTAAGAATATCAGCGTCTATTAAAAAAGTACCTAACTGGGGAATTCAATTTGCTGGATTGAAAGGTCGACCTCTTATTGAAAGTAAATATGAAGAGGGAAGTTTTGACTCAAGTGTTGATCCTCAAGAACTTAGTAATATCTCAAAATCGTACATTTTGAGGGTAAATCAATTGATCAGAGAAAATTCTACAAAAACAGCAATTACATTTATTTATCTTCCAGCACCACCAGCAACCAATACTTGGGATCAAGAATCTCTTTATAAACAGTACCTTCAAGTTCTAACTGAACTTACTGCAGATTTACCTCCAACTATCCTTGTTCATGGGCTTAATGCTGTTACATCAACAACATTGTAGATCATTTATTATTTCTATAGAAATTTTCTTAAATTTACTATGCATTTTACAAGATGATATTCGATAAAAGTTATTTTAATTATTTTTGATTAATTATAGCTAAATATGGATTAATCTTGTAGTTGAACAGTATTTAATTAATAGTTTCACGGATTATAGGTAATCGGATATTGTTATAGATAATCCGATATTTAAAATAAACCATCACGTGGTATTCAATAGTTTATGGAGATTGATTTATTGATAAATTTATAAAAAATACTATAATTTTTTTCATAATTAAAATAAGGAAAAAAAATTGATATAAAAGAAAGTTAGACGATTGAATATCAATAATACTGAATATTCCGTAACCTATTACTGTGATAAAATAGTTTATCTAAAAAATTGACTCATTTATAAATATTATTAATATCTCTTATTTAAATAATGATAATAATAATAACATAGCATATAATTTTTATAAACATTTAATTATAAAAACATACAATAAACAATTTATATACATATATATATATATATATATATTTATAATTTACTTATTATGTATATTCATCCTGTAAACCCGTATAATTGACCGCCAGAAAATAGTTTTATCACTTCTTATATATAAATTTAAAGCTTTGTTGATAAAATTGATACGTTTTGAATTTTCAAATATACATATTTATAATTAACTATAGAAGAAAGATAAAAAATATTGACATTCTAATGTAATTTATAATTTTCAAACAAAAAAATTATCACAATTAATTTGTTATATATATATTATATTCAATCCAATACAAGGAATTGAGTTTGATTAGTTATCAGATGTTATTTACTTTCATCAATTTTTCATTTTGCTAGAAACTTATATAATATGCACAGTTTATTGAAAAGATCAAATTCGTCATTAAAGAATTAATATTTCCCCTTTAAAATAAAAAAAAATCATTTTTTTATCAATATATTTGCTAATTAGAATAGAAAATCTCAGAAACGTGAGGACGGACTATTAGGAACTCTATTTATGAATCATTTGAGTTTGAAGATGGAAGACATTAAGGCTCTCGTCAGATTTAGATCCTCGCAGTGATAAATTAGATATTTGTTTAGAAACAGCTGGATACCCAGAAATGGACTTTTTAAGTACTCCTTTATCATCTAGAGCATTGATAGATCTAGTTTTTACTCCAACAAATTCTATGATTTCTAACAATTTATCTGAATAATCTGTGTGACCTGATATTAAAGAGCGCAAATTGATATTTTTAACTCTGGAACAATTAATTGGCATCAATCCAGCAACTCCTGACGTCATTGATAATGTTCTGTATAAAAATTTCAACAACCAATCAGAAGGACAATATCCATTGATGATCTGCCCTGCAACAACTTTGGTACATTTTTCCCATTGCATTTGTTTATTGGTTACTGGAGCCCCAAGCATTATAGCATCTTGAATAATACCTTGGGATCGACCCAACTCTGATAATTCTCGAAGACAATAAAAAATCACACGAGCTCCTAAACTATAACCAATCAACGTTACAGGGCGTTTACCATGTTGACGAGAAAGTAAAACATGAGCTAGATGTTTACCAACTTCTGAACTTCTCCGGCAACAAACTGACCAAGGATTATCAATTACTGAAGCCATTGATAACAAAGCAGTTGGCCAAGCAATAGCACTCATAAGTCCTGATAAAACTGTATATTTCAACGCTTCCTGAGTAGCAAAAGATATTGCAATGCTAAGTATATACTCCAAAGCTTGGCCTAATTCTATTAAATATTTAGTCTCATATCGAAGAGCATATTGTTCCCGAGAAATAGCCAAAAATCTCCATGGCTTAGTAATACTATCTGAATCTTCATTATTTAACCAACCAGTAACAGCAATAGCAACATGTAACTGTTGATCAGTAACTGAATATTTTGAAAGAGGTTCAAAACAAAATTCCTCTAATTGCCCAACCCTTTTATTCATTTTATAACCAGTTAATCCAGCACCAGCTACACCAAACACAGAACCAATTATAGCAACACCTGCAGTACTAGTAAAGGCTGCTGCACTTGCACCTCCAAGAATTGTTCCAACACCTACTCCTATAAAAGGAGCTGCTAAACCTCCCGTTAAACCTATCAAAGTTCCTCCAGCTACTGTAGCTATTCCTACTGATGCATAACGTTTTATTCTCCGCATTTTATCACGACGTTCTGTTTCTTTCTTTTCTTCTCTAAAAGACAAAAAAATATTGAGTAAACTAAAATTCAATAAAGATCTTCAATAGACATTATTTTATTATTCAATTATTTTTTACTTACTCTGTACGACATTCTGTTTCTTTACTAAGCAAATTTACTAAAGAATGTTCATAGAGTTCAATCAAATCAAAAGGTACTTCAAAAAGTTCTGCTAATCGTCGTGCTAATACTCGTTGCCGTGCATCATATTCACCTAAAAATTTTCCAATTACACATATATTTTACATGTGTAATACAGTGCCCTCCAAAAATTAGTTGAAATAAGCTGACTCATTTTAAAAAAGACTCTTATTATGAATAATATCTTTCCATTTGATATAAACAACACAGTTTTTATTTAAACTCACTGTACTCTAGGTATATACCTCAAAAGTAAGAAAGAAACAATACCTGATAATTTGTACCCCAATATTTGTACTAACTTTCAGAGGACACTATATATCATCATATAATAAATATTAAATTGACTTGCTACATTTACATTTATTTGCTAATATAAAAACTTCTACTTTAAAAAATATCTACGTTTTAACCATAAATTACCTGACACAATTCCTGAGAATGATGATAACATTTTCATTTAAAGTGATTATTAATATTTATTGAATAAATATAACATTTATCATATTCACAAGAAATATCAATAAATATAAATCTTACCACTTTGTACTGCAAATAATACTGCATGTTGAATAATAATTATAGTTTTTTGGTTGAGAGTTTTTTCTTGAAGTAATAATTCAATGTAAGGCTTACATTCATGATTACTGTTTCCTTCAACAAATACAAGCATCACCGATTCTATGCGTTTATTTGCTCCTAAGTATTGACATAATTCCTTTATATATTTTCGATTAAATTCAGCATTCCATTCACTCGGAAATAGCTGTGGTAAACAAATGGCACAAATTGATAAAAAAGAATACACTCCACTATCTGAAATGTTTAATTTGGCATCTAAAAAAAATATGTTTATAAGTGACAAATAAAATTTATTGTCGTAAAATCATAGAATATTACGAGGTAAATTCTTCGAAGTTCCAGCTTTATGGTTTATTAAGTTACTTGTCGATTTCATTATGTGTTGCAAAAATAATTATCCAAATATCCTGGCTTTAAAAATAAATTCTTCGTAAATATAATTACATTGGTGACGTTATGTTACTTATTAGAAATAGAAATATAGGAAGTTCATTTTTTATCACAAAATATTTCTTATCTACCCAGTTCAATAAAATTTAAATCTCCTTCTCTATTCTCTATTCTAAAAGAGACGTGATGTCGCAGTGACGCCATGTTGAAATTGAAAAACGCCATATTTGAAAACCATATTGAAAATTTGATTGGCTTTAGATCACGTGATAGTTTTAAAGCCCGATATTCATGTAATAAATGCTTCGAATGACTACAGTATCATTTCGTTTTCAAAAGCATAGATTTGATACATGCACCGTAGTACCTTTCCCCAGAGAAGAGAGACCAGTTTTTTTTAAAAGTTTTTTAAAAATTACATTCGGAGGGGGTTTGAAGGGAGTTACTACTGATTTTCTTTATTAAAATATGTAGTTTCTAAAACTTTAGGAAACAATTTTTAACTAAAATAAATCGGTAATTATTGTAATTATGTGCAATTTCAACAAATGAAAAAAAAGAAAAAATTTATAGTAACTGGGATCGAACACTGCCCGGCAAAATAAAAGTCTAGTGCTCTGACCAAAGAGCAAACAGTTCTTCATGTATTGTCGAACTGAGAAAAGAGTTCCTTAGTCGCTTCAATGCTTAGAGCTCCCCACTACTGATTTTTTTACCCCTTCTACCACGTTTTTGCTACTGCGCAAGCGTACAAAGAGCACATGAGGAACTCTCTTCTCAGTCCGATTATAAATTGTTCATGTTTATTACTTATAAGCTGCAGGCTTGGGGACGGAGAGAGGGGAAAGAGCTTGCCGGCGAAACACCGGAACTCGCCGCCGATTGTTTAATTGTTTTTTGATGTTTACTGTAACTAATTGTAAAAAAAAAACTTACAACTAATGTAATTATATAGGACCAATATTTTCTATGCCATTTTAATTTCTTATTACTCTTCCGCTGTTAATTGTAAAAGTAATTATGAAAACAATTGAAATTAATATTTAAAATTAACTTTGGCATCCTAAAATTGCAATTACATGCAATTTTTTTTGGGTACGAAGAGTAGGGATTGAGCTTGCTCGAACTCGCCAACTGCCCAAACTCGCTGCCGATTGTTATGTATCTCTCTCTTTCTATTAACATGAGGCTTTCTCAATTCCACTCATTTTTTTTATGTGCGACGCATGCGCAGAAATATAAATGAGTGAGATAAAGACAAAAGATCGTGTGCTCTTTGTCATTTATCTCGGGGCCCGACTTTCTCGTTCGGACCTCGGTCGGTGTAGGATGCTTTCTCAGCGCTCCGCGGTCGGCAGTTGTAAATTCTGTGTTTCCCCGTGTGGATAGTGCAAATTACGGTTTACCTTGTGACTCAAACACTGTGATTTGAATAACTTTATTTACTGTGCAAGTGCAATTCATTAAATAAACTCTAGGAAAAGGCTTAACTAGCAACATGGAGGGCGTCGGGCCTGACGCCTCTCCGCAACCTACTAGGAACCTTCCCCCGCTGCCTGCGATGGATGTTATGGATTTCTCTGACGCAAATTTCCAGGAAATCAAAGGACACAAACGCAAAAATTCAAGTGATGAGTTTCCCGCGAAAATTGGCTTATATTTAACTTCTCCGACGTGTGGCAACCAGGGGGGTAAGTCTACAGATATTGCGTCTTCTTCTATCTCTGTCTCACCCGCTAAAAAACCCCAATCCCTATCTCCCAAGACACCTAACACATATTCCGTCGATAACAACGGTCCTCATCAAATATTCATTAAACCTCCTTCTAAATCAAAAGATTGGCATCCAATTAAAATTGCAAAGACGGCCATGGTTGTCTTAAAAAGTTTAAACAGACACACAAGTTTAGTTGATCCAAACCGATGGGAAATATCCTGGTTATTACCCTGAAGGACAGATCAACGACAAACTCCCTAATCGGCCATAAAAAGTTTGAAGAATGCAGTCTGGAAGCCTTTGTCCCCAGCTTTAGAACCTCTTGACAAGGAGTAATCAACAATATACCCTTAGACCTATCGGATGAAGATCTAAACGCAGGACTATCTTCGGAAATTCCCATCTTAAACATGTCCAGATGTTTCCGCAACGCTAACAACCCCGACGGCACCAGGTCATACGTCCCCTCTCAAACAGTTCGTATCACATTCAGAGGCCAAACTCTTCCAGTATCCATTCAACTCTTCGGCGTCCATACCTTCGTTCGCCCCTACATTCCCCAAGTCAAAAGATGCGCAAATTGCCTTATTTTCGGACATACCAAAAAATTCTGCCGCACAAACCCCAAATGTGACCGCTGCCATGAGCCGGCTCACCCCTCCGGTGTGATCTGCCCAGCAGCTGATAAACCCCCCACTTGTGTCAACTGCCGCGGACCTCACCACTCTCGAGAACCTTCCTGCCCACAACTCCATCTTCTCAAAAGCATCCATGAACTTTCTGCCCAAAAAAATATTTCATACGCTGAAGCAAAAGCATTGCTCAAGTCAAACCATTCTTCTACAGCTCCCCCTTCCTCTTCCTCCTTCAACTTCTCTGATTACCCTTTCCTAGCTGATCAACCAGCCCCTTCAGCCCCCTCTCCGTCGTCACATAGTATATCTCCCTCCTACGCCTCTAAACTCTCTAACCCTCCCTCATACAGAACCGTCAGACCTAATCACCCTCCCAAACGCTCCAGCCCACCAATGTCCTTCCGGACTCTCCTACAGCAGCAGCATCACTCACTTTTAGTCGCTCCCAATGGCAGATACCCATCCTCCCCCTCCAGTTCGATTTCTTCTGGTCCCAACTCCTCCCTCCACTCTTCTTCTAGCAACAATATCCCAGACGTAACCATCCCTGCAGATTCTTTATTCATCATTGGTGAAGCCAACATCAACCTTCTTACAAACTTCCTATCAGGTATTACTCAACTCCTCCTTGAGCTAAAAACTCACGACAAGCACTTATCATCAGTCAACCAGCTTCTTAAAACTAGCAACCATCTACTTGAGAGCGTTAGACACTCAATTACGATTGTCTAAACTCTCTTCCTCTCTCTACAACAATGGACCGTGGTCTAAAAATTTTGCAGTGGAACTGCCGCAGCATACTTGATAAAAAAGGTGATCTTGGACAGATCATACCAGACTACGACGTCTTGCTCCTTTCCGAAACCTGGTTATTCCTTTTAACTGTTTTTAATCTCTCTAACTTCAACATAATTAGGAACGACCGAGTGTTCGGTCGCGGGGGCGGACTTATAGTCGCCATCAAGCGAAACTTATCCTTTAAACATCTACCCGACTTTCCCACCTTCCCTGACTCTTTGGATACTTTGGCCGTCATCATCTCCACCAACTTGGGTGACCTACTCCTTGTCTCTGCCTACAGAACCCCAGGATCCTTCACTACTGTATCTCATTGGTCTCATATATGATATATATATCTTCTCCGAGTTCACTAAATACCCTAACTGCCTTCTAGGCGGTGACCTTAATGCCTATCACCCCTCATGGGGCTCTCAATCAGCCTGCAGAAATGGGAACGCTCTATTCTCCACCACTATCAACTATTCCTTAGTCATCAATAACGATGGTCATCCCACGCGCTGCACCAGACCTAATCAAAGACCATCTGCGGTTGACATCACCATATCCTCTCCCTCAATCTCTTCTCTTATCAATTGGTCAGTCCTTCTTGACTCCATGGGAAGCGACCACTACCCCGTCTCCATTGAATGTGGAGTCCTCATGCACACCTTTAATCGATTTTCCCATAAACTCAACCTCTCCCAAGTAGATTGGCAGGAATTCACCACTCTACTCTCTCGTTCTGCAATTCCACCACCCACCGATGACTCTACAGCTCTATCAACCTTTTCCAATATCACGGATCTCATCAACTCCTCCATCGCAGCTGTCAGCAAAATCCCACCTACTAAACCCAGAACCAAGAAGATACGTCCACCAGCCCCTTGGTGGAACGAAGATTGCTCCATTGCTGTCTCTCTCCGGAGGCAAGCCCTCAAAAAGTTCAGACGTCACCCTACTTGGGATAACTATCTGGCCCTTAAAAAACAACCAGCCGCTACCAGGCGCGCGCTCAAAAAGGCGAAAAGGGAGGGCTGGGCCCAGTTCTGCTACTCCTTCAACCAATACACTCCTCTGGGCACCATTGGGAATAAAATTAAAATTTTTAAAAACAGAAGGCTCCCTAGCTCGTCTCCAACACAGAACCTCGACACCCTGGCTGCCATGAACTCTTTCATGGAGGAGTTTACCTGTTCCTCCTTCGTCAATGAATCTCCTTGGGACCCACGTAGCCTGCTGGCTCAATCTCAACCCCCTCTCTCCAACACCTACTCCTTCCTTCTCAATTCTTTTAATAAATTAGAACTTCTCTCCGCCATAAAGCAGGTCAAACGAAAATCTAGCCCGGGCTTAGACCAAATCAGCTATGATATAATCAACAGACTCCCTGACAACATAACAGACATCATACTGTTATGCTATAATCAATTTTTCACACACGGTATACATCCCGACACCTGAAAAGACCACCTGGTCTACTTTATTCCGAAACCTAGTTCTACCAAATTCAGACCAATTTCGCTCGCCTCATGCTTTCTAAAACTGTTTGAGAAAATGGTAATGAATAGAGTTCAATGGTGGGCAGAAAACACGTTCCGTCTTCCTGAGTCACAATACGGTTTCCGAAGAGGGCGTAGCACGGCCGACGTGTTGACTCTTCTAAACGCCGAGATCCTAAACTCCTTTATTAACCGCGGCGTTACAACAGTCATCAGTCTTGACATGGTCGGGGCCTTCGACCATGTCATTCCCAAAACCTTAATTACTGAACTTAACACCAAAGGTCTACCAATTAGATACTGCCTCTTTTTCCACAACCTCATCAGCTCTCGATCGCTCCAATTTGTTCTTGGCGACAAACTATCTGCACCCAGAACGGTTAACAGAGGGGTCGGGCAAGGCCTCATTTCACCCCCCTTCTTATTTGATTTTTACGTCGCTGATGCCCCCTTCCACATCCACAAAGACTCCAAACTTATAATGTTCGCTGACGACTTCTATCTTATCTCCTCTAGCTCCTCTTTCTCAAACGCTCTAAAATCACTACAATTGTCTCTAAACAAACTCTCGCCGTACCTCGCGAACAGAAATCTCCATATCAACCCACTTAAAACCCAATTCATAATTTTCACCAAAAAACGCACCCCATCCAACTTATACCTTACTATGAATAACAACCGAATCACTCCTCTGGAAAAAGCCAGATTCCTGGGGGTTATTTTCGATCTCAAGCTTACTTTCAAGTTCCATTTTCAATATGTCTCAGATAAAGCTAAAAGCTTTCTCCCCATTCTCAAAATGCTGCGCTCAACCTGGTGGGGAGCCGACCCAAACATACTCTTAAACATCTATAGATCTCTCATTAGAAGCCAGTGGGAATATGGTTCCCACATTCTCTCTACCTTCAATCCCTCTTTTATCTCCAACTGGGAAAAAGTGCAATACGCAGCCATTCGCCTATCACTCGGTTTTCGCAACACTACTCCTACTAACATCTTGCTTGCAGAAGCCAAAGAAACGCCCATTCGATATCGTCTATTTGAACTGGCCAGCCGGTATCTCCTACGGTCGGCCTCATTTTACGAACACCTCCCTCTCGACTCCTGCAGATCTTTGATGTATACTGCGCATCGCAAACCCAAACGCAGTCAACCATATATTAACTACAATTTCCTCCCCCACGCATTGCGAAGCACCTGGAATCACAGAAGTTTGGTCTTTCAGGGAGCCTTCCCTCTCCCCTACCAGTTTCCTTGCATTCCATTTGACCTCGCACCGTTTATCGACATTACTCTGGGCAATGCCTTTAGAAATCTCAACCCTACTGAAACCACCTAAAAATTCACCCAACTTATTACTCACAAATTCCCACACTATAAAACACTCTTCACGGACGGTTCTAAAGCGGACTCCGGCATTTATGTGGGGCTAGCCGTGTTCTGTCCTGACCCTCTCTTTCAATATAAGTTTAAAATCTCGTCTTACGCCTCTATCTTTACAGCAGAAGCCATGGCCATCTTTCAAGCTCTTCTTATAATAAAAACCCGCAATATCCACAATGCTCTCATCCTCACCGACTCAAAAAGTTCACTCCAATCCTTCCTTCATTTAAACCCATCGCAGTCTTCGCCATTTGCCTACCTGGTTGTTCACACCTTACAAGAACTGCTGAACTCATCATTCAACGTCAGACTAATCTGGATCCCCGGCCACTCCAATATCTCTGGCAACGAAACAGCGGACGCTCTTGCCAACGCAGCCAGGGGCTCTGGTACCAGGATCCATTGCAAAATACGGTATACCGACCTCTACGCCCACCTCAAATCAAGAACACAACAGAAAACCTGCTCACTCCCCTGCTCCCAAGGACTACGCAAGGGAACTATCTACTTCAAGAACTATTACCAAGCATCGCCAAAACCGTGGTTCCATGGAATTAGACTAGAGAGAAGAGAAATAGTGACCATCAATAGAATCCGCAGCAACCACTACAATCTTAATGACTTCCTCTACCAAAAGAACTTAACTGCTCACCCTGGATGCCCATGTGGCCACTTCAAGCAAAATCTAAATCATACTCTATGGCACTGTTCTCTCTATAATTCACAACGCCATTATCTGCTCAACGCTCTCTCCAAGACCACCTTCAAACCCCCCTGCGACATTCATCAGCTCTTCAAAAATCCCGCTCTACGCTTAATTTACGCCATCTGCAACTTTTTCAAGATGTGTAAACTTCAAATATAAAACCTTCAGTAACCGATAAGTTACCAACCTGGACCAATCACAATCAATCGACCACCTACTACTTACGAAATCTCCCACCAGGGAGTCACGGCTGTATAAAGCAAACGCTTTGATGCCAAAACATAATAATAATAATAATCTCGGGGCCCTGAGTAATGTTGATACGCACTGGCGTAAAAATGATCAGCTGTCGTGCTCCTCTCTAAGGCCGAGTATCGTCGACTGGGGTTAAACTGCGGTTTAAACTATAGTTAAACCGCTAGTTTAAACCTCTGCTAAACCTGGCAACAATGGCGCCATCTTGTCGTTTTTATAGGTATGTGACTACATTACATATTTGTGTTAAAACGCGATGAGCAAGTGAAACTATTTGTTTCAAAAGTAGTATCATAAAATAATATAATTATTCGATGTTCAATTGTTTACATTACTTTTCAATATATATATTAAATAAGTTCAAGTACTTTTCTGATAAATATATATATATATATATATTAAATAAGTTCAAGTACTTTTCTGATAAATATATATATATATATATATATATATATATATATATATTATATTTAAATGTTCAGTTTTTCGAAGTAGCATTGAAAAACTACATTTATGTAACCTGAACCATCGGAAAAACCGTTTATTACTTAAAATAACAAAATAATCAATTCTTGGACGAATCCACCTTAGATCTGGCCTACTGAATAGAATATTCACTCTCGTCGTCGCTGCAACTTGATGGAAAAGTTTATATAATGTATATAAAAATTTAATTTATGAACATAATGAATTATAACATTTTTTTACATGATTATCGAAATTACAGTTCAATTCTATTCGAATTTAAATCACTATTCAATTTTTAAACTGTAAAAAATTAACACAAGTAAATACTTAGCTTAGCTTTGAAACTTTTAGAATTTTTTTAATTCATTCAATCATTTTAGTTCGTTATATTTAAAACAACAAGATGACGCCACTATTACAAGGTTTAGCAGACGTTTAAACTAGCAGTTTAACTATAGTTTAAACCGCAGTTTAACCCCAGTCGGTGATACTCGGCCTAAGAGCATTGCTGCATGGATCACCACCTCAAATTCGCCGTAACAGACTGTGATTTATTTATTGATTTTTATCTAATAAAAATAATATTGAAAAATCCAAAATAATAGTGTACAGGACTCTCTACTAAGTTTTTTAGTGCTAGTGCAGTGATTTTTACACAATTAATTGTTTTCCAGCGGTGGGCTGATGACAGCAAAAGCTGCCATGACACCTTAAAATCTAGTGAATTCGGAGTGCATATTTTATTTTTATTTCAGATAATTTTAAAATAATTAAATCGCTAATAATCGTGTAGAGAGTCCTGCAGAATCAAATAAGCTTCCGTATGGGACCTAAACTGAAAAAAATCATTCATTTTTAGCGGCGTGGTTTGTCATGGCAAATTTCATAGTGATTTTCTAGGGGGAAATCTGGCTACACCCCAGCCTTAATCGGCCATGGTCGAACTCGCCCTTATAAATTTCACTTTTGAAACTTGAACTTAAAATATATTATAGAATAAACAATACATTATCGATTTTCATCAAAAAAATATATCGTTTCCACTATATTTTATGAAATAATTGAACTTAATGGTTCCATTTAACTATGTGTTATTTGTACCGGAAGTATGTGAAATTCAAAGCAAATTACGAAATTTACTATATTCCATCCATTTTCATAAAAAAAAAAACACACCTTCATAAACTTTTCACTTTGTACTATTTATTTATGCAAAAAAAAGTGGTGTTACTAGGTTTATTTTTATAAAATTAAATAAAAACTTTGGCAAAATGGAATGATGGGTGATCCACTATGTTGAATGCGATGTTGACAGTGGTCATATGGAAACTTTTATTTATAATAAATAATTATGAATAAGTACAATTTAAATTATTACTTATTAATTATTCGTTAAAAATAGGAAAAAGAATTTAGGAACGCATAATTTTTGAACAAAACTTATTTAAAAATTTTTAAATGTACTGCGGGATTTGACTAGACATGCATCTTTAAATTAAATTTTCCAGGTTCAGGCTGAATTAGAAAAACTATAAAATTCGTAATCATATTAACAATAAAACGGTTTAGGATGTATAATAATTTTTTTTATTATTAGAAAAGTATACAGATTTATTACAAATGATGAAAATGATTCCATCATTTCCACTCTCTTTCACATTGCATTTTCTACGTTGCCTTTTCTTGTGCGTTCAGAATAATTCATCCATGTATGAAATCGATTTTAAAAATTGAGTATTAACATATGTTATGCCACATTCGAAAATATTTAGTAATTACATAGAAAGAATAAACTAGATAAACTGATGATTGTTCATTAATTATAAGGAAATAAATTTGTTACAAATAATAATAGAAGTGTTGTGTGTATTGCACATCAATTTCTATGGATTTTTCTGAACATTATCATTATAAATAAAAATCCAGTGTAAAATTTATAAAATTATATTCTATTACAATTCCTGGTAATTATACACTTTCACGGTCATCTGGTTTTTTGAGCAATTCCTTTCTAAATATAGAGTATAAATATATAAATATCTAAATATAGATTATAAATATAATGAAATGTAATGGAATGCAGTTTAGTGGTAGATAAAATGAAATAAAAATTCCTAATATAAAATACATAAGCTTTCTTAGCCTCAGTCTTAGTTTTGGTAATTACATTTTTTTTAATCATTATCCATATCAAAATTTAGTTAATTTATTTTCATTTTAATACAAATCACGAAATAATTACATACCAAAATTAATCATTCTTAATCATTATATAAATATTACATTTATGCACTACAGGTTTTTATAGCAAAAAATAATAATTTTTTAATACTTCCGAAAATTATCATTTCAAAAAACTTGGCTGGTAATCATCATGGTCATCTAACTCCATTTCTACATTTGCAACCAACGCCAAACTAGCAGGATATTCACAAAATTGTTCCAATGATCATTGCTCTTCATTCGTTTCTCTAATTTTTATATCTTATGAGTTTTCACACCCGCTTCTTGCGCAATGTTTACATGCGTATGTACATTTTAATCCGTTCTTTTTACACGTACAAGCATTTGATCTACAGCCTGTTGAGCAACCTCAAGATATCATATTGTACAATACATCAGGAACTGCAATAGAAGTTGTCATAACAGGTGATAGTGTATCACCATCGAGGTATCAACCTTAACTTTCTGCCGATTTTATTACTCCTTTCCATGCTTGAATTTGATGATACGCTCTTCCTTGTAGCCATTAGGAAACAGACTGTCATCAGACTTACGTACGGTGCTGTCTTTTGGTTTCCTAACATAAGATCAAAGTCAGACGTCAGATGCTGCTGAAGAAAAGAAGCAGACGTACGTAAGTCTAATCATCCTGATCCATCACAAAGTAAAATAATAATAATACGTAAGTCTGACGTCAGATCTTGGCTACTACACGGAAAGAATTTTTTCAATGCTCGGAAGTAAAAAAAATGAGAAGTATATGATTTGAAGTTTAGAAGTAAAACTGTGTGTATTCACAAGTAAATTTTGAGTTACTGTAAGTAAAACATTGTGATGTAGTGTGTCAGTTACTTACGATAACTCAAAATTTACTTGTGAATAACACATTTTTACTTCTAAATATTCAGTGCCAATCCAATCACTGATTCTTTCAGTCATTGGAATGGCACTGGCAATCAGTAAATATTAACTAATTCACAGTAGTTTTCACTGATTCAGTTTAAGAGAGAAGAAGAGATAGAAAAAAAAGTGAAACGAATTGGTGTCACAAAGAACCTTTCGACGAGATGAAATTTCCCCCATTGTCTGAGATAAGTGTCCCAGTTTCAAGGTCAGATCTAGTAACAAGGTCAAAGATTAATGCGGCAAACGTACCTGTCAAAGACAATATGTATGTGATCTCAGAGCCAATAGATAAGTTAAACATTATAGGCGCACAATATGAAGCAGTGAATTCACCAAGACAGCTGAACCTAGGGGAAACAATTAGAGACATCGTCACAGAAGGAGTTAAAGATTTCAAACGCGATTTTATGGAAGAATGTGTGCAAATCACAGAATTCTCTGACATAAATAAAGCAGATAATCCTGTCAGAAACAATAAAGCCACAGAGCTCTTTTGCACCAGTAGCGAAGTCTTTGCTATTCTAACCCTTATTAAACAATCCGATTGGTTCCGATTGAACTCCTATTAAATTTGTTTCAAATTTTAATGAGATTCAATAGGTTATCTAAATCGTACCAATTAAGGAAAATTATATTTTATGGGAATCAATCGGATGAAATTATCAATCGGAATAGATAAGAAATTTCCCATTAAAGATGAATGTTTTCAATCAGAATGAATCGGAAAATAATATGCACAAAAATGACAAATTTCATTTTATAGGATTCAATCAGAAATTTTCCATTGAAAATTAATAATTTTAATAGGAAAATAGTCGATGATATTTCTCTAATATTCAATCAGAATAAATGAGAAACCTCCGATTAAAAATAAGTGTTTTCAATTGGAAAATAATATGCTAAAAAATTACAAATATTATTATTATTATTTTCTTATTAATTCCCATTGAAATTCCATCGATTCAATCAGAAATTTCCAAGTGATTCCAATTTAAAAAATTTTTTATCGAAAAATTTTGATGCAAAAATCCGACTAAATTCCATGAAATTTTTTATAATCGGAATCAATCGGATTGTTTAATAAGGGAAAATACCTTCCTAATAAGACGTCGGCAGGTCTAGATGATGTCCCTACAATCGTGCGGAAGCATCTCCCTCTGATGATCATCGCAAACTATGCAGCGTTGTTTAATAATGCAATCAATCTGATGTACTTTCCTGAATGCTGGGAGACGGCCAAAATCTGCCCGATTTTGAAGAAGGACAAACCATCAAACGAGCCAGCTAGTTATCGTCCCATCAGCTGAACCCCTAACATCAGTAAGGTGTTCGAGGCAATCATCAATAATGCAGTCATCAAACATTGCAACGATAAAAAAATAATCCCTGACCTTCAATTCGGTTTTAGACATCAGCATTCAATGACACATGCTATACATAAGGTCCTAGATATTATTAACAATCAACAGCTCAAGAGGAAAATGGTTGGAGCAACGCTCATCGACTTGGAGAAAGCGTTTGGCAAGATGGTCTGATTTATACGCTGATTAAAAATGAGTTTGAACGGGAACTGATTGGTCTTATCTGGAACATGATCTCCAACAGAAAGTTTGTGGTCTGGGATGGAGTCACCACCTCATCCACACAATTTGTCGTTGGAGACGGTCTGCAGCAGGGTACGGTTAATTCACCGTACCTATTCTCAATATTTACAAGTGCTCTGTTGAGCTCATTCGGCCTGAACCAGGGAAATGGAACCCACGCTATAGCTTATGCAAACGACGTGATTGTTTCAGTAGAAGGAAATAATGCACTGGAGATACAACCCACTTTAGAAGAGGTAGTCAACAAGATCAATAGATTTCACCTCAACTGGAATCTTAAAATGAATCCCACTAAGTGTGAAAGCATCTTGTTCAGACCACCTGAGCGCTTTCTAACCATAAAAAACAGAGCAGGCATTAAGGACTTCGCAGTGAAGATTCATGAATCGAATAATAAAGTGGAGATCATCCCAACTAAAAACGAAGTCAAGTACTTAGGAGTGCAACTAGATTATATAGCAAGACTGCATAACCACATTGACCTACAAGTTAAGAAAGCGAGAAACAGGTTCATGTCCCTTTCAAAACTCTTTTTTAACAAATACATTCCAGAAAGAGCAAAGATCATCTGCTATCTGTTGCTGGTGAGACCACTGGTTCAATACGCATCTCCAATGTGGTGGAACCTAGGAGCTTCCCAGGTAGAGAAGCTTAGACTTCTAGAGAGATCATGCCTCAGAGCGTCCCTGAACCTACGAAAAAGAAGAGTGAATACCGTTACCAAGAGTTGGAGCAAACAAAGCCTATATGACATGACTAACGTACAAAGAATTGATTGCTTTCTTTTAAGGATGAATAGAGACTACTTTGCTGGGCTAAAGAAGATTAAAAACCAGACTATCAATGAGTTGAGTACCTTCTCTAAAGAGCAAGTCCTCACTGCTGGAACCAAAGGTTACCCCAAGCCTCAGCACTTTATGGAGTGGGATACACGTAGTATATTTTAGGATCAACACAACGTCCCGGTTCTATATCACGTCAAGAGAAATAGAGCAAACAAGTATATATGCTCCGAAGTGCTTGAAAAAATAAGAAAATCGAACTTCGTATACTCTAGAGCAATCCCCAGAAGGGATATAGACGATTTTCACAGGGTCCATCCTCAGTATCACTGGATGAATACGAATGCTGTTGCATACGCAGCCCTACGAGCCAGAAAAAAACTATTTGAACTATCAAATGCCAATATTAAGGGCAGAAGACACAGATTCCAACGTCAAAGGCCCTAACGACAAATATTGTCGTGAATAACTGACTACCTGAGTGTCTACTACATATATATATGTGTTGTTATTTATTTATATTATATCTCTATTTTATTTTTTTTTATTTTATTTCATTGTTATCTAGTTTTCTTACTTAATTAAATAATTAATATCTGGGTTTTCGTAAAACATGCGCCATAAGCTCTATCTTTTTTCCCAAAAATTACAAATCAGAGATTGTTTATTAAAGCACAGTACTTGTGCACTCCAGTAAAGCCCTCTTTTACAGATAATTTTACTTGATACAGTCCTTTTAAAGAACAAAAAAGAATTTTTAGTTACGAGATTGCAACCTTTCAGTTGCCATATAACTATACAGACAACAGATCTTAAATTAGTTTTAAGCTAGTTCTAATAATATCAATACTTAATGTATAAATAATCATTTTGGTCTAATAAAACATGCTACTATAAAAAACAAAAAAAAAAACGAGATGAAATTTTAAAAAATATTGATAACGCATTCGACATGACCCTGCTTAAACGTTCCTATTGGAAAAAGGTAAATCCTAGAGGCTTTTTCAGAATTTGAATAGGAAAAGTTGAGAGATTTCTGTTACCCAAAAAAAGTTTAATAGGATTATACAAATCTGAATAGGTACAAAAACGGTAACTATAAAACCTATAGAATTTAGAACATTCCAATTCACACGACTTAATAGGATTATGATGATTCTAAAAGGTAGTCAGCAATTCTATAGGAAACGAAGAGCTTCTATGGGAAATGAAGAAAGACATTCGGACATTCGGAGACAAGGAAATGATGAAATATATTTAAATAGGATTAGATATTATCGGTTTGTTTTACCAGGGTTATTCAATCTAATAATATATTTTCTTATAGAAACCTATATATTCGGATGAGGAAGCAAACGGCGTTACTTACTTATTACATCTTATAGGATCTTATTTAGAACGGTCTTATAGTTTCTTATAAACATAAGTGATATGTTGATGGAAATTAATTACCAATAAGTTCTTATCCAATCTCATAATATTCTCTCTTATAGAATCCTATACATTCGAATAAGAAATCAAACGGCGTTACTTACTTATTAATTCTTATTGGATCTTATTTAGAACGATCTTATATTTTTCTATAAATCAATTCAGAAATTAAAAAATATTATTTGCTTATTGCTTCTTATAAAGTCTTATAGCCTTTATTCTTGTAAAATCTTATAGCTCGGGATAAAATGAAAAGTTATCACTTTCACCAATAGATTCTTATTGTATCTTGTTATATTTTTCCGAAACATTCTTATAAAACTAATTCAAAAATAATGAAATATTATTTACCTATTATTTCTTATTGAAACTTATCATATTATTCTTATTCATTCTTACATATACTTATAAAATCATCGCAAAGTTTTTTTACTCTTACAAATTCCGATTAATTCTTATTGAATGTTTTTAAGAACATTTTTGGTCTTAAGACCCAATACGTTCTTATAAATTCTGTATCAGAATCTATCGGAAATTATAAGTTTTTATCGGTTTGTTTTACTAGGGTAGTACGACAAATATTTAGACGGCTCGTCGTAGATCGAGAAATGATTTTACCCTGTCGATTTTTGCTTTCAAACCGCATACACGACATTTTTCAAAGTGGTCCCGATATTTTTATTATACGAGGATAGTGCGTTAAAAAGTGGTGCTTGGGTTTCAAGGATTCCGGATATAAATGATTCAAAAAAGTCAAATATTCATATATTAGATCAGAAAAAGTTGTACTAATATTATCATCGAGAGGTGATCCCTAATCGTCTACTGAAACTCTTACTCAAAATAAGGATAATTTGAATCAGAGGCTGTATCGTATTTTTTACATATCATCTCATAAAATTTATTACGCACAGTTAATTGTAATATTAATAATAAAACATGGTCTATGAACTATTTTTCGTCAAAATCTTAAAGAATTTTTATTTACGATCCTCTTGGAGCATTTTGTTTAAGTCGAGCCCAAGCTTCAGCAGCATTTTTTCAATCTGTAAGAACTTATAAATTACCAGGAGGTGTCTATCGATATGGTGCTGAGCTTAGATGAATAAATTGTTGTTGATACCTTGGAGTAAATTGCGAATGATGTGGAGTATGAGGTGGTGCCTGATATGGTGTCTTATATACGGAGTTTGCCCTGAAGGAGTGTACGGAGTATTTGGATACCCGTGAAAAACGACTTCAGATCTGGTCAGATATGACGGATTCATTTCGATGTTTACAGATTCAAATATTCAGATTTTCTCAGATCAGATCCGACATGACATATCAATTTAGATGTGAACAGATGTACGAAATCTAGATCTGATTAAATCTGAAAATTTTTACCAACTCTAAGCGAAAAAAAAACAGATCTGGACCGATCTGAAGAAAAGTTAGTCATTTTTGTTTCATATTAATTTAGATGTGAATAGATTGAAAAATTCAAATCTGATTAAATCTGAAAATTTCTTTTCATTTAAACATATTTGAACAGATTTGAAACAAAAATTCATCAATTTCGTTAAAAAAAAAATCAGATTTCATCCGATCTGAGAAAAAATAATCATTCTTGTAAAGGATGTAATAAGAATAAATAGCTGCAGTTATACAAATAGAGGATTTAAAAGTAGTATCTTCAGTTTTCTGGATTAGCGGAGTGGTGACTATGTACGCCTACGGTTACGAGGGTTGTAGGATCGAGTCTATCTAAGTTTCCATTACTTTACTTCAAAAGTTATTTTCAGAATTGAAACTAAATTATAATCATGAATTAAGAAAATTTAATTCATAATGAGATCTAAATTCAATAAAATTTTTATGTTAATTAACATTGTTTTTTGAATTTATATTCCGATCAAATCTAATCTGAGCAGATCTGAACTTATTAAAAAAAGTAGTCCCATAATACAGATCTGCTCAGATCTAAAAATGATCAGATCTGAAATCGTTTTTCACGGGTTGATAAGTTGATGGAATGAAATACTTCTTAAATCATTTAAATGGATTTGTTATAAACAATTAAAAACGCGTAATTTTTTCTTTTACTGAAATAAAGTTACAAACCGCGTAAAAGGATGGAAACCTACTCCTTTTATTTGTAGCAATTATATCGGTGTAATAGAGCAGAAATAAAATCTCACGATGAAATTCGAATCTTCTTCGATTCTTAATACTTGCAAATACATTACTTTTCTTCTATTATTATTACTATTTAAAATTTTATCCGATCAGTCTATTATTGTATAACATAATAATGCACATTACACTGAAAGAAATAAATAATTGGATTTACTATTAATAGTTCGAAAAGGACTTAACTATTTTCTATCAAATGAGAAATTAACACAGGATTGTAAACCCAACTATGGGACTCAACTATTATTTTTGAGAGTGTACGCAGACGAAGTCGCGGGAATCTGCTAGTTATAAATAAAAACGAAAGAAATAAAATTAAAAAGGGTACATCTTTTTGACAAATTTAAAATACCACTTTGGACACATCTGATAATAAGTTATCTTAAAATAATGAAAAAAAATTTTTTTCAATCTTTGTAATCTTGGGAAAAGCTCATATTGATAGCACAATTAATCTATCGAATGATGAACAAAGATTTTTCAAAGCAGCCGGTAATTTATCGTCAGATACCGCTCTCTACTTATCACATGACGTCATAAAACTTGTACCCAACTTCCTTTCTCTTTAGGAATCGTGAGGGTTTGGTACGTTTTGTGATTATCAGATCCGTTTTATATATTTTGATCGTTATTATTTTATAAACAAAAGTTTTGTTTTTATCATTACTAATTGTTTATTTCTTATATTGAAGTATTATTTAATTTATATTTTTTATTTTTTGCATTCTTTAGGTTAAAAATGGGTCGCAGACCTGCTAGGTGGTAAGTGTCATGCTTAATTTATTATTAAATATTCATTGACAATACAAACATTATATATCTACATAATTGTAAAAATGATAATCGATGAGCATGCTTTTTTCGAACCGATTCAATTATTCTGAAAGTATTCATATGAGATCTAACAATAACAATAACAGAATAAGCATTATTGTTTTTAGGTTATACATTATAATACTTAACATCAATGATTTTAATTATTCCAGTTATCGCTACTGTAAAAATAAGCCATACCCAAAATCTCGGTTCTGTCGAGGAGTTCCAGATCCAAAAATTCGTATTTTCGATCTAGGAAAAAAGAAAGCTAGTGTGGAAGATTTCCCATTATGTGTACACTTGGTATCTGATGAATATGAACAGCTGAGTTCTGAAGCATTGGAAGCAGGACGAATTTGCTGTAATAAGTACATGGTTAAAAATGCTGGAAAAGATCAATTTCATATTCGAATCAGGCTTCATCCTTTCCATGTTATTCGAATTAATAAAATGTTATCGTGTGCTGGAGCTGATAGGTGAGATTATTTGTTTTGTCACATATTTTTCAACCATAATTATTAAATTATTTAAAATATTTGTATAAATATTAATTATAAACGTTGAAATATGCATCAAATGGGTTCATTAGTTTTAGAATCAAAAATTTAAGGAAGCCATTAATTAATTAATTTTTGCTTGTTATTGGTTCAATTTTATTGTTTATTGTAAGTCGACTTTTTTAACCTACTGGGTAATCAAATATTAATTTTCATGTTTTATTATGTGGTGCAAAAACTAATTCAGTCTTAGGGGTTAAATTAATTCAAACTTGAACATAAGATTAATTAATTAGAAATAAATTTTTCTTTGATGAAATATACAGAGAAAGATACTGTTGAACATGTTTTAAAATAAATCAAATAAAACATATGTTTTTAGGCTTCAAACAGGAATGAGAGGTGCATTTGGAAAACCTCAAGGTACTGTAGCTCGTGTACGTATTGGTCAGCCTATTATGAGTGTTCGATCATCTGATCGTCATAAGGCAGCAGTGATCGAAGCTTTACGTCGTGCAAAATTCAAGTTTCCCGGTCGTCAGAAAATTTACGTTTCTAAAAAATGGGGTTTTACCAAATACGATCGTGCTGAATATGAAGATTTGAAAGCAGCAGGTCGTCTTGCTCCAGATGGCTGTAATGTCAAATATCTTCCGGAACACGGACCTTTGGATCAATGGAAAAAATTTCGTGAAACTTTAATAACAGCTTAATTGATTACGATACTTTTAAATTGGTTCAAATAAAATTTTATTAAACCAACATTAACCCGTGTTACTTTATTATTACAATTATCATAAATATTCATACATAAACAAAAAATGTTCTCATAGTATCAAGCACCATTTTATCATGGTAAATATATGAATGAAAGGTAAAATAATATATGCATGATTTATAAATTTAAATATTATTCTATATCCTCCAAATCACTTTCTCATTACAATGAATACCTATTTTACATTTAGATACCTACTCTATGAGAAGTTGATAAAACACTTAGATTAAACTACAAATATAATTTTGTAGATGTTAAAAAATACCTATTGCTGCAGTAGCATCTAAAAGTTCATAATAATTTTAACAAATTAACTTTATCAGACGATATAAGCTACATTGATAATTCCCTTATAAAATATGTTAATATAGCCAATTAATTAATTACACTTTTGGTAATGCTATAATACAATTATAAGATTTTTTAGAGATTTAGTATTAATTATAAATCTTGCGAACTAATGGTGATTCTGACATTAAATTCGTATAAACATTAATTCTTTGTCAATGAGAATTACAGTTTATTTCATCATCATTCTCAGTAACAACATTTGTCAAATCATCATCCATATCCATATCACAAACACGATGAGATTTACGAGGGTCTGTATTCGTTGTTGAGTCTAGAAGAGGTGATAATTTTTCGGCTTCACTGTCTTCATCATGTCCTTGACTCTATAAAACACATTGTACATAAAATCTATGTTTAAATATAATAAAAGTAGAAAATCGACTTAAAATGATAAAAAAAAATTTTACATCGTAATGAGCTGGCTGTTTTTCATTGACGAGTCTCAGAGTGTCTCTTGCTCTAAACACACTTTTATCACGTGGATGATTTGATACTTTGGCTCGTACTCCTGGAGATCGACTATGAAGATCTTTTTGAGATCCAGCAGTTTCATCTCTTGCTAATAAAACTGACATACGAAATTCTGGCGTAGGACATGGAGTAGTTCCACTAGATCTAGCACCAGAAATTTCTACATCCTTTAAACCGACGTGTTTTGATACTGGAGCTCTTCCAGATGACCTGAAATAAATTCAAAAATAAAACAAATATACCTAAATTCATAATTTTTTTTAAATAATTCGACATAAATGTATATTTCTAATAATTGTTCACCTGTTTAGAGCTTCTGCAGCTTGAATGGCACTAGCAGTGTCAGTATCAGGAGTATCCGGGGTGTAGGGAGCATCGGGAGATTCCGGAGCTGGAGCAATAACTCTTGGAGTATATGGACCATTTAAAGCTTCAATTAAAGATACTGCTTCATATCCTGTTGGAATATTTTCACAACTACCCTATGAACGTAAAGAAATCATTTATTTCAAAATAAATTTCATTTTCTTTCAATTAATTTCTTTATAGTACCAAAAGCTTACTTCTGGTAATGGAGGATTAGAAATTATAGCTCCAGTAGCTTTTTGAAGAGCTTTAATTTGCAAGAGAGCTCTAAAAGGTGCTCTACAAATGGGACAGTTGTTGGCTTGATATCTTAATGAATCAGCACATCCATAACAAAGACATAAATGTCTACAAGGTAGAATCAAAGTGTCTCTTACATCGCACATACAAATTACACATTCAGATCCATTATCTTCAGTATCTTCATCACTACCTTGCTGTTTAGTATTTTCTGTATTTTTATTTTCAATTCCATAAATTTCTTGAAGTAAATAACAAAGTCCATCTACATAAAGCTTTTGTTTAAGAGCTTTTAGAATATAAGAGCCATCTGAATGTTTTTCTACTACTGCTATTGTTGTGTGCGATTGTTTAGGCTCATCAGATCCTTCTTCAGCAACACAGTGAATGGCAATTGGAATAATTTCTTTATCGGTATTATAAAGTAAGTCTTCTTCATTGTATAAACTTGGATCGAAAACGTGAGATGTTTGAATAAATTGTTGGTTAGCACCTTTTTTATAGTGATATGTTTCTGAACTCATTGAAGAATCTTTTGGAATGTATCTAGAAAATATATATTTTCCATAAATTTTCTTGACTAATGCTGAAAAATAAAATCATAACATAAGATACTTACGAAAGACCTTTTGTTGTGATTTCTTCCGTACAAAAATAATAAATGGTAATTGCACATCTTACATCACAATCGAATGTAAATTCAATATTAAAACGGGTAGATTTTTTATCTATATCATTTTCTCCATAATGTTTAATGGCATTTATAGTATCATTAGATTCAGATGATGTTGGTGTAGGATCAATACTTTTAGTTAATCTTAAAGATTCTTTTCTGATGTTAATTAAACTTTTTAATGTTTTTGTTGGATCATTCACTTGTGGAGGAGGATAGGGAAAAGGTGTTGGCCGACTGCCTAGAAAATTTAAATCTGCATTTTCTCCAAAAAGATATGCTTCTGGTTGTGGTGTGTCAAACCTTTCGCCACCCATTATAAAATGACTTCCAAAGTAGTTACCTAATATTAAAAAATTAGAACAATCAATTTGATAAGTTTACAATTGATAATATCTTTTACACAAAAATCGATAAAAATTTTAATAAAAATAAGTACCTGATCGTGGTGGATATTTGTAAGCATGGTTTGACACAATATCAACCTCTTCAACACCAGCGTTTTGTCTACTGGTCAATGAACCCATTCCGAATTAAAAAAAATAACCTCACTCAAGAAATGATGAAAAATTAAATCAACAGTTATTTACACATAATTATTTATTATTAATGTTTATAAATTAACAGATGTATGCTACGTTGAACTCACTAATTAATTGTTTACCTCAAAACATCAAATAAGTGTCTTAATAAAACTTAACCTGAATGCTCGGAACTTTGCAAAAGTACAAAATTGACCAATAACGCACTCTATATAATAAATGAATAATTATCAGATTTTCAATAAATGTAAAGTACTTCTGTTGTGTAAATTTAAATTACATAAAAATACTCCTGCAAAAATGGCGATCCTCGATTGATATAAAGACACTATTTGCAAAAAAAAATATTGTTTTATTTAGATACAAAATAAGAAAAATACCAAAAAATTGTGATTCTTTAAAGAATAAAAATTAGATATACATCACAGAACTTGAGAATACCAATAAACGTTCTTTATTTTTTTATGAAAAATTTCATAAATATATGCATTCAGTAAAAAAAAATTTATTATTCATAATAAATTTGAAAGTTGATTTCAATTGATTTTAAACTGATATTTTATATTATTATTATTATTATTATTATTATTATTATTATTATTATTTTTGTTGCCAATTGTATGTACACTACGCGACATAAATGCTGTCTGAATTTGGCATAAGAGAGTATAGGAAATCGCATGCATAACCTTCAAAAAATTGGACAGCATTTATGTCGTGTAGTGTACATATTTATAGTTACAGACAATCAAAGTCGACACTAGCACTACACATGTTGGTTTATGTACTAAGTATCCTACATTCTCAAATTTGAGTTTTTTTGTGCAAGGTAGTATTTTTTTTTGATAAACAGTTTTATGTTCAATTATTTTAATAAAGTATCCCATCTATATTTTATGATTCATGGTAGAGGTTCTCACAAAAAGTTAGAGATTTGAATAGAATATTCTTCATTCTTACGTGAGCACACATAAGTAAATCGATGAAATGTGTTTGTGAATAAAATAATAGTAATACGCAGGTGTATAAACCCGTCAAAGAAATAAGTATTTGATATATACCATTTGTTGATGCTGTCATTAACTGTATATTAAAAGTAAATCTTCATTATTTGAGTGAAGTAAACAAATAAATAGTGAAAATAAGTGAGGTTACTGTACTGTTGCAAAATTTGAAACTTGCGCTACATTTTGAACAAATACTACCATTGCGTGTTGGATCGGTCGGTCGTTGTCATTTGAAAACGGAAGCCATCTTGTGGCTAAGTCTCCCATATCATATCGAGGGAATATTAGTTAACCGACTATTTATCACGAAAAATTTATTTGTATCTTCATCGTTACGTTCAGACTATGCATAAATTATCGCACCATATGTTTACATAGCCATGGCTGCTACGAGAAAGTTGCAAGGTACGAAATTTATCTCGAGTGTTTACATTTACCGAGTCTTTTTTCTATATCTTCCAACCCCTATTCTTATTTCACTAATTTCCCTCCATTCACATTTACCTTTTTTCTTAACAAAATTCTTATTATTAATATTTATTCCTTGTATTTTCATGATCGATATAACTATTATACTACATTAATTTACTTCATTTATGTGATTGATCTATCAATTACCTGTTGTAATGTTTTAATGCATCATTGTCTGACGCTTTTTGCGTTGCTGAATCCTTCCATCCTTATTCCTATCATTGTTATCACTTAAAGTTTGTTTTTTTCACTTAACTTTATGTTTAATATGTCAATGTAATCATTAATATTTTGTTTTAGTAATGATAATTGTTAAAGCACATTCATGTCTGATTTTTGTAGGTGAAATAGACAGGTGCCTTAAGAAAGTTACTGAAGGTGTGGATACGTTTGAAGATATTTGGCAAAAAGTTCACAATGCGACTAATAGCAATCAGAAAGAGAAATATGAGGCTGATCTCAAGAAAGAAATCAAGAAACTCCAGAGGTTACGTGACCAGATTAAAAGCTGGATCGCTTCTGGGGAAATTAAAGATAAGAGTACGTTACTGGATTATAGAAAGTTAATCGAAACGGTTTGTATATTTTGTCTGTTTAAATTTCACGCTGATTGACTTTAATTTATTTTGAACTAATGAGCTTGTATTTTTTTAGCAAATGGAACGATTTAAAGTCGTTGAACGAGAAACAAAGACAAAGGCATATTCAAAAGAAGGTTTAGGCGCAGCTCAGAAATTAGATCCAGCTCAAAAAGAAAGGGAGGAAGTAAGCAATTGGCTTGCGAATTCCATAGATGCATTAAATTTACAATTGGATACATTTGAATCAGAAATAGAATCTTTACTTGCTGGTAAAAAGAAGAGACTGGATAAAGATAAGCAGGATAGAATGGACGAGTTAAAATCAAAGCTGGATAAGCATCGATATCATATTCGTAAATTGGAAACACTTTTGCGCATGTTGGATAATATGTCAGTTGAAGTACATACAATAAAGCGGATAAAAGATGATGTAGAGTATTACATTGAGTCTTCACAAGAACCAGACTTTGAAGAAAATGAGTATATCTATGACGATATTATCGGTCTTGATGAAGTCGAGCTTTCAGGAGTTGGAATTCCATCCTCAGCAACGACTGACAGCAACAATAGTAATGAAACTGGAGGTACACCCACGTCTACCAATTCAGGAACATCTCCGATACCATCACCACCATTGAGTTCTACCATGCACAATCATTCAAGTGATAGTTCAACTGACAATGATAAAAAACCTAAGGTAAATTATTCAATGGATTACAAATTGATGAGAAAAAAAAATCATTGAATTGAATTAATTTTATTTTACAGCCTGTTAAACCTACTGCAGTAAGACCGCTACTGAACTCGTCACAAACGAGCATTCCAACGACGGGAAGCACTGCCAGCATTAAATCAACTTTACTATCGAGCAGCACTCCAAGCAAAACCATTCCCATGACACCTAGCCATAGCTCGCCTAATTCTAATAGTAATCATGTTGTTACAAGTAATGCCGGAAATTTTGCCACGGTAGCTGCTTCACACACCAATTCTCAAACTGTTCACTCTACCTCTAAAATATCATGTAATATTTATTATCTATTACTATTTTATTTTAAATTCATTTATTAATATTTTATAATTATTATGAAATGTTTTCTACAGCTCAAAACAACGAGAATGGCCTTTTATCGTCATCAATGTCTAACATTACATCTCCAATATCACAATCCATGAATCAACAACTCCAGCAACAACCTCAGCAACTAACAACTCCGTCTCAACAACTTCAACAATCTCCACCAACTCCCACATCTCAACATCAACCTCAAACTCAAATGACACTTCAACAACAACAAATTGTTCAACAACAGCAGCAATCTCAAATTCAGGTTGTTTCACAGCAGTCGCAGCATAATAATCCAGCAACCGTACCGGCAACAGCTTCAAATATGCAATCAAGCCATATGATGCATAATCAATCAAGTCAAAATCATAATAACAACGCAGAAATGATTACTCCAATTCCACCATCAGCGTCGCCTCATTCATCTGTCAGCAGTAGATCATCACCAGTACAAGTGAATGCGTGCTCCCCAGTTCCTTCCACTGCCAACGGTCTTATTTCTAAACTTCCAGATGGCATGTCTACTTTAAAATCTATTGCCCAACAAGTAATTGTTCGAGCAGGTTTGGAAATACCCCCTGGTGAACCAAGCCGAAATATCTTTGACAATTCAAAATCCAATACTGTTACGTCCGAGGCGCACATTCCGCCCTTGCTTGGAGTCGCACCACTGGGTCCTGTTCCTTTACAAAAAGAACATCAACTACAGTTCCAAATGATGGAAGCTGCCTATTATCATATGCCACATCCATCTGATTCTGAACGTCTTCGATCTTATCTACCCAGAAATCTATGTCAGACGCCACCTTATTATCAACAAGTATGTTTTATTATTTGTCATAAGAGATGTTTTGTTTTTTAGGAGATTTTTAAACTAAGTAAATTTGATACATAAATTTATTAATAATTGATTAAAAAATTGTAATAACAACTATTAATGAATCACCTACCCTTATAAGGTTTGTCCGTTTGTTCTATTCTTTTGAGCCGAAAATCGGAAAAATAGTCTAGTTAGAATCAATACTGAAGTACATTTAATTACTATTACTATTTATTAAACTTAAATTTTACATTCATTATGACTTCCATTATTTTAAATTATGATTTTTCTCTGAGTTCAATGTTTATCACTTCACGTTAAATTATAAAATCATTATTATCTTGGAAAAAAGTATTTACCATAAATATCGAATTAATAAAATAACATTACTAATATTGAAATTGTTTCTAATATAATACAGATCATGACTATTGAATATATAAAGGCATTAAATTTTTTTGTTTCATAAACAGAGCCATTTTTGCACTTTATTGAACTCATAGAAAAAACAATAAGAAATGACATATATAAGTTGATTTTTTTTTTAATTTCAATTATTTTAATTTATTATTAAACTTTTAGGTACAGCTGCCACACTCTGATACTGTAGAATTCTTTCAACGACTATCGACGGAGACGCTTTTCTTTATTTTTTATTACATGGAGGGTTCCAAGGGTCAGTATTTGGCAGCCAAAGCACTCAAGAAACAAAGTTGGAGGTTTCATACGAAGTATATGATGTGGTTCCAGAGACATGAAGAACCAAAAGTGATAAATGAAGAATATGAACAGGTAAAAAAGTGATGAAACATTGCTAATTATTTATAATCAGGACTAAAATACTTTTTTTAATACATTTTATTGATTTTAGGGAACGTATATTTACTTTGACTATGAAAAATGGGGACAAAGAAAAAAAGAAGGCTTTACTTTCGAGTATAAGTACTTAGAAGACAGAGATCTTAATTAAAATCATGAATCTTTCACGTTTGCAGAGGATCTACAAAAAATGCACTAATTCTGTACCGGTATTATGAAACAAAAACGCAAAACAGCTTATATATTCATATATATATATATGTATGTATGTATGTATGAATTATAAGTACATATATACATATATATCATTAAATATTTCTTTATTTATTGGCAAGACTTTTTAAAATACTTTGAATATTTTTCATGTGCATAACTGTTGATCCATTTTTATGTATTGAAGGAAAATTTTTTTTTTGTTTATTATTCAAAAAAAAATTGACCGTGAATAAGGACCGTAATCATGATTTAGTTGATGATAATTAAGAAAGAAGATAATGATGAAATTAAGTCCACTCAATGAAGGACAGTAAATTGTAAACTATGAGTAATGTGTGAGAAATACTGAGGAAAACACTTATAGCGCATAGTGTGCGGTGTGTGATAATGCTCGCTGGCGACTGACTCTGTAATACCAGTACAAACATGCGGTGCAACATCCACCAGTTGCTTAAAAAAATATTTAAAAATCGACGAGGTGGTGGGGCACTCTCATGCTATGGTATGTCTTAATGATAGATAATAAGTAGCCTTTTTGTATAAAGTATATTGAGGTATTAAATCCTTGAATTTGAATTACTGTACAGAATGTGTAGACATAGTGAATTATAATATTACGGAATATATTTTATTTCCCATTCAAAATGAACGAATAAGTTGTTTCGATTTACATTTTATATGTATGTATATACATTTTTTTTGCGGTTAACTAAATTCTAAACAGTATATTTAGATAACAAAGATCTTTTAGCTTTTACATATGCATTTGTTTTTTAAAAATGATTTCTTTATTTTACTAAAATATAAAGCTTGTTCTTTTTCTTGATAACAGGAATCTCGGTAATAAATTTACTATCGATAATAGATCGTAATAATCATATATAATTTATTAGCTGCAACGCGATTTTACTAAATAAAAACTCTTAAAAATCATCAATGCACTTTCTATAATTAATAATTAGTTTTTTATTCATTTTTATTAATAATTAGAAAAACTAACTAAAATACTTGATCAAAAATAATTTCATTAATGTAAAGAAAATTCAGTTTTTTCGGTTAAACTTTTTAACTTTTTTTTTCTTTCAAAACTTATCGTTCATTTTTAGTATATTAATCGATACTTTATTTTTTTCGATTACTTTTAAACTTTGCTTTTACTCGTTTACGAACACCAGATGATTGTTCTGTATCATCGTCTTCATCATCATCATGTCGTTTTTTTCGTTTTCCTGATTTTTTCGTATCTTCGATGGTTTTAATTTGCTGTTGTATATGATATGATTATTAGTTATTTATTAGTTATTAATTAATTCATTTATAAAAATAGTATTGATACTTACCATTTTTACATGTCTCTGAGCCTCAGCTACACGTTCCTGTAGAATCATTACTTCATTTTCTTCAGTTTTATACAGTGGAAGCTGTTTAGAAATAAGTTGTTCAATCCTTTGATATAATTCTACATCATATTGAGTAACAAAGGTTATAGCACGTCCAGAGCGACCTGCACGCGCTGTTCTTCCAACTCTGTGAATATAATCTTTACTGTGACTTGGAATGTCAAAATTTATTACCACGTCAACATGAGGTATATCAAGACCTCTGAAATATATAGAAACGTTAATTACATATAAGAACTTAGAATATTGAATATTAGGTTTATAAAAATGATTGGTTTTCAATATAACTTTACCGGCTAGCAACATCGGTTGATATTAAAATAGATCGATTTTTCGCTTTAAACTTAGTTAACGCTGCTAAGCGTTTATTTTGTGACATTTGTCCATGAAGTGGCACTGCCATAAAACCTAAGTATCTTAATAGTAACGCAGTTCTCGTTGTATTATTACAAGTAGAACAGAATACCATAAAACTGTTGCCAGCTAATTCATTGAGTATATGAACAAGATAAACATCTTTAAACTTTGAAGGGATAAAAATATAATATTGTTGAAGTTTGTCAACAGTTTGATACTTAGTAGAGACTTCTACTTTGACAGGATTTTTCAGAGATGCTCTTTGAAGTTTTTGAACTTTTTTTGTCATTGTTGCAGAAAATAGTAATGTTCTTCTTTCACGGGGAATAATTTTAAGAATTTTATCTAACTCAATTTCGAAATCCATATTCAAAATTCTGTCAGCTTCATCCATTACTAAAAATTTTAAAGATCTTAAATTAAATCCTTTGGTGTTTTCTAAATGATCAACTAATCGTCCAGGTGTGGCAATAATAATGTGAGGTTTCTTGGCTAACATTAAAGCTTGAGATACCATATCCATGCCTCCAACAATTACTGCACATTTTACTCCTGTATTAGAACCTAAAGCTTCAAATTGTTCAGATATTTGAAAAGCTAGTTCTCTAGTTGGAGTGAGAATTAGCGCAAATAATCTTTGTCGAGTTTCTAATAGTGCTTGGAGAATAGGAATAGCAAAAGCTGCTGTTTTTCCTGATCCTGTTTCTGCTAAACCAATTACGTCTTTTCCTATTAGAAAAAAGTATTTTTTAGTGTAAATAAATACATTTGATAATAATTTAATCTGTACCATTGTATTTGCAATACCTTGAAGAGTAAGCGGAATAGCTTCGCGTTGAATTTTTGTTGGTACATTCCATTTTAAATCTTCACAAGCTTGACATAATATGTCAATTATTCCCTAATAAAGTAAATTTTAAAAAACTATAAAATTGTACACCAACGTAGTAGTGAAAAATATATGAATCGTAAGAGGTTATTTTTGTAATAGATAATATTGTAATAAATAAACTTATAAGATAAATTTGTGTAAAAAAACTTACCAAATCCCTCCATGTAACATTATTTATACTTTCTTCTTGTACTTCAATCATCTCTTCTTCTGTTTTTTCACTCATTTTTGTATAAATAAATTATAACACGTGTTTACACTGTTTATTATGTTGAACTTGTGTGTTCATGTTCAAACTATATATACACATAAAGTACAGTTTGGTGCAGGAACGTTCCAACAAGCCAACTATTTGTGACACTGGTCTTCTCATGTCATGTTACGTTACATTTTACAGTATATTTAAATTAATTTTCAAACTTACAATTATACAAAAATATTTACACTGGTGTATTTTTTATTAACTATAAGTAATTTTGATATGCATCTTTAGAAAAGTTTTATTTACGATTAAATATGTCAATGTCTCTAATGATCTATTGTTCAGGCAACATCTGGCAACATTGTTATCGTCTATCAAAGCTTGTATCAGAAACTATTAATTTATTATTAATAATAATAATAATAATTAATAGACGCTATTGCTCATGCAAATGAAAATATTTATTATTATTTATTATATGTAGATGTATTATTTATCTGATAATAATATTAATAGCATAGACGATAGGTAAAAATCTTTTATATGCATATGCGATGATGCCAGATTTTTAGTGACAATGGCGGTATTATAAGTGAAAATAGAAATTTCCAATCACAACATTATAAAAATATTCGTACACACTTATGTGTTGTTTCGTGCATTGTGCGAAGTAATGCAACATTGCTTGCATCTTTGGTTTTATCTTATCTAATAATTAAAATCATTCAAGTATTAAAAGATGTAAAAAGACTTTTAGTGCTAGTTTATTGTGTCAGATGTCATTTGTGAACTGTCAATGCGCAACAAATATGCGCGCCAATTGCGGGGCGCGCAAAATGAACAAATTTAAAAGTGACTGTGGAAGTACGAATGAAAATCTGTTAATAACAGACCAGGAGGGGATTACTAATCTCATATGAGACATTACGATGCAACATATGATTATGTCGCATAATGTAATACACCAGTACTAGATGATGCTACGCACGCCAGCATCACATTAAATTTAACCGCGCCTTCTTGATATTTTTTTCATTACGCTTTGATTTATAGTCAAAACACTTATTTAAAACTAAAATTACAAATATTTTATTGATGACGTGAGCTTCATAGATATATTATTGATAGCTCTTTTTTTAATAGTGTGAATGATCAAAAGTTCAAGTTATTCGTTGTCGAGGTGAAAAAAAAAAAAAAAAATAAAACGTGCGTGCGTAGTTATGTAGATAATTACTAAACATCGGTGCGTTACGCGTATTGTAATCTATTTTAGTTTGCACATAGTGAAATATACTATTAATTTAATTTTTTTTATTGCTAATATTTGAAGTTAATAGTTGAAACTCATTATTTCTTTTATACTAATGTCAAGTAAATGATAGAATAGTCTTAAAAGGAGTGCAGGCTCTGCATGAGTCATTTCGATTAATCATAAATCGATTTTTTTAATCATTTCCATAATATTGAATTTATCTATTCTCCTACCAGCAATAATTATGAAATTTTTAATTAAATAACTCTTGTAAATAATTCATGAATAAAAGATTGGCATAGTAATGAAATAAAATAATACTTGAGCTTAAAACTTGAAAAGCAAATGTTTGACGTCTTTTATTTCCGTCGTTTCTTTTGAAATCTTTCTTTCTCTTTCTCTCTCTTCCTTATATTTATTTATATATATATATATATGTGACGATATGACTGTGTCTGTTGCTTACTATTATTAGTTACTAGTCATCAGAAACTCACTCTCTAAGATTGGAGTGAGAATAAACCGTACTGATCGAAAGATTTGTCCGATTTTTGGATCATGTACATCTTTGAATTCATCATTATTTATATTGATCAAATGTTTTTTATAATTAAATAATCTTTTTTTTTACTTCTATTTAATGAAATCGTAATGGAGAAATGTTTTTATTTCAATATCATCTTTTGTTATTTTTTGATCGTGTGAATGAACATTTATTGTGCCACGAATTACATTTGTAAACTTTCTCTTCTATTAAATGTTTTTATAGCGGCCGCATATTTTTTAACATATGAACTTTGTTATGTTTTGTGAACGGAATTTTATATTAATCTTCCAATTTCGCAGATGAGGGATGCGAGTCCAGTAGTTGCACCGAAATCAAAGCCAAGTTTAGAAATTTATCGTCCTCCAGGTAAATGAAAAAATCTTAACTTTTCAATTTGTACTATTTTTTTTTGTTTTCGAGGTAAAGGAAATATTTTTTATTATTTATGTTGACTATTAAAAACAAATGTATTCTCTTATCATGGTGATATAATTATTATTTTTCAAGCAATTTATACATGTTAAAAAATTATGTAGGCAAATAATAAGACATAAAACTTATTTAATGCAGGTGGAAGATTAGAAAGACTCACAACGGCGAGCCAACCGCTGAATGTTCATGCCAAAGAATTTACAATGAAGCACAACGAAATTCACAATAATAAATCTATGACAAACTGTGTTGACTCTCGATCGTCGTATTATCTCCAGCAGAGTAAATCCAGTGGGAATATACATAGATATTTGTATAACCCGCAACAATGGCAGCCATTATCGTATCAACATCCCAGTCACAATATCGTCAATTATCATGGCCCATTAGTACGCCACTCTCATGTACTTAATACTTCAGCTTCCAGTGGAAATATACTTCATGTATGCATCATTTATTATTCATTTTTTATATTTATATTATAATAAGTAATGGTATTGTCTTCAATGTTTTACATATTTTTTTTAGATAAGTAATCAAAATCGTGTTCATTTTAATGTTGAACCGAAATCACAACATTCATCATCAAAACCCGGAAAATTAACCAAATCTTTATCATTTGTATCTTCTTACGGATTAAAGCGATCAAAAAGTTTTAACAATGATGTTTTAGTATCAAAAGCTAACAATATATCGGATATAGCAGCTTTAGGAAAATTTCCTACTGCTATTCAAGATGTATTAATCAAAGCTATTGAAGGTATAGCCATGTACAGAATTTTTAATATTTATTTTTATTGGTAAATTAATTTTAAATTATTTGAATTTCAGATCCAAATGTTCTTAATTCTCGTTCATTAATGGAACTAGTCAGACATATTCTCACAAGAGTTGTAGAACACAGTCGATATGCTGAACATGCAGCAAAAATTTGTATTAAAATCATTGAGGTAAGACATGTTTTTATTTTATTTAATTAGTAGATTATTCGATTAGTTGATTAATTTTATATAATTATTAAAAATGAAATAATTTTTTTTCTTGATCTAGAATGAAATCAAAGAAACTTTTCTTGAATCTTTGTTAAATACTTGTCAACAATGGTATCAGGATCATACAAGATCCTTACAAGATATTACAGTTTGTCATCGTTTCTCAGCGTTCATGACATTCCTTAATGAAATGTATTGTCAGGTACTTTGAATGTTAATAAATATAAAAATTTATAAGGATTTAATGATACATTATGGTAAATATTAATCAACGTTACAGTTAAAACGACGTCAGTTGCAACTAAAAACACAACATGAAGGCGTTCCTCCAGGTCGAGTTCTTTTAACGTTACTTTGGAAATGTTGTTTGGATTGTTTGCAACCATCATTTATAAATTCTCTTTCAGAGGTAATTTTAAAATTACTTATAAATTTAGTATTGCCATTAATTTAACTATCAATTAGATCAAACGAAAATCAATCTAATACAAATATAAAATAACTAACAAAAGTGTTATGGTTTATTTTTAAATCAAATTACAGTTTAAGATGAAGTTATTTATTGAAAATTTATAAAGTTAATTAGTAAATATTTATTTTCGTTCGTAGATGGAGAGTTTATTTTACATACTTACATGTGTGGGAAAAGATCTAGATGTTGAGTTACCAATTCAACTCGAACAACTTTTAGCGAATGTTCGTGACACTTTTCTTATCGAAAATTCAACTCTTCCATCAGTGAGAAAAATTCTTTTGCAAATAATTGAGCTTCATGCAGCCCATTGGCAACTTCCAGCTTCAGCTCTCGTTTATTACTATTCAAGTTCTTCAAAATCATAACGATTATGTATTCTTATATAACATTTCTGCAATAACAACTCGGTTCTTTGTATCTTTGTATGATTTTATGTCTTTTAATAATTAATTAAAGTATTTTGATGACTGATTGAACAGTTTAATATAATTACTTATATTTTATATTTATTTTTATCTATTTTGTTTAACGTGAACATCATTTTCATTACGTACTCAACACTTTTTATTTCTACGAAATTAATTCAAGGTCAAGGTCAGATTAAAGACAGACTGTCTTGATCCGGTAACCTTCCTTTCCACTTGATTGTTCGAAGAATATATTTTAATAGATGAAAAACAAATGAGAAATGAATGAAGATGATCATCCGTATTTTTTATAAAAAGATAATTAAAATTTCTCATCCTGGCCATTATTTATACCAAGTTCCGAGTAATATGAAGATTTATTTAACATATTAATCAGGGCAACTAGAAAAACAATAAAAAAGTTAATTACTACCAATTTTCTTTTTGATACGTTTCATTTATACCAATACATACAAGTAAACAAACAAAAAACTTGTATGGTAATTTAAACTATAAATAATAGTACATGAAATTTGGATTATAATTATTTTTAATGTTTATTTATTAGTTGCAAAAAATGTAATCTCTGTCTAAAAAAAATGGTATAAAATTTCAATTAAAAATAAATAATGACATCTCATTATCGTTTATATATCTTAACTATCAAATAAACAATTTAATTAAAAATTGTAAAGATGCATTCATTGTTTTTACATAATTTTTTATCACGAATATCGACCAGAAAACTGATGGCAATTGAGATATATGATTTTATAGTCGTTTACAGTAATATGTATGATAATAAACTTTCATCATGAAAAAAATAAACTATTTTGATCCTTATGATTGGGCTTGTCATTACAATGGCAAAAAAGGTATTCTTAATCGATAATAAACAAAAAAATCAATCAATTTTTTCGAAGTTTGATCAACACATTATTAATTACAAAAGAACAACGTTTTGCAAAGAAAAGTAATAAAAAAAAAAAAAAAAAAAAACAATTATTACAATGAAACAAAATAAACGTTGGTAATTTTCACTATCTATTTTTTTGAAATTAATATCAATACATCATCAGATTTAATTATATCTGTAATTATTTAAATCTAAATTATTTCAAATATTAAGTTTAATGTAGTTGCTGCAAATATACATAATTAATTGGAATTGACATTCTTTACATTATAAAACGTTGACTTATTTTTAGATATTAAATATAATTAAATAAGAACAACATTTATATCTACGAAAGAAAATTATAAAATACTAACTTACAAATGAATTTTTTACAATAAAGAAAAACAAATCAATTTTCATAAATTAAACAAAAAATTGAACAATTTTTAATAATAAAATATCTAAATTATTCCTGAAAATAATTGAATTATACATTCAATTATACAAATTTTTATTCAATAATAAATTTGATATTAATCGAATCTGAAATTGATGAGATTAATTTAAATTTTGAAATTCCGGGTTGATAGAGATTGACGTAATGAAATCATTGATGAAAAAAATGTAACATGTGTCATCATAGCAAATGTATACAGATATTATAAGTGTGTGTGTTTAAGATTAAAATCAACTTGTTCATTTTCTCGGCACGTAAAAGTAAGAAATTGGGCCGGAATCATCGTAAGGACCTTGCGACCAATAAAATAGTGTCCTTGATCTCGTTATGGTGTTTGATAATTTACCTCTATATATTTTGTTGCCTTTCATTTCCGTTGATGTTGAAGAAATAAAAGTAGACAACCAATATTATAATTTCAATAAAATGGCTTGTATTGGATACAAAGAGATCAGTAGCTGATGATAGAAAATCAAAGATGGAAATATTGTATAGAAGAAGAGTAGATAATAATGATGATGATGATGATAGAAGAGCGGGGGACTGAGTACATTTGCAAGTTTCAGGTGACGTTGCACGACTTGAGTGAGTTGAGAAGGTGAGGAGAGACGAAACAAAATAGGCCGACGACTTTCACCGGCAGGTTGGCTCTTAGAGTGTAGAGACAACGAAGCAATTCAACAGAGTGGGGATCTCTCTTCGGACTTCGGGTGAAGAGTCTTGGTTCTTCTCCATGTCCCACTACTAAACATAGAGCAGACGTTACCTCTAAAGTCTGAGTGTCGATTCCTTTCTCTGTACTCATCCAACGTTGACATCAAATAAAAGTTACTTATTTTTTCATTTTCCATTGTATTTTCATCGTCTTCAAGGATATTTTTCTAATTTTGGTGGTTCTATTTGACGAAATGACAATCACGTGGTGTTTTTTTTGTGATATTTGAGTGATTGGTAGTTTTATGAATTTACAATGTGGTCAAGTTTGCATGGAAATTTACTTCTGTTTGTTCTTCAATTTATAATCTTAATAGTCGGTGCGTATATTGACTTGTACTACTCAACGACATTTTTATTCAATTATTTGTTTTACTAATGCTAGCTTCATTATTTTATTTAGAACTGTTATTACATTAATTTTATATACAAATTTATTATTTATCAATGGTGTTATTTTTTGAACAGTTTTTATTTATTTTAACATTAAAATTGACTTTTTTTTGTTTTCATTCAATAATTAAATTAATCTTAAAACGAAACATTAAATAATAAATCGTTTACATTATTTTTAATTATTCATTTTTTTAAGTAGGTTTCTGTATAATTATATTGATCACTTGAAAATTACATAAAAATAATACTAATATTATATAAAATATTTGATGTACAGGTAAATTTTAATGTCAAAAGAAATTTTGATTAAAATAGAATATTATTTTATTCATTATTCGTTAGTTCAAAAAAAAATTAAAAATTTTTTAAATAATTTAAAACGATAAGTATTGTAAACAATAGAATAAAACTAAATGTAATAAAAGTATTAAATTAACATGATTTTAAAACAATAGTTGAAAGATGTAGAATAGAAGAAAAGATGATTAAATTAGTTCATCAGAATTAGGATAGAAGTTGTAATAGAATAAGTGAAAGGAGAAAGCGAAACATTTACAGTTTCTCAGTCAACCGGCACTAAAAATATTCATTTATTCAATTGATATAACTGAAAATGTTAACAGCTTTCGGTGAATTATGTACAATTAAATAAAACGAATTGAATAAATAAATTTTTTATAGCAATAAAAATAAATATGGTGATAAGCAATGAAGAAAAACGTTAATAGCGTCATTGAGTTCAAGAATGTGGGACAAAGCACATGTGATTATTGAAGTTAATTACTTTCCAAATCCATGTAAAATTTGTCCATCTGTCATGAAAAATAAATGTTTATTCCCATGAAAAGAAAAAAACAAAAGATAGAATATAACTTAATGGAGGTCTTCAAGTGGAAAGAAAAATAATATAAATAGCTATCTCTCATAAATCTCTGACCTGAGTGCAGCGACCGTGGAACATAAGGAGAAAAAAATCAAAGATCAGCTGATTTTCATTTCAATCTTTTGCTTAATTATACTTATCATATAACATATTATTAATTGGTTTAGAATATTTAACATTGAAAAATTTTAATTGGAAAAATATTCAAGATATAATAATTATTATTGAAATATGAAATCTCATTCTAGTGATTTTTCGAAATTATTATTATTATATCATCTTGACGTCTTGAGTTGATTGTTTTTTTTTAAACTACAGATTGTGGAAGGTACACTGAAAAACAAAGATACGATGGCTGGTACAACAATCTTGCTCATCCTGACTGGGGATCTGTTGGCAAGTATTTTTTTCATTTCATTATTTATTGCATTTTTTCTAATCAATCATTGAGTGTTATTGAAAAAAAATTTTAACTTTTAATTTTAATTTTTAAAAATATCTCGAATTAATGATTTTGTTTATATTCAAATATATTTTTTAATATTTGAAAAATTCTATCATTATAGTAATAAAAATACATTTTAATTACATAACATGATATTAACGTAATTACATCTATTTTAAATATTATATATTTGGAGTTGTCAGTTTTCAACGACTTAAAATAAGAATAAATTGACATTGAAGTAAGAAAAATATCTGAGAATGTTTTCATGAAATAATCATTTATTGTTGATTTTCGTAAGATTATGTTAATTTAATTTATTTATTTAATATTAAATATTCTTAAAGAATTGCTCAAGAAATTGTCCTTTCTCACGGACCTTGCTTTATATATTATATTAAATTAGATTATAATTTTAATCAAATTCATTAAGAAATCAGTTTAATATAAAGAAAATATTTTATTCAATGTCAAAGAATTTTAAATATTAAATAATGTAAAAACTGAAATTGTATATAAAAATTAAATATACCCTTATTAAAATAATTTAGTTATTGAATAGTATACTGTAAATCGTACGTTAATGTACGTAGGATAGTTCATTCCTACTTGTGTTAATTACCACTTGTTTATTCCTTGCAATGAATGTTAACACTGATCAACAATTAGATTTTTGAATAAATAAACTATATGGTTGATAAGGATAATGCAAAATAACAAAACATTTTTGATTTGTATAGACAGCAGGCTGATAAGAAAAATACCCGCTGCCTATGCTGACGGCGTTTACATGATGGCAGGCCAAGATAGACCATCTCCAAGAAAATTAAGTGACTTATTTATGAAAGGAGATGATGGTATAGCATCAACAAAAAATAAAACAGCACTTTTTGCATTTTTTGGTACGTTTTAAAATAGTGGCCATTGAAGCAGCTAAATATATTACAATGAATCGTTTGTTAATCTTAGATAATCCGCAGGTCAGCTGGTAACTGCAGAAATAATAATGGCAAGTGAAAGTGGCTGTCCTATAGAATTTCATCGAATAGAAGTGGAAAAATGCGATCATATTTTCGATAAAGATTGCCAAGGGAACAAATACATTCCGTTCTTGAGAGCTAATTACGATCGTCGAACTGGCCACAATCCTAATAGTCCTCGAGAACAGGTCAATTAAATATTTATCTATTCATAATTAGTTTTATTATTAAATAATCTTTGCTCATTAAAATTCGTACTCATTATTTTGATTATCGTCATGAAGAAATCACCGTAATATCTCTTAGCAATATCGGAAATGATTACTTCATCACTAAGAATGAAATTTCAAGAAATACAATACAAGTATTCGTTTAATTATTAAATTGATTTATATTCATTTTAGATTAATAAAGTGACTTCTTGGATCGATGGAAGTTTTGTTTATTCAAGCAGTGAAGCTTGGGCAAATACAATGAGGAGTTTTAAAAATGGCAGTTTTGTCATGGAGTCATCAAGTCAATTTCCTGTACGGAATACAATGAGGGCACCGTTATTCAATCATGCTGTACCTAATGTTATGGGAATGCTTAATCCTGAACGTCTTTATTGTTAGTTAACATATTTATTTCTTGTTCTTCTCAAGAATGATTGATCATCTAACAATTGCTCTAGTGCTCGGTGATCCAAGGACAAATCAACATCCAGCGCTTTTAACCTTTGGAATTCTATTCTATCGTTGGCACAATGTCATTGCCGCTCGCGTCCAAAGGGAGAATCCATTGATGTCAGATGAAGATATTTTTCAACGTGCCAGAAGGATTGTTGTTGGAACAATTCAGGTACATATCCAGTAATATTTATTTCATCTTATTGAAACAATTTATTACAGTTATTTCAATAGATATATATATATATATATATATATATATATATATATATTTCTTCTTCATTACAGATGACCCATTTTTTAAACTAGAAATAATAATTTTTTTCTTTCAATCATTCATCTTTCGATGCGAATGATTGTTGTTTATTATTAAAATAAAAATTTCAAAAATTATTCAGTCAGTTGGATAAAATTCCAACTTATTTATTTAATTGATTAATATTTTGATGAAAATTTTACAGAATATCATAATGTATGAATATTTACCGGCTTTATTGGGTGAAAAACTCGCGGATTATTCGGGCTACAAACCGGATCTTCATCCAGGAGTCAGCCATATATTCCAGAGTGCTGCTTTTCGCTTTGGTCATACCCTTATTCCACCGGGAATTTATCGGCGCGACGATAAGTGCAACTTTCTAATGACCCGGACAGGGAAACCCGCAATACGGTTGTGCAGTACATGGTGGGATTCAAACGTGAGTAAACCATTTTTTCGTAATAAAATACAAGATAATGATACTATATTCAGCTAAATAAAGTTCAGCTAAATAAAGTTCACTATAGTGTATTGAATGATAAAAATTCTATTCACCTATAGGAAGTAGTGTCAAATAATACAATAGAGCAGTTAATAATGGGAATGGCATCACAACTAGCAGAAAAAGAAGATAATTTACTGAATGATGATATCAGAAATAATTTATTTGGTCCAATGGAATTTTCTCGACGAGACCTTGGCGCTCTCAATATTATGCGTGGACGAGATAACGGTCTACCGGATTACAACACAGCTCGGACTTATTTTAATTTACCGAAAAGGAAGACTTGGGAAGAGATAAATCCAGAGATGTTTAATAAAAATCCTGACATGCTTCGAGAGCTTAAAGAAATTCATGGAAATAATTTAAATAATATTGATGTCTACATTGGAGGAATGTTAGAATCATCTGATGGACCTGGAGAACTATTTACTACTGTAATAAAAGAACAATTTGAACGATTAAGAGATTCGGATCGGTTTTGGTTTGAAAATCAGGATTCTGGGTAATTTTTCATAAGTTTTATTCAAGTTTATTATTTCATATCAATTAATTATTAATATTTATTAATAAATAATCATTTATTTCATCAATAACAATATTTATAATAATTTTAGAGTCTTTACCAAAAGTGAAATTGACGAAATAAGACGAGTAACGTTTTGGGATGTCATAACAAACACAACTCAAATTAATCCTGAATCAATTCAAAAAAATGTTTTTGTGTGGGCAGAATTAGATCCTTGTCCTCAACCAGAACAACTCAAAGGATCAATGCTTGACTCTTGCGTGCCATTACAAAGATATGATTACTTTGAAGGAAGTGAATTAGTCTATATTTATGCATGCATCTTTTTGGGTTTTATTCCAATTCTTTGTGCTGGTGCAGGGTATGGAGTGATAAAACTTCAAAATCGTAGAAGAAGAAAATTGAAAATTGTACAAGAATCTATTAAACGACGTAGTGGACGCAATGGATGTATTAGTAATGGTCGAATAGATAAGATGATTGTTCGAGAATGGTTACATGCTAATCATAAACGTTTGGTTAAAGTGAAATTCGGGCCAGAAGCAGCTCTTCATATCGTAGATCGTAAAGGCGAGAATCTGCGAACGTTCGATTTCTGTGGGGTCAATGTAGTCGCTGTTGAAGAGTCTCAGGTGACATAAAAGTTTTCTAAAATCTTTTTAAAGTATTTGGTGAGTCATCAATTTGCTTTCATCATCATTAGGAATGTGAGAGCGGTCACGGAAAGGCTTTGGTACTCTTACGTATCCCTCGAGACTACGACCTTGTCCTTGAACTAGATTCACTCAACTCTCGAGGAAAGTTTATCGCTAAACTGGAGGCATTCCTTGCCGCCCATAAGAAACACTTGACTATAGTACATACGAATCGTGACATAATGTTGGCTAAAGCTGAAACTAAGGAAAGAAGACAAAAGAAACTCGAACAGTTCTTTCGGGAAGCGTATGCTTTGACCTTTGGTTTACGTCCGGGTGAAAGGCGACGACGAAGAAGCGAGGAAACCGAAGATGGTGAGGTAGTAACAGTCATGAGAACTTCTTTATCAAAAAGTGAATTTGCTAGTGCCTTGGGCATGAGACCTGATGCAGTTTTTGTTAAGAAAATGTTTAATATCGTTGACAAAGATGGTGATGGCCGAATATCTTTTCAGGTATTCAGATTTATTTTTTCAGTATATTTTTATGTTACGCGTAAGTTTTCTTTTTTTTCTAACATGCGTTACACATTTAGGAGTTTTTAGATACCGTCTTATTATTTTCACGAGGCAAAACTGAAGATAAACTTCGAATTATTTTTGATATGTGTGACAAAGATAGTAATGGAGTCATTGATAAAGAAGAATTATCAGAGATGTTACGATCATTAGTCGAAATAGCTAGAACTACTAGTCTATCCGACGATCATGTGACGGAGTTGATTGATGGAATGTTTCAAGTAATTATTATTTCCTTATTATGTTTCAAAGAACATGAAATCCAAGATTACAAAAAATTTCATTTTAATAACAATAATTATTAGTTCTTTAGAAATTTTTCATAATATTGTGAAGGATAATAAGTATAATTTAGCCATATGTCATTATTATTATCTATACTCAGAGAGAAAATAATTTAATAAGTTATTTGAATGTCTTGGAATTTCTTTTTCTTTACATTGTTATTTTAAATAATATAACATAATAAAATTAAATAACAATTAATCTAAATTGATAAAAGAATATTTCAAGATTTTTTATTTTTCAAACAAAAAAAAACATTCTATAATATGATAGTTTATATTTATAATAATGATGATGACGTTGAGGTAAATATCGAGTTTCACAGGGTGCTGGATTGGAAAGGAAGGAGTATCTTACGTACAATGATTTCAAGTTGATGATGAACGAGTACAAAGGTGATTTTGTGGCTATTGGATTAGACTGCAAAGGAGCAAAACAAAATTTCCTGGATACTTCAACAAATGTTGCTCGTATGACTAGTTTCCATATTGAACAGTTACCTCCAGAAGCAACTAAATGTTGGATACGAAAACAATGGGACGGAATTTCAACATTTCTTGAGGAAAATCGTCAAAATATTTTCTATCTGTTCATTTTTTATGTCGTGACAATAGCCCTATTTGTCGAAAGATTTATACGTAAGTTTCGAAATTGATTGATTATTTCTTTCATATTTTATACCTTTATTAATCATTCTTTTTTCTCTCTTTTTCTCTAGATTACTCATTTATGACAGAGCATACCGATTTAAGACATATCATGGGCGTAGGAATTGCCATAACTCGTGGATCAGCAGCGGCTCTTTCGTTTTGCTATAGTCTTTTGCTGTTAACGATGTCAAGAAATCTTTTAACAAAGCTGAAAGAATTTTCTATTCAACAATACATTCCATTAGACTCTCATATTCAATTCCACAAGATCGCGGCATGCACTGCGCTCTTTTTTTCTGTTCTTCATACTGTAGGACATATTGTCAATTTTTACCATGTATCTACACAACCTATTTCACATCTGCGGTGTTTAACAAGTGAAATGAGTTTTCCCAGTGATGCAAGACCTACAATATCTTTCTGGTTATTTCAAACTATTACTGGAGTAACTGGTATTTTACTCGTTATTGTTATGACGATTATATTTGTTTTTGCACATCCAACTATTCGACAGAAAGCATATAAATTTTTTTGGTCAACTCACAGCCTTTACATTTTACTTTATGCTTTATGTTTAATTCACGGATTAGCAAGACTAACGGGAGCTCCACGATTTTGGATATTTTTTATTGGTCCCGGAATAATTTACGCTTTGGACAAGGTATGAATATTAATGATTAATATTTGAAAGTCAAAAAATTTAAAAACTATTTTTATTAGGTTGTAAGTCTTCGCACCAAGTACATGGCTCTGGATATAATTGAAACAGAATTGCTTCCCTCCGATGTGATAAAAATAAAATTCTATCGTCCTCCAAACCTTAAGTATCTTTCTGGTCAATGGGTACGACTAGCTTGTACTGTGTTTGGATCTAACGAGTTTCACTCGTTTACATTGACCTCGGCACCGCATGAAAACTTTCTCTCATGTCATATCAAGGCTCAGGGACCTTGGACATGGAAGCTTAGAAGCTATTTTGACCCATGTAATTATAATCCGGAAGATGAACATCCAAAAATTCGAATTGAAGGTCCATTTGGAGGTGGTAATCAAGATTGGTATAAGTTTGAGGTTGCTGTGATGGTAGGAGGTGGTATAGGCGTTACTCCTTATGCTTCGATGTTGAATGATTTAGTTTTTGGCACTTCCACTAACAGATATTCTGGTGTTGCTTGTAAAAAGGTATAGTTTTTTTTAAATATTAGTTTGCACTTGATTTGATTTCGAAAACAAAAAAAATAATCAAAGATTGTTAATGATTATTATTTTATTTCGATAGTAAAAATTATAATATTTTTAAATTTGAAAAATTCACGTAATTGAAAAGTTTGATTTTTAAAATTTTTAGGTTTATTTCCTGTGGATTTGCCCCTCGCATAAACATTTTGAGTGGTTCATTGACGTTTTAAGAGACGTTGAACGTAAAGACGTCACTGATGTCTTAGAAATTCACATATTTATAACTCAGTTCTTTCACAAATTTGATCTTCGAACGACTATGCTTGTAAGTTATTTATTCTCCAACATATCATCAAAATAAAATATTGAGATAACTCAAATGATGATAAAATAAATTTTTTTTTCTTACAGTATATATGCGAAAATCATTTCCAAAGACTGTCAAAAAAAAGTATATTCACGGGACTGAAAGCAATTAATCATTTCGGTAGACCAGACATGACATCTTTCCTTAAATTTGTGCAAAAAAAACACAGCTATGTTAGTAAAATAGGGGTATTTAGCTGTGGACCTCGACCTTTAACAAAAAGTGTTATGTCTGCTTGTGATCAAGTGAATAAAGGTCGAAAATTGCCATATTTTATTCACCATTTCGAAAACTTTGGATAATATAAATTATCTTCATTAGGCATCAATGATTTTTATACTTTTAAATTTATACCAATTTTTGTATATAACTAGCAAGCGTGTACATGTATTATAATAAAGTACTTAATTTATGATTAACTCAGTTGTTTACATTCATTTTATAATCTTTATTATTTCAATAAATTCATCAATTAATTAGTCGTATAAAATTAATTATTATATTATTTTAAAGATTAATATGATAAATATAAATTAGTCTATTACATAAATATGATGAGCATCAAATGACCCTTCGTGAAATTGGTGGAAATGGATATGACCAGTTGGCCTTGCTTGAATCATCGTTCATTCTGTGATGAAAGTCTGACATCTCATGAGATACAAATCCACAATTTACAACGCCTTCATGTATCCTTTGATTGTTACTACCCAATTTCGATGGAATGCTGATTTTTATCACATAGAGAATAGAATATAAAAAACATATAAGTATTTAGAATTTTAATTTAAAAATAAAGCAAAAAAAAAAAGATAATTAAATACATTTACCTTGAAGAAACTCTTTCATCAAAATCGTCTTCATTCATTTTTGGTAATTTTTTACGAGTATTTCTCGTATCAAAACTCTCCTCTATGATAACATGTCTGTCATAAGGAGTGTCATAATCGACCTCGAGAATAGTTGAAAACTGATGGGGGAAAATTAAGTCAATTACTGTAATAATTATTCCGCAAAAAAGACAGCTAAATCCTTGAATAAATCGAATTTATAAATGAATTAATTACAAATTATCGTTAAATTATAAAGGTACTTATTAATATTAATATCTTACCAGCTACAAGGACAAGCCAATAATTCCAACCCAAGTCAAAAACTAACGTCGATCCATCAATATGAGCAACAAGTGGTTCACAAGGAAGTAAAGACCAGTATGTCAAGTTGGTACACAACATAAGAACACCAGTAAAAACCATGCTATATGCTCCATATCGGGGTACAACCACCAGCAAAAGATTCATCATTAACCAAGCGGCAAAACAGGTCCTGTGAACCCGGATACAGGTGTAGAATTTATTTAAAAAATTCTTAGAACAATCTATTGGATTTATTTGACTTACCAAAGCATTATTGATGCATAATGACCAGCTTCTCGATATTTAGCACCCCAGGAAAAACCTTCTTGATGAAGGCTAAAATACTCAGCAAGAGAAATGATTGGAAATGGTGCACCGTTATACAAAGCATGTTTAAACGATTCACTCATTTCCGTGGGACTTCTCCACCAAAACCTTTCATTATATTCAACATCACTAACTCCGTCAACTGTACTTTCAGTGTAGTTAATTACTGAAACAATAAAACAATTAGTTGTAAAAATAAATGATAATGATTAAAGGTTAATTTAGCTGTACCCTCTCAAGTCTTACAACTATAAGTGATGTTTATATGCATTAATCCAATGTAGCCACCAATTTCTGCAGAGGTCCTATGCCTGGAGAAGACGCTGTGGCTGCTAACGATTGAGGACGAGGTCGTATGCCAGGTGGAGCCATATTGTGCAACTATAACAGAACATACGGGGAACGAATAGAAATCACAATTTGCGCAATATGATCCCGAAGAAAGAAGGTGAAGAAGAGTTGTTTTTGCTTAGATCATTCCTAATAATTTATTTATGTTTTCTCTTTTGATGATTAATTTTTTCTAACATAACTGACCTTGGATACTTGTTCCAACGAAGAGACTTAAAGTCACAGTAAAGAACGTTGTGATTCTCTGTAATAAAATATCATTATTTTTTCATTTAAAACCTTTCATTATTTCTACGTCACATACCTCCTTGCGTATGCCTGGGAATATAATAAGAAATGCGGTAAAAATTGTACAAAATACAACGAATATTGTTATCAGGTGTACGTCACCTGTTACGGGTGTACGGTTAGTATAACTATATAACGTTGGACCACCGTCATGACGAAATGCATCAAACCACCCCTTCATCTTGTAATCTATAATAATATTTTTTAATATTATTTAAAATTATCAATTATTTATTATTTCTGTCCTCAATATGATATAGAAAATATACTTACGTGCATTCACATAGGTTTATCTTATGCTTTCTCATTAATTTTTATATAATAAAAATATTGACATTAATTTAAATGCATGCGTTCGGTTCAAGGAACTCATTGTCGCGTGATATTACACACGTATCAACAATACAAAGCACGCCAAGAAAACACTACGAGCATAATTAATAAATCAACTTTAGTCACTTTCACATTATTTTATTTATTTTAGAAAAACATGAAAAAAAGTGAGATAAAAAAATATATAATAATTTAAAAGACAAAAAAAACTAAATTTTCTCTTTAGATTGATATACTACACATAATACATATGAATAAGTGATTTTATTAGTAGAGATAAAAGTTAATAAAGATGAATGTTGTATGTGAAGTCTTTTTTTCTCTTCTCACTTAATAAAGTTAAATGAAGATGAGTTAACTGATGATGATGATGATGATGATTCTTCAACCAAAGTGGCTCAAAGACTGACCCAAGTAGGTTAACAGGTATTCAGTTGAAAGTGGCCTCAACCAACGTGGAAGGCGATGGTAAACGTAGAAGGGAGAAAAGTATCAAGTGGGAGACGTATCTATCGAGCCATATCCTCGATGCATTCTCTGAATCTTACATTGTTTTACAACATCCTGGTATTGCTGACAATTGAATGTTACTAATCATCAGTGCAAGTAATTACCGTTATCGCAGTTGTCATCATCACTTTTTTTTAATGACAAAGTAATTTTACAATGGAGAATTATATATATTGACATTAAAAAAAAATTTGTAATATTTACAAGACAAAATGATATTAATAATAAGAAGAATATTAAGCGTGAGTATTTGGAGCAAATTTTACAGAGGATGAATTTAGGAAACATGGAAGTGATTCTTTACTTTTCGTTTGATTTTTAACGGTCGTTGGTCTATTTCTTAAAGACATGAGTCGACGAGTGAGAAGCTTAGAGTCTATACAGACGAGTCGGTGAATTGCAATATAACATAGAAGCACACAAAACGGGCTGTCTATTTCGAGTATGTCTAATTCCGTACGCATGATGGCATACGTTAAACTGTGAGATTGGAGATCGAGTTTGGTACATGTATATGTGTATAAGTGGCTCCGGAAAAGTTGAGCCAAGTCACACAGTCGTTTAGATACAGCGGAACTACCAAGAAGATTCAGGTGCTCTCCATCCTCTTCTTCATCATCATCATCATCACCGTGCAAATATTGATCTGCCAACTCACTGTAAGGTAAAAAGACTCCAAGTTAACTTTCTCCACTTGTTGCGTTTATATTCTTCAACTCTGTTCATAAATTCATCATTCATATATCTTTTAATGCATTTCTTTTTCTCAGTAAAAATTAACTTCAATAAATGACTATTTATTTATCTTATTGAATCTAAGTGGTAATATAGCAGCTTATTTCCACTTTACCTACTATACGTTTATGTTGTTTATTCGTCAGACCGTAAAAGGCGACGTACGAGACCAACCGCTGGCTCGATTTTTCCTCCAGAGATATACAAGCACATTTATAACTTTACTATGAAGATACGAATAAAGACGTAACGGCTAAAAAAGTCCAATGAGTACGTCGCTTCCTCCGTTCTTCTTTTGCATCTATCCTATATAATGCGCAAAATTATTTATAGAGATACGACCTCGTGTAGACTGTTGGCTTTTCTAAAAGTATTAAAAAAAAATATATATATATATATTTTTTTTTTTTATTCACTTTAATAATCGTTTGTTGCCGCTACTAAACTACAATGCTTTCTGTTTCATTTCATATAATTAAGTAATCTTGTCTTATGCACTCACACTCTTCGGAAATATTTAGTTTCACTCAGTAAAAAAAATAAAAATTGTTTCACTGGCTCAATAAATGATATTCACAAAATTTTCTTCATTGCAGCCAGTTTCTCGGGTATCTTTCTTCGTCATGTCGGAAATTCAAGGTCAGTTAACTGCTCATACATAAATTGTTGTTCAGATGCTAAAATCAATGAAATGTATTCATGACTCAATAATCATTCAGTCAGTTAGTAAAATGAGCGCCAACAATAGTTTTATTAAGTCCAACTTACATCTTGATATCATAACATCATTATGATTGGCTGTTGGAAGATAAGAAGGAAAACAAAACAACTGTTTCAGGCGTTAAATCTATCAACGAGGTAGCAGAGGATGATGATAAGAATCTAGTATCAGCTATCAGTAATAAATCAGTGGATCGTGAGCGGCCAGAAGAAGAAGAATATCATCAGGCGACAAATCTACAAAATGTCCAGGAGACTTCATCAGGTTTGGCTCGTTGAACAAAATAATTGACAACGGGCTGGTGTTGATGCAGACGTTCTTTCAGAGATGATGAGGGCCCTAGAGGACATCGGAAAAACACTGGACATTCAACAACACGAATCAAAGGATCAAACTCCAAAGAGGGGCGAAGTGGTTGGAAGATCAGTTGGTGAGTGCAGGAATATATTGCCCATATTAGTAGAACATTTACGCTCGGCTCTTGAGTTAAGTGCTGACAGTTCAAACCGCAGTATTGCCAACGCAGAGTCACTGGCCCTTGATCCGCTGAGCCGTTGCAATTTTCAATACGAATCTGAAACTAAACTGCCATTATCACTTCAAAATATGGATTTGAATTTCTTTGGAGATCTTCTTGTCTTTGATATTAAAACTGCATTAGTACGTCTTCAGGAAATACTTTGTCGTGTTAATGGTGATGCTTTAAGTCGATACAGTTCAACTTTAGAACCGAGTGATAGACTGAATCTTCTTCAACTTATCTCCAATCTTGTGGCTAATTTGAAAAATGCAAATATGGAAAATTTACCGCAACAACCACCATCTACGATTAATCCTGTACCGATGGTAGTAAAAAAAAAACAAAGTTCAAGACGTAGAGATAGGCATACTATTGGAGTGAGTAGTGAAGAGCTTGCAAGAGCTAGAAAATGGTTGGAAGAAAAAGGAACAGGTATTTCGTTAATTTCTCAACGACTTTCTCTTGCGCCTCAAACAATTCAATTGGAAAATTTAAATATCACAAAAGATGAAATAAAAGAGAAGGCTTTTGAGAACTCTCGAGCATGTGACAAACATATGAAGGACGCAATAAATCAGCAACAGTCGCTCCATAGCAAGAGTAAAGACATCGAGGTCAATACAATACCAGGTAAACATGAATTAAAAGAGACTAAAGTAATGAATGGTACTATTGCAGAAAAATTTAACGAAGCTATTGATGTCACTGAATCTTCTACATTCATCAACAAGTGTAATAAATTTTCAGCAAAAAAGTTCAAGATTAAACGTGCAAATACTATTGATATTCCAAATTATTTAAAACTTCAAGCACAAAAATCTCAATCAACTAGTCCTGGTCTCAAGAGACCGATTGATATTAGTGATCGGTTGTCTTGGAATGCTTCTCAAGCTTCCAATATTATTCCTTCTTTTGAACCAAAAACTGAAAATGATCGTAAATTTCTTGCACTCATTAATCGAAATAATGAAACTAATGGAAATACAATTGTAAATCAGCCTTTCAAGAGCTTCAATTATCGACAAACCAGTTCAATAGCTGACAAAAATTGGAAAAGTCGATTCTCTAATATTAAAACTACATTTGACAAGCCGTTATTGCCTGTTTCTGCTGATGAATCATCACGAAGAAATTCTAGAGATGATGGTAAAGAAAGTTTTACTAAAGATCGTGAAAAAGGGAAAATTTTTGTGGCATCTTCAAGACCTAATAAACTTAGAGAAATACCTTCAAGTTCACATAATATTTCTTTTGAAAAATATCCCATTTTTAATCATGCTGCCACCTCACCTTTTCAAAAAATCCAAAGTTTACAAAAAAATATCAACAAAGATATAGAAAAACCTTTATCTTCATTTTATCTTCCAGCTTGTGCTTCCAATGGAATGTTGAGAGCCAAAATGAAAATGTTCGATCAGGAATCTGTTGAATCATCATCATCGTCGTCATCTTTACCACTAGTACAATTAAGTGGAGGTGTCAATGTTAATAGAAAATCTGAAAAAATTCGAAAAGGTGAAGAATTAAATGATAATTCGATTAAACAGTGCAATAACATTGTTCATCACGATGTATATGATAAAAATCGACAATACACAGTGCTCAACAATAATGATAAAATTAAAATAGATATTCCCGAAATTCAACGACAACAAAGTGTTGCAGTACAAACGAATAATGATTCAATTCAAGCAAATAATATAGAGAATGAACAACATGACTCATCGATCATTCCTCAACAAATCTGTTCACATCCTTCACGGACGTATCAACCACTTGTGCCAAAAATTTTCTACTCTGAGAGCGACTATTCAATCTATGTACCACCTAAATTAGCATCAAGAGAACTAGAATTTTTTGTCGATTCTTCAATGAATAATAAGACCGATAAAAAACATTGGAAACATGATTCAATTAATGGAGATCAGATTACAAATGATATCTCAGATTATTCATTTATGGATCAAAATATTGAGAATCAAGACATTAGTGAAAATCGAATTATTACCAGATATACTAGTGCTATTGGAACTGTGGAAGAATCGCCATCGTTAAGCTCACCATCTTCAGTACAACATTTAACCCCTGTTTTATCTCCTAACTATCATCAGGAAACTATATCAACACCTCAACCAGTGATTTTTCACAATGATGTTCAAAGACACAATATGTTGCAACAAAGTCTAATTCGTCATTTTCAACATCAAAATGATGAACAAAATAAATGTAATCAGGTTTTGAATACAAGCCAAAGATATCAAAATACTCAATCTAATCAAGACAATAATTTTTTGCCAATTGTTCATCCAATACAGCCTTTTAATGATCGAGAATCATGTGAACCATTAATAGAAAATCATAATACTCAAGAAAAAATTAATATATTTGAATCAAAATCTCATAATATTAACAGAAATAAACCAGAGGCTTTGATGCTTCCTACGCTTCAATATGCATCTACAGCACTACCGAAAATTAATGTTGTCAGTCCACCACACATCCAACCATTAGGGTTTACTAGTGCACAGATAACCACACCTATCCTGAAGAAGTATTCAACCAATCCAATTGATTCTAGTGATGAGTACTTGGTTTCATGTGCTAATAAACCTCACAGATCAATTGTTTTATCCAAATCTGAGTCTTGGCATCAATTAGCATTATCTAAAAATCATCTTCAAATACCGCCACCAAATCATCCACCTCATAAACCACCTAGAATAAGTGCTCAAACTTCCAAACATATTGAACCTTTATCTGATACTTTTAAAAAAATGGAAAAAGTTCAGAGTTATTTTATAAATGATCAAAAACATAGAGAATCAAAAAATCGTCCATCATTTTCTCCTAAACAGACTCAGGGAGTACTTTCAAGGAGTCACACAATGCCTCATATTTTCGATGACGCGTCAGAAGTTGATAAAGCATTCGACAGTTTATTTGAAGAAACTACCCGTGATAATCGACATTAATATTTCTTAAGAATTTTATTACTACATAAAATCATTATTAAGAGTTGTAAAAAGAAATATTAAATTAAATTGTAATTAAATTAACTCTTATAAGTTTATTATTATCATTATTTTTATTTTTCAATTTTCGAATTAGAAATGATGGAAAGGGTAATGAGAACACCAATAAGTGTGAGTTAATTCTTTCAATTTTGTTTATTCAGTTTAGCGGCCCTTTTAGTAATTAGTAAGGAAAAAGAACTAATGATAAATATTGAAAATGTCATTTTAACAGTTTCGATATAGTGATTGTTGCTAGTGATTACCAGCTTAGTAGAGATAGAGATTATCATTAAACTGGTCGATTATCTAACGCAGGACACCTTTATTATGAATCAATTTTTGATTTATTATTTATATTTTTAATTTTTTTTAAATTCATCAGTTGAAAAGTATTTAGTATTATTATATAATAATTAATCTAATGGAATAAAAAATGGTTATATTTGAATATCAATTACCAGTATAATAACTAAATATTAAATATTAATGACTCTAATTGAAAATAATCTTTTTATTGCTAAATCGACATTAAATCATTTTACAATGTAAAAAAATTGTTAATAAAAAATAATTAAAAATCTTCACAATTGATTCAGTCTCGCGTTAATCGTCCAATTATGTTTTAGTTTATTCTTTTTTTTTCATTTTTATTTTTATGATAAAAAGTTACATGGAATATTTTTTCCTTTCAATTTTATTTGTAATTAATTTATTGATGCATGAAATTGAGATTGTTTAAAATAATATAACAAACATATTTAGTCCTTCACTTACTTAATTTATTTATTAACCCTTTTTTGATTGCATGTTCCTTTTTCAGTGGCTAAGAAATCCATGTCGCCGTTCGATAAATTTCGTGAACTTGATCGACAAAATAGTCTACCAAGTTCTCCAAGGTAATTACAAATATAAATTATTATTTGTAATTATGATAATTGACAAAGTAGTTCACGAAAAAAAATTGTCATTCTTATTTAGTACACCAAAGACTCCAGGAAAAGAGTTTTCTTTCAAATTCACTGATCCTGTTGTTCACAATAATGCTCTTCAAATTAAAGAAAGATTGTTAGCATGGTGTCGTTCTAAAACAAAAGAGTATGAGGTAATTATATCAATGAATCATATGCTGTTTAAAATAATTATCATATTTAAAAGTTAAATTGAAATTGTAATCTTTAGAATATTCAAATTGATAACTTTTCAACAAGTTGGAACAATGGCCTTGCTTTTTGTGCATTACTACATCATTTTAGACCTGAAGCATTCGATTATGGAAATCTTAAACCAGAAAATCGCAGAAAAAACTTCGAGTTGGCCTTCGAAAAAGCAGAGTAAGATGAAGCTAATTGTTAAAGTCAATCGAAAAATACTGAATAAATGATTTGTACTACCTTTTCAGAGAGGTGGCTGGGATTACACCTCTTCTAGATGTAGATGACATGGTAAAAATGAAAAAGCCTGATTGGAAATGCGTTTTCACTTACGTACAGTCAATATATCGTCGGTTTAAAGATGAAGATTAATTTTAATTCTTTGACTAAAAATAATTACGTAATTTGTTCATACTCTTTTATTCTTGTTGTTTTTTATATTGATGTTATTTGTGATATGTATGAATTATACGTGCATTTAAATATATTATCAATTAAGTAGATTAATTTACATAGTTACAAGTACTGAAAATCATTTATTTATGTTAATTATCAAATGTTTATAATGTCTGTTGCAGAATTTTATTACAACTTTTATAATTGCTAAATATAACATCTGAATAACACAAACTCTAAACATTTTATGATATTTTATAAAAAAGTAATTGAATTTTTTCTTTTCTCTTGTATACAAAAATTATTTAATTATTTAAAATCATACTATAAAACAATTAATTCATTGCGTTATGAGAAATCAAATTACAAAAGTCACTACTAGGATGGGAAACTTTTTTTATATGAAGAAAAAAAAACTTAATGATTATTGAAGAATACTTAAGTATGGTCATTAATAATTAATTATTTATATCGTAATTCATTAATTGATAAATCGGCTAATTTTAAAGATGGATCTATAAATATTATAACACACTATCTTCCAATGAATTATTGATATCATTTCGATCTTCTCCAATCATTTCCTACAATATAAAAAATTTTTTTGTAGAAATTTATAAGTGATTGATTTTTTGAATAATTTTAATTATTACTATTAATGTTATCCCATTTGAATAAATAAATGTTAATTATTACCTGAAGAACTTCAACAAGAGCTCTTGATTCATCCAACATTTCTCTGTAAATTCGATTCTCTTCCTCTAATTTTATTACTTTTTCACTCAAGTCTCGATTTTCTTCTAATGCATCGTCGAGAGCGATTCGGCGTCTTTCAGCTAACACTTGCCAATAATTTTCACTTGGACCAGCTATAAAAAAATGTTAGTTCAATTTGTAAGTTTGAATTATTATATAAAAGTATATTATTTTTTACAAAAATTTTTGATTTTATTAGATCTTTATACCTTCAGATGTTAAGTCTTCAATTTCAATCATAATTTTTTCGCCCCTGGCAGTTTGACAGGCTTTGTCTTTACACGTAATTTTGTCTTTTTGAACAACTACCGTGTTTTTCTTTACAGTTTTCTTGTTATCTTTTTTTAAAACTTCAGATTTCATTTTTTCTGACATTTCACTATAATAAAATTAATAATTACAAATAATCAAATAAATGTATACAAATTATATGGTATAAATTTCAATAAAGATACTTACTCCTTAACGGATCCTTTGCTAGATGCTGTTGATCTAAGTGTTCTACCTCCTGCGACTAAATTTTCCTTGTCTGTAGCTGTTGGCTGAAGCGTGTGTAATGGTTTTTTTATTTTTTCTTGCTAAAAATAATCACTTTATTAATAAAATTCTACAACTATCTGATTAAATATTAAAAAAGCATTGCAACGGTCATCTTTCTAACCTCTGAAGTTACTGTATGTAACGTAGACGTTGTATTTGTGCTTCCTTCTTTCATGTTAACTATTTATTCACTACTTTAGTATATAAATTTTAAAAGAAAGCTTTGAAATATTAATTATTTTAATTTTAATTTCTTTTTAACTCATAATAACTAACAGCTATACTAAAAATAAACACGAGTAAACAATAAGTTTGGCGGGAATGCTGACCAACAGGTATAAAGCTATACGCATGCGTCAACGCGCACGCACACAGATTCGTAAACAACTCTTTTGTAGAAAGATGAAAAAAAATTTTAAATTCAACAATAATAAATTTTGATTTTGTTGACAAACGTTTGAACAAGTTTTAATTTATTATGAATATAATATAATAAAAAGGGTGAAGTGTGTGGCGCCGCCAATCGATAAATTTATGAAGCTAAACAATGGCATTTTTTCAACAGTAACTCGACGATTCTCTTTCCCCTTCATATGAAACTTGTGTGATGACACATACAGAAAGTTCCTTAAAGTGTTGATGAAAAACTGTCAGGTGGAGCAGTCTCGTCATTGGAATCGGAGTTAATGTAAAAGCTGAAACTACCGTTTGCATGGCTTCATATATTTGCTAATGATTTTATAACGTTTATTTTATGTTCATATGTGAAATAAAAAATAAGAAAATTTATATTCCATATTTATTATCAGTGGTTAAACAAGTTTAAGTTGAGAAAAGTAACAAGTTAGAATGGCGACTCAAGAAGAGTCTGTGGGAATCGGTGATTTTGTTCTCCTGGATGAAATTACAATTGAAAAAGTGGTTAATAATCTCCACACAAGGTTAATATTTTTTCTATTTCTGAATAAAAATAATTGTTTTTATTACAGTTTATTTGTTTTAAATTCCACAGTAAAATACTTTTATTATTATAAATAATTTTAATAGTGCAAATTATAATTGACAGATCGTCAATGATAGTCTTATCAATTAATATTCTTCAAAAGTTTGTAAAAATGTTTTATAGGACAGTAAGGTGTGGCTATATTTCAAAATTAAAAACTTTATTTATATACTGTTAAAAAATAAAAGTAATTTAAAATAAAATAATCAATTTTTTTGAATTCATCTCATGGCATATCGATTAAATTTATTGTAAATGGCTTATTTTGAATGAAATTTTTTTTATTTGTTTTTATACAAGTTACAAAAAAAGTAATGACTAAATAGTATCAATAGGAAAGTCACAACACTCCTACGTTTACTAATTATTATTCCATGAGTTATCCGCTCCAAAAATTCTGTAGCGTTAGGAATAATAAATAATAGTGAAAAAATTTCATTATTCAAAAGTATTTTTATATATATATATATATATATATATATAGATGATTCATTTAATACATCACACTGTCATTTGACAACTTTTTAAGATTTACACCAAATCTTAGTCATGCTTCTTGATATGCATATTAATTCGATAATTATCATGAATAAAAATAATAGATATAATTTTATTTTATGATGATTAAGTGCATAAAAATATAAGACATTCATCTTACTCACCGCTAAAATTCTTCAGTCCATAAAATATTTATGACTCATGTTTATTTTTTATTTTTTAATTTTTTTTTTTGCTCACTATTTAATGATAAGTATTATCTTGACATAATTTTTATCTAAAGCACAAAAGATAATAGAAGAATATATAGACGAATTCCTTTACATAACTATTATTTATTAAATTACTACTTAAATCTTTACACAATTTTTTTTTATACTTGAATTTTTAGTTTAATTAATTTTTTCAGATTCAATGGCGAGAAATATTATACATATATTGGAGAAGTTCTTGTCAGTGTTAATCCTTATAGAAATACGAACATTTATGGACAGGATCAAATCAATAAATATAAAAGTAATTATATTCGATTTTTAAAAATAGATAAAAAGTTTAAAAATTAAAAGTACTCAATGTATATATTTAATTATATTTTTTTGATATCATTTTTGAATTTGTGATCTTTTTTGATAGATAGAGAACTTTTCGAAAATCCCCCACATATTTTTGCAATTGCAAATGCTGTTCATAGAGAGATGAAGCAACAAGGAAAAGACACGTGTATTGTGATAAGCGGCAAGTCAGGATCTGGAAAAACGGAAGCTAGCAAAATTATAATGAAATATATAGCAGCCATAACTAATCTATCAGGTCAACAAGAAATTGAAAGGTTTTTACATGAGTTTTAATAAATATAAATTAAATGAATAGTTAATTTATAAGAAAAAATACCTAATTGTAAATTAATTTTTTTAGGGTGAAAAACATTTTAATTCAGTCAAACTCAATATTAGAAGCTTTTGGAAATGCAAAAACAAACAGAAATGACAATTCATCAAGATTTGGAAAATATATGGACATTAATTTTGACTTTAAAGGTGATCCATTCGGTGGTCATGTAACAAATTATCTTCTTGAAAAATCTCGCGTTGTTTATCAACAAAAAGGCGAAAGAAATTTCCATTGTTTTTATCAGGTTATTACTTTATTATTTAATAACATAATACTTTTTGTACTTGGATAAATTTTAAAATTCATTAAATAATCATTTTATTGTAAATATTTTTTTAACAATAATTAAATATTAAAATTATTTTATTTTTTCCTCATAGTTATTGTATGGATGTAATGAAGGAGAGTTAAATAAACTTGGACTAGTGCCTGATGTAGGTAAATATTCGTATGTAAGTCGTAACAAAGATACTAAAATGAGTGCGACTGACAGAAATGACTATAAAGCAATCATTTCTGCAATGAAAACTTTGGGGTTTTTTACAAATGAAATACAGACTGTTTGGGATATTATCGCTGGCATATTACATCTTGTAAGTTTTTTTTTCTTTTAAAAAAATTTTTATTCAAAAGTACTATCAATTTATATATATATATATATATATATATATTTTAATTTATTGGTCCTTAATGACATATATATTTTAATGAACGAATTTTTTATTTTTTTTTATTTTTTAGGGCAATGTAACATTTACATTAGAAGATGATAGTCTAGTAATTAATAATAAAGCAGCCCTAAATGAAACTGCGAAATGTTTTTCAATAAGTCCCAATAAATTTAGCACTGCATTATCTGAAAGAGTAATTGCAGCTGGTGGTGAAGTAATGCAAAAAAGACACACATCAACAGAGGCTGAATACGGTAGAGATGCTTTGGCAAAGGCTATCTATGAGCGATTATTTTCATGGATTGTTTCAAGAATAAATGGATCAATTAATATTGATGATAATTCATCATATAAAAGTTATAAAGGAACGCTGATTGGAGTTTTAGATATTTACGGTTTTGAAATATTCAATACCAATAGTTTTGAACAATTTTGTATTAATTATTGCAATGAAAAATTACAACAGTTATTTATTGAACTTGTCCTGAAACAAGAACAAGAAGAATACAAAAGAGAAGGTATCACTTGGCAGTTTGTAGAATATTTTAATAACCAAATTATTTGTGATTTGGTTGAACAACCATATACAGGAATTATAGCTATTATGGATGAAGCTTGTTTGAATGTTGGCAAAGTTACTGATGAGGTATAAATAAATAAAATATTTTTCAATATTTTTAAAAATGTTATTTATTAAAATTCAATGATCTAAAGATAATTTTGTTACACGATAAAAAAGTAAAAAATTTATTAATTTTTATTTTAAATTTTAAAAATTATTTTTATTTGTTCAAGATGCTGTTAGAAGCAATGGATAAACGGTTAGCAAATCACAAGCATTTCACAACTCGTCAATCTAATCCAATGGACAAAGAATTACAACATAAAACGCAGTTTCGAATAAAACATTATGCTGGAGACGTAGTTTATAATGTTGAAGGTTTTTTAGATAAAAATAAAGATACCTTATTCCAAGACTTCAAACGTTTAATGTATAATAGTCAGAATAAAATAGTGAGTTCTATGTGGCCAGAAGGATCCGAAAATATAACTAAAGTAAGTTTTTTAATAAATTTAAAAGCATCTATTAATAATTCGATAATGTATAACATTTATTTATATAACATTATTTTCTATTATAATTATATTTGTTGATAACTATTAATATTTACATAAATTCTTAATTAATTTGATTGATTTATAGACAACAAAGAGGCCATTAACTGCTAGCACACTGTTTAAAAATTCAATGATTGCATTGGTGAAAAATTTAATGAGCAAAGAACCTTTTTATGTACGATGTATTAAACCGAATGAAGTTAAATTACCTATGGTGTTCGATGAAGAGGAAGTTGAACATCAAGTGAGATATCTGGGGTTACTTGAATATATTCGTGTTAAGCGTGCAGGATTTGTGTATAGACAACGTTACGATAAATTTTTGAAAAGGTAAAATAAAAAGAACATTCAATATTTAGTACCATTAATATCTTCTTAATGAAATATTAAACTTGGATATTTGACTTTATCATCTAGATATAAAATGATTTCTCAGTACACTTGGCCAAACTTTCGTGGTGGTAATGATAGAGACGGTGTCCAGACATTGATGGAAGAGAAAGGATTTGCTCACGATATAAAATATGGTCAGACAAAAATATTTATTCGTTCACCTAGAACGTTATTTGCTCTAGAGAAAGCTCGGAGTGATTTGATACCCGGAATAGTTGTTTTATTACAAAAACAATGGCGAGGATATTTATGTCGTAGAAATTACAAAAGAATGCGAGCTATTTTAGTGATAATGAGACATTATCGTCGTTATAAACAACGTTCTTATATATGTCAACTTCAACAAACATTTAAATCTGCTAAAACGATGAAAAAATATGGCAAACTGTTACCGTGGCCGCGTGATAATTATGCAATAAGACCAGTAATACCAGCTTTAAAAATGATGTATTCTCGGTGGAGAGCTTGGATGATTCTTCGAATTATTCCTCCGGAAGATAGACCGCAATTGATGTTAAAAATGGCAGCTGGTGCTGTATTGCGATTAAAACGCCAATATTGGGGTCAAGAAAGACGATGGGAAGGCAATTATTTATCTAAACCGGAAGAAAATGTTCATTATAATATTTATAATTCTGCGATGCATAATTTGAAAAGTATTGAACATTTCAAGACTATTGATTTTAGTGCATTTATTAAAAAAATTAATAAATTCGGTAAACAAACGGATCGAGTTTTAGTTGTGACTGATCATGCAATTTATAAATTAGAAAGTTTGAAATTTAAATCTATGAGAAAAGGTATTCCAATAGCTGAAATTACAGGAGTCAGTGTTTCTCCAGGAAGAGATCAGCTTGCAACGATTCATTCCAATAAAGGCAATGATTTTATTTTTTATATAGATGCTAAGGAAAATCGTGTCGGTGAACTTGTAGGAGTTTTGTGTTCTCGATATTACAAGTAAGTTCAAAAAACAAAATTTTTTCATATTTAAAATATTCCAATAAAAATGTCATCCGCTATTTTCAACTATTTTCGTTGCTCAACATTATCATTTTCTATTATTATATTTAATAATTAATTTAAAAAATAATTTATCAATAAAAATGATCAAAATAATAAATTAATATTCTATATAATACTTACGATGCTACAAAAAAATATTTATTTATGCTTCATATTACTTAAAAATAAATATATTTTTTCGTTACAGGATGAGAGGAAGTGATTTGCAAGTAAATGTAGATTCAAGATTTAAATGTATGATAGGAAATAAGAGCAAAGTTTTGCAGATTGAAGTACGACCGGATGTGATATCACCATTATTTAAAAAAGAAGGAGATCGAATTGTTTATATATTACCTTCAACCAATATGGATAATGGAGTTCATCGATAATAAAATAAAATTAATATAATTGAATTAAATAATCAGTGAAAAATTGAAATAATATCACACAAATGAGTTATTTGTACAAATAATTGTTGAGACTTGATTCCAGAGTATTCAAGATAGTTTTTTGCGTCATATAATTTTTATACTTGTTTAAAAATGTACTTAAATATGCGCTTAACTGCCCAGTTGATAAACAAATTAATGTTAAAATGAAAGAAAATAATAATTGAAATGTTTATTGTTGTAAATAGATAAGATGTTCAATAAGAAAACGAAAACACGCTGGCCGATTGTTGTTTTGTAATCTATAAATCGTACGATTTTTTTATGTGCCTTGTTCAGAAACACAATTGATAATTGATAAATAAAAATTCTATTTTTATGCCATTGTATAAGCAGCAATCAAAGCATAATTTTAAAAAAGTGTAAAAAAGAGTATTACATTTATATGATTTTATAAACGTAAATGAATGAATAATAAAATGATTTAACTATTTATAATTATTTTTTTAATTAAAAATAATTTCTATACTTTTTTATACGGAAGTTGAATCTTCACTTTCTGTATCACAATCAAGCCCATATATTCTACAGATATCCGATTCTAACCGATCTGAATTAACTGTTACTTCATATTTATTTTCTCCATGATTACCTGATGACTTCAATTTTACACAAGTCTCTTTAGCTTTGTACTCGTCACTTACAGCCATTGTTACTTTAAGCTCATTTTTTAAAAAATCTGGTGAGTTATCAGACTTTATTAAATATTTATCAGAAGTTATTTGCTTTGGTGATAATTTTTTTTTTTGATTTTCTGGACTTTTTTCATTTGTTTTCATTTTATTTTTTAAATTAATCTTTAAAACTTGATCAGAATCATTTTTTTTCCCTGGACTTTCGAGACATTTTTTCATCCATTTTGGAGGTTCACTTCCATAAACGTGAGTTTTTTTCATATACTTTGGACTACTAAGTATCATCGGTATTTCTGTTTCAATAACAGTTGTTATAACTTGTTCATTTTCATCAAAATTACTTTCTAAATATTTTTTTCTTGGTAATGCAACACTGAGTTTACCTATAACTTCATTTGATTCATCTTTAGTATCATAAGTATATGCATAATGTTTTTGAATATGTTTAGGCTCAACTTTTTCTTCTATTTGATCCATGAATTCGTCTTTTTCAATCATTTTTTCCAGTTCTACTTTTGGAATTCTTCCTTTAAAAAGCTCTTCACTTTCAGAAGTGGATTCTTGATGAATAAGAGAAGATTGACGAAAACTTCCAGTAATACTGTGTCTTTGTTTTGTCGGAGGATCTAATAATCTACGAAGACTGGAATTTCTGATTTCTGGTACTGACATTCGTTCTCGAGATGGTATTGGTAAAGTTGGTGGGATCTTCAAAATTGGAGCAAGAAATTGTCTTTCTGCTGGTGGCATCAAAGGTGATGCTGTTGCGACTATAACATTTTCTAACCCATCAGTTGGAATAAATTGTGGTTCCTTTCCTATTTCTTTAGTAGTAGAAATTCCTTGATGCTCTGAAATAGGAGAGCTTGCGATTGGAAGAAGTCTTCGATTTCTATTTGCTTCAGAATTCAATTGACTATCGAGACTAAACCTTTGTTTTGGTGTTCCAACGATTAATTTCAAGTCATTTTGCGTTTCTAATTCAGGTATTGAAAATCTGTCACGATTAAATTTAGTCGAAGCATGTACATCCTTATTGTATTTAAATCTTGCAGCTCCAAAGTCTAATTGATGTAATCTATCTCGTTGACTGACCTTTAATGAAGGACCAAACCTTTTGTGTTTTATAGGTGAGAGTAAGCCAATTGGCTTTTCATTCCAAGTACTCAATAAACAAGGCTGAGATAATCGTTGATGTTGTACACGCTGGGGATAATAATCTCCCGTTACAAGAGTAGGTTGTGATAATCGTTCTCTTTTTCCAGTATTATCAGTAGAACGAAGAATACGTCTAATATCAGGTTGTGACAATCGTGAACCTCGATGAACTCCAATATATTTTGTCGTTGTGTCTCCAAAAGAATGAACATTTGGAGTTGATAATCTTTCTTCTTGAATATGGCTATTGATACTATTATCTCCAGATGTTCTTAAACTCGAATAAGAAAATCTTGATCCTTTGATACCACCAAAACTTATACCAGAAAAGCTTGAATTTAATGTTGGTTGAGACATTCTGATTCTTCGGTCCGGCGAGAGACTTGATCTATGATGATCACTGTAAGGAATCATGAGAGTTGGAAGATTCGGTTGAGAATAACGACTTCTTTGACTTGCTGGAGAATAACTTGGTGGACAAGATGATCGTGTCGATCTTGTGCCTTGATAGGTTATTGCTGAGTCTTGAGATTCAATGCTTGATTGTGATTCTGGTGGCTTTCTAACTGTAATGATATGAAGATTAGGTTGAGATTTTCGTGTTTTTTTGCCTGATTGATTTGGTTTCTTTAAATGGTCAATGAGATTCGGTTGAGATAATCGAATACATGGATTTGGCCGAAGAGGGCCTTGTCTGTTTAGGTACCAAAGATCCCTACGGGAATAAGGCTCACATCAAAGAGTATCATCTTCACGAAGTCGCCTCATGAAAACTGGTCGTACATCCTCAAAGAAGGTTGGAAGATCTAATTCAGCAGCACGTGCTATTCCACCGTCTTTACATTCTAACCAGTATGTATCCATCAGACCTTTGCCTTTAACATCGACTAAACCACGATGCTGGATTTTAAAACCTCCTACTGCGTCTAAAGCTTTTTTCATTTCTAAACTGATATGAATTCGAAGAGCTATAATAAAAAAAAAATATTATTAATTGTTTTTATTAATATTTATAATAAGATACAATTGTTACCTTCTCCAGTTGATTCCATTCTGCTGGCAGTATTAACTGTATCACCAAATAAACAATATCGCGGCATTTTTGTTCCAACGATACCTGCAACTACGGGACCAGTATGAGCTCCACTTCGAATTTGTAAACGTTCTCCAGGACGTTTAGGAACTTGAAATACTGATGATGCATCTAGAAGATCGAGAGCCATTGTTGCAATCTCTGATACATGTTTATCACCTGAAATAAAAACTTATTATTACATTTATATTTTGGTCAAACAATTCTCACTTTGTGATGGAAATGACTCAATTATCAATTTATTAGTATTATTATTTTAATTGATACATGAATCGTCTTTCTCATAATTAAAATGATGAGTATCATTGATATTGACTTTAATCTATTTGTAATAATTTCAAACTAATAGGATGAATCATTTACGATGCATTTAAGTTACTAAAATTTATCTGTTTCTATTACATTATTAATTATAATGATTTAATCGTTTTACTGATAACAGTAGATAAAATATTCATGTATATTTTATTTATAATAAATTTTTGAATAATTTAAATTAAAATTAAATTAATAAATATTTTGATTATTACCATTTCGAACAGGTAGGCCTGATGCAACCATATAAGAATCACCTATAGTTTCAACTTTGTAAACATCATAGCATTCAATTCGAGCATCAAATAATTTGTAAATGGAATTTAAAAAGGTTACCACCTAGACAAATTATTTTCTTTTAATCACAAATTAATTATAATTTAAAATAAAAAATAATTGTGTTTCAATGAAATTGTAATGATAGAATATATTAATAATAAATGAAGAAATTGAAAGAATGAGAAAATGAAATTTTTTTATCATAATACTTCAAGCGGTGTATTTTCAGCAGCAATTTCCGTAAATCCAACAATATCACTAAAATATACAGTGACTGCTTCATAATACTCAGCTGGAACCTGTATTATCAGAAATGAATTGCTGTTATTAGCAACAAAAGATCACTAACGCAATTTACTTATTATCATGCATACGCATTTCAACCTGCTGCGTCTGTTTCAGTTGTTGAGCAACACTCGGAGGTAGCATTTGAAATAACAATGTATCACTTTTTCTTTTTTCACGTTTTAACTCACGTGCTTTTTGTGCGAGATTTGCTGCATACATCTAATGAATAAAATAAACATAAATAACCAATTATCTTAATAGCTCTGATATTATAAACATTTCATTATTAATTATTATCTAATGATCTTTATTATTTTAATGACTTTAGAATTTTTTTTTTTCACCTGTATTGTTGCGACTGCATTGCGAACAAGAATAATTATTATTGGTGATATGACAAGAACCAAAACAACAATCGCAATACCGGCAGCTTGTTTGTTACTGGCATCTTTTAATGTTGAATTAACATGATCCCTATTAATTTATTAAGGTTAATTAATCATATATTTGTAAAGATATTTCATTATAACTATTATTATATCATAGTCATTAACTATACCTTATCATGTGACGTAACTCTTGTTGTAATTTCCGCAATTCATCCACATAAATGGCCATCGAATCAAAGTAAGCTATCGCATCATCAACACTCGGCTCTCGCCTCAAGTTTCTTAAAATCTCATCTCGTCTAATAATATATATATACAAACAAAGTTTAATATGTTAGTTATTTTTTATAATACAAAAAAAGTAAGTAAATGATTGATATTTATTAATTTATTTTAAGTATACTTAAAATTAAATTTTATCGAGTTATAATATAAATGAAAATCATTGAATTTTCGTTAAAAATTAATATTAGATCATTAATTATACTTGGTGAACTTATTTTAATCGCAGTCTCTTTTTTTACTACTAAACACAATGTCATGTCTGTAAAAATTCATTTTTTCTAAAAAAATTTTATAAGGGTTTGTTTATGGATTTACCTACGAGATAATATATGTTATAAAAATGGTTAATTATTAATTAATTAATACATCAAAGAAATTTTTAATAACGATATTCTTTCTTGTTGTATATTATTACTAATGAAATATTAAAATGTATTGGAACAAGAACGTTCGTTAAATTTACTAAATCTTAAAAACAATGTGTTTATTAAACGTGAATTTTCTTAATAAGGTAAAGTTAAATTGTTTCCAAGCTCATGTTGATATAATTAAAAAATTTTTTACATTTTTGAAATATTTAATCATTTTTGAAAGGCAATAAATATAATATAATAATTCATAAAACATTTTACATTTGTATTGAAATATAAAAGTTATTGAAAATCACCTAGTTTTATTATTTCCACTGAAAAATATCTGCTTTTCCGAGGATATTAAGCTAGAAACATTCCAATTAAATTATCTAAATTCTATTTACAAGTTATTTTTTTCATTACTCTAGTCTTAAAGTAATTTCAAACCTGAAATTAAATTTTTTTGAAATTTTATTTTCATTTCAATTTCATAATTAACCTAATACAATAATGTTACTTGAACTACTATTGTGTTGTGATATTTATTGTATAAATTTTCTTTAATTCAATGAAAAACAATGCGTTTATTTGAAACTATAAATGTTTGTTAAGAATCAATTAATGTATCAGGTACCTCGATTTAATTCTTCCATATTCAGGCATTGTGCGTGTTAAATTGGCGTAAAGGTTTTTAAGACTTGGAACATAGCTTAGAGAACCATTCAAAAGATCTCTGCTGAGAGCTTCATGTCGTACATAACTGACGTAATTGTCACCCACAAGTATTCCACGACCAAAATAATTTATTCCATAAACTGAAGCAATACCAAGACTTTCGATACCTCTCAAAAGATTTTTAAAAGCTATTAAATATCTGTAAATCATTATTACAATAAATAATGATTCTTAATATATATATATTAACTATTAGTATATATATATATATACAAAGAATTAATTATTATTAGTATTTTTTATAATACGTATATAGTAATATTTTAACTGAATAGAATACCTCCACACTCCACTATTATCTGTTTCTTTTATTTGATTAGTTAGAATATCTAACATTGCTGCGTTAACACTAGTATACCAAGCCATTACCTCAGCAATTGTGCTCTCTTCAGGGCTTATTTTCTGCCTGAAAGATAAATCATTTGGGTTGATTAAAATTATAAAATAAATAAAATTGCTTATTGTCATAAATTGTATCGTAAAATTAATTATCTAAATGGTACAGAAGGTATTTGATTAAGCTCGAAAATTTATCGTAAATAAAAACGCCGTTAACTAACAAAATTTTTCATTAACAATCTAGTGAAAAAAACTAAATTATCAAAAGAATGTCAACAACGTATTACATATCTTTTTATTATGTTAAATAAGACTTGATTTTTTCCCAACGAATTTTGATGTCAGAGTTAATTGGAATAAAATTTTATCTAGAAATGTCAGTAATTATTTCTTGATTGACATAAAAGATAAATTTTTACATTAATAAGACTTATCGAAAATAAAATATAAAAAAAAAAAAAAAAACAATTTGACAATCATAATCTATATGTAATAAAATCAAAACTCGGACACAAAAATTCGAGTTGATTAATGTTATGTTTATTAAAAATATTTTAGAAGTGAACTTGTCACTTTGAGCTACAACTTAGTTCTGATCTTAGTTACAAAATGTTACTTATAACATATACGTTATAAACTTATTTTTAAGGATAGAAGGAGCATCTGGTGAGGTAAGGTGGAGGTAATAGATAAGGGTTTTTTTTCATCAGTTTCAGAAGATAGGAGGTGGGTTTGATTAGGAACTTTATTTGTGATGAGTAAGAACGGAAAAGGATGTTAATTGGTAAATAATAATATGTCCTTTTGAACAATGCAGGATGTTAACTTAGGCTCAGTTGTATAAATATATATAACTTTTAACTTTTTCTCACTATTTAATATTACATGAAATGTTTTGCTATGAAAACAGAATATTTACTATCGCAAGTTTTTTTCATGATTAATTGAAATAATCAATTATTTATTTTTATTATTTTATTCTAATTGAGTAAATAATTTATTTGGTAATATTTTCTTTTTCATTCATGATGAATAATTGTTATGTAACCATCCTATATAATATAAATATATAAGATATACAGATTTATCTATTCCTACTTCTTCTCCAATCCTTAAAACCTAAACTCATCCCTTCCTAATTTTGGGTGCACCACTACTCCTATCTTGAGACGACACCCTTACGGTGGTCACTCATCTTCCTACTCTTAAGTAAGTCACCCACTCTCAAAAAGACAGTCTTTGGCTAAATTTCCCAACAAGCAGAGAAATTTCAATTTCTTTCTCTCTGTGTGTGTGTGTGTGTGTGTGTGTGTGTGTGTGTTATATTTATTAAGAAAGGATTTTCATGTAAACTATTGTCTCATTACTGGGGTACAAAACACAATAATGAAATTTTATAATAATAAATAATTTATGTAACAGATGATAAATATTGACTGAAATAGATATTAATTACAAAGAGTGTCAATATAAATGATCCTGTGTGTAGTAGTAACATTCCAATATTAACCTCATCAGCTTTTTTATTATTGCATGGTTTATTTTATTTAAAAAAAAAAATTTTAGCACGATACAGTTGAGTTTTACTATTTATATCACTATTGAATAACTAAATATAAAATCGATTGAAATTCTATCCTATGTACTATTACAAAACTACGGGTAAATAGTTAAATATGTTGGAGCTACATAAATAAATGTAGAAAAATCAAAGACAATTAATGCTCGATTGAAAAATAAAAAACTCATCATCGTTTATTATTTGCACACTCCAAATGCCCGACGATGCGATCATCCATGTCAATCCCTATCATCAACGTCCATACGGCTGCTTTGAACGAATTTATTACGCTATCGTGAGTGCTGGACTTGTGGCTGAACGACCCGACCGATTTATTGAACCTCAGGGACACTAAAATCGATCGATCGAATAAAGGAAAAAATACTGTATTTAATTTAAGGGTAATCTAAATTTGAAGTACTTTCAATATAACACCACGATTTATCTCATGTAAGTAGATTTGCATGTTGAATTTTTTAGTATTTTCAATCGACTTGTCTCTTATCTGTTTATTATTTTATGTCATTCATTACCATTTAATTTAATAAATGAATTCAAATAATAAACAGAGATATAGTTTGAATATATCAATTCTATCTTGTTGCTTCCTTTCTCACCCCCGTTTGAATTAACAGTATTGCTATTTCCTTACTTTTTCAAGTACAAATACATACCAATATTTAATTAAATCTCATAATATTTATCTCATTTATATTGTGATCCAATAATAACTAATAAACCTGGTCAGTTAGAATAAAAAGATAAAGATATATTAATAAAGGGTTGAATGAAACGAATAAAATAAACTAAAAGAGAGTCAACTATATAATAATCCAACAGCTGTTGAACTTGAAATGATGAAAAAATTGAAAAATAATGTAATTTTTTTCCATCAATCAAATGTCTAATTATTTTATTAGATACAACAGGTTTTTATCACGTTAATATAATTGTTTTTAAATTTAATTAAGCGAAGAAAAGATTGAATAAATTTGGTTAATAATTCGTTTAAAATAAACAAATAATGATTGAATTAAATTCATTTTTCAAGCTAATAGTTATTTTGATTTCATAGTAATTCTGTTTACTACTGAATGTTACCTTGAAGATGATTTTTAACTATAAAATTTTACAAAGTAGACGACAAAAATAAATGACTAAGTTAAAAAGTAAAGATTGTTAAATGATAAACTTGCCTGAAGTCATCAAGACGTGCTTGAAAGGCTTCTTTGTTGATAACATCGTATGTTTGGGTATTTGATTCATCTCGAGATACAGTAACAAGTGGCCATGTTGTCATATTTTTCAAGGTTTGATCGGTGACAGCATATCGTTGAGTCAAATTGAATCGTAGTCTACTTCCGTTGGTGTAGATAAAAAATGCTACTTCAGATCGTTCTAATTGCATTCCTGTGACGACTTTGCCAAGATCTGTAGCAATAGTTACCTGATAACAGAGTAAAGAAGAGTAAATGATAGCTACTCTAGTTACTTTTCCACTTGACGTATAAAGGTAAGTGCATTGAATTACTACATTTAGTTACAGTTGCAAAGGAGAAAGGATGGTGGGTGTGCTATATTTGTTCGACATTCGTTACACGACGACACACTCATTGATCGATCGGGACATTATGAAAGTTCTCGGATAAACAACACCAGTCCTTGGCACAATTTCTTACTAATTCCTTCATTTTACTATTATTTACCTTTATCTAAATAATCATTTACCACGATTATTGAAGTTTATTAAAAGAGTTTTATGTCAGAAGCTCTTTAAAATGTCTAAAATCTCTATAACATGTTTATTGTGATTACTCATCTTGATTTAATATTTCGAGTCTACTCTTGTAAAAAATGAAATATCCATTATATTTAATACTTGACGAGTAATATGACATTATGAATGTTCACCACTTATAATTGCTTTCAATTAAACTCAAATGTTTCAACACAAAAAAACCTCTAATAATGATGTTATATTTATTTGAAGTAATGAATAATATTAGATTTCCAAAATATTTAAGATCACTTTTTCCAAAATAAGTTTGTTACAAATCTCAACGACTTTCCCCTCATCAAGATTGTGTAACATTAAACTCTTCCTATTTCCCTATTTCCTATTAAATTAAACAGTACGATCAATTGTTTGATAATCGAAAGTTCTATCGACTAAAAGTTTACTGTATAACTAATGATTACATAAACATATTATTTTAAAATTAAACTTTTATGAAAATACAACAATAACTTGGTGGAATAATGAACAATATTTTTAAATAGTTCGAAAAAAAATTCATCTCTTGATAAAGGATCTTTCAACAACAGAATATCTTCATTTATAATAACGAAACTGTTTGTATGCTAAAGACATCAAAATTGCTTACAGTTGAGATAGTTTTTATTTTAATATAGCTATGCTGTTAATTGAAAAAAAATATACACGCGAAAAACTTTTAAACATTAGTTATGCGAATCAACAATAAAATAATTGCTATAATGATCACTTGTAAACATATTTTTCTTTGCAGTATGTTGGTAAAAATAATCTATTTTATTTGAATTTCTTTCCTATATTGATGATGAAATTTCGTAAAAAAAAATACCTAATTATGACAAAAAACATGAATATTCTTTTCTATAGAATATTTATAATAATTTCATTGTTACAATTAATTATAATATATCTTCGTTCATTCAATTATTATTTTGAGGACATTTATAATTTGTTTTAAAATTAAACGTATATTGATATTTTTTTATTTTATCAAAATATGTAATTTTTTGAAATTGATCATAATAATAAAACATATTACATACTTAGAAATGATTTATCAATTCTTTTAAAATGACTCGATAAACTAAACAAATAAAACTCTAGTTAATTTTAATGAAATAGAATAAATTTAAAATATATTCACAGTAATAAAGTAAAGTAACAAATTTGATTTTACTAAATTATAGATACAAAATAGAAGAAGATGAAAATATATTACTGGAGTTTTATTTGCTCTAAAGCAATCAACTTACCTGAGTTTCAATATCAGAAACTTCCTGTCTATAGATGAGAATATCATGAAGAGTATTTGCAGTTTGAACAATCAAAGCTAGTATCGGTATAAAAGGAAGCACTAGCATTTGAAGTAATTGGATCCTACGTCCACGACGGTGAGCAGGATCTGTCGCTCTTGTCCAACACGATTTTTTTTTGCTGGATTTACTTGCTGAAACATCGTCAGATGAAAGGCTTCGTACAGAGCTTGACTCAGCTACACAAGATCCATTCAGCGGTGACATTTTTACTGTAAATTTTCACAGTTTTTCCCATTGTATTCTTGTCAAATAAATAACTCATTATTTCTACTATCATATTTTCATAATTCTATAATAAAAAAAAACTATTCTTTTTTTAAAATATTTATATGTATTAATATTAATATTTTTTTAGTTTAGATTTGTTCTATTTTACTTTCTTCTTCAATCTTATTTAATATTAATGTTAAACAGAACTTTTATAAAAGTATTTTCAGATTGAGTCATACACTGAATACAGTAATTAGTCGTATGTAACATAATACAGAAATTAGTATTGTTTTTAACTTGAATGAATTTTATAAAACACACTCTTGATTACTGTAAAATATATCATTTTAACTCATTTCAATGGTAATCATGGATGATTTTTTTATATTATAATTTACACAGAAATAATTTTTGCACACTTTTCAAGTAAGAAGATTGTCATACAGATACGAATTATACAAAGTTTAAGTTATATATTTTTATTTATAAAAAATATCTATAAAAATGTAAAATTACAGTTCATTTTACATTCAATGAAAATCCTTTTTACGTAAATTATTCTAATGGATTTATGTAACTTACTCGATAATCGTAATGATACTTTCCCAAACTAAAAAAAAATAATTAATAAATAATTTAATTAATATTATGTTATATATGGTAACATAAAAGGACTTTAATCCTCTTCCGTCAATCCTTGATGAGTCTGAAGCTGTTTTAATTCAACAAGGCGACGAGCTGAGCTATTACGACTAATTTAATAATCATTAAACTCTTATGTAAATAACTGTGATCTAAAGAAGAATATAAAGAACTCGACATTCAAGTAGCACATCAGTACGTTAGCGTTTATGTACGAGGGACAAATTACGCTTTCGTCCATTTGCGTCTCTTACGGGTATTGGTTTTACTATCGATCGTCTACCACTTTACTCTGCACTCTCTCACTCTCTATTACCAAGATATACCCTTTACCTGTACGTAGAGCATAAATATGTCCAAGGCACGTGGCCTATTCATGTCACTATCTACATTTTTCTTAAATTTGTTCTTCTGAGCTAATAAAATATACTCAAAAGATATTGATTTCTCTATTATTATTTTTTTATTAATAAACATTGTGCTATTCGAGTATCCAAATGACAAGCTTTGAACTGTCACTAAAAATTATATCAAGATATGAATATACATTTATACACATTTGTATGCATAAGCTTCTTATTAAATTCTGAAGAGTTATATCAAGCGAAAGATAAACATTATGATAGACATGCAATTTATCGCCAATCATTCTCACTTTGAGTATATTTTTTTTTTCTCTTATTCTATATATTAATGTGTGACTTTATCCCGACTAGAAATTTCAGTTAAATATGCTTAAGGACCAATGAGATATTAATATTGAATTAACGAATCTACTTAAAATTTCTATTCGGTAAATATTAAAAAATTATATTGATAAATCATAGTTGCTATTGTCATCATATTTCTTCAATTTGTCGTTTATGTATCTAGATCTCTTTTCAACAAAATCATTTATGATTCCAGATTGAGTAGAATGATTAAATCAGCGAACAATACAGATAATAGTCGTAGAATACAAAAGACACGTGGCCTGAGCAACAAGTAGTTGAACATTAAGCGAAACTTTTATACTTAAATATTTGTTTTATCCATAATATCAAAATATATTTGAAAATAAATTAATTATTAAAATCCTTACGTTATTTTTTGTCGAAATAATGAATCAGCTAATAACACAATGAGTTAAACATACATTTATATATATCAATATCAACAAAATTATGAAAAACTATTTCTAAAGGATTGATTGATAAAAACAAATTTTTCACAAATAATTTTATCAATTACGAAGAGCTTATGAGCACGCACGATAGCTTACTGAGGTGGATAGTTCTCGCAGTATCAAGCCCAGTAACTATACTACATATGTATGGACATGAGGCAAAGGGAGAAGAGCTTTCTCGATACGGCGCAACCCCATTGTCCCCACTCTGTTACCATCCCCTTGCATTTTATCATCAGGAAAACTAGTACGTTAACGAATTTATCGCTTACTCATCCCTCACGTTATGATATAATTTTGATTACGCACGAATGTCCTATGAAAAAGTTGCTATTAGAAAATAAATTGATTTACAGCTATTAAACGTCAATTTAAAAATACTTCATAGAAAGTACGGTGAATTATAATTAAATTATTACTACATTTTTTATAAATGATATATAAATAATATTAATAACTAAATGTATAGAGGACAATATCATCTCTTTATTATCGTAATTATAATTAACAAATCTTTACTACCCAATTTCATATATTTTAAACTTTAATAAGAATTTTTTTAATTTCACATTAAGATATTTTTCGTATGTTTAAATTATAATATTTACAATTCATTGACTTTAAAAATCATTATATTATTATAATTATTGAAGATAAAATTTTCAACAATCACATATGATCTTTTAAAGAGTTAGAAAAATGTAACAATATAGATTTTTTATTTTTTTTTTTTTTTTACGAAATTAACCAGACATTAAATTTTTTTTATTATTTTTAAAAAATTGGGCAATTGATTTGATTTCTAAATATTCTATAATTCTATAAGATATTTTTAAATATCTTTAATCAATCATATAATTACACTTATTATTGTCAAGAATATTTGTGTCGTTCGATGGCTCTGTTTATTTTATTGAGTAGAAATATTTTATCTTCTATTATTATATTTCTTATTTAAAATAAATTTAATGCCATCAAGAAATAGAATAATCATTTCTTGTAAATATTTCAAATAAAATGTTAATATAATAATATACATAATCTACTGAAACTATTCGGCTGATGATTTTTAATCCCTAATTGGCCATTCTTTGGTCAGCCGTAAATTAATTTGGCACTTCTAATGATCTATTGAAATATTCATATCATTTATAATACAGTATAATATTTATAATATAATCAAATTTCATTAGATAACTAAACTATGATTAACGTTATGTTTGTGGCTTTTCAGCAATAAAATTTACTGGAACTGACTGAATCAGACTATTCATTTCTTGGAGTGGTTGTTTAACAACTTGGTCCTCGATGTTGTGTAACGGTTGAGTACAATATTCTTGTCTACACATTTTACATGCTTCAAAAGATGGTCTAATAGAATTACGAAGCTTCTGAAATTTTATTAAACAAATGAATTAATTTATATTCGAGGCCACTTTAATACAAATTACGCCATAAATACCTCAGTGAAAGTAATGCCCTCGGATCTAATGAGTACGTAAACAGCGAATGCTGGAATGCAGATCAGAGACAAGGACGCTATTCCCCAACCAATGGCTTCTGCCCACCATGGATATTGATAAGCTCCATTCCCATATGTTGGACGTCGATAATCAATTAAACTAAATACCCAAACAGCCTAAAATATATGTATTATACAGTTAATTATAGTTATTTAATAGTCACTGAAAATTCTTTTAATTTTTTCATACATTCTATTGATGAAAAATATTGTATAATTTTGACCGATAACATTTTAAAAAAATTTTCAAGTATCTAAAATGAAATTAGTATATAAACTTGTCAATTCAATAACCGTGTATTTGGATAATTTAGTTACTTTCACGTATCTTTTATAATGAAATTTTCGTTACCATAATTAGAAGTGGTGCTGCTATGAACCAACAAAATTGAATATACATTGATGGAACCCTTCCAGTCATTTCTGAAACATTACTACATAGTCTCCGTACTCCATAAAACCAGGAGATTGCTATTACTTCAAAAAATGCTAGAAACATTATTGAAATAGATGCGGCATAATGGTCAATTAGCTGAAAGAAAAATATTCCTCCCTATAAGAATAATAAAATCATGAATATTGATGCATAAATGTTAATAGTTATGACAAGTTTTTGTTTAAATTGTCGAACCTGCGACACATTAGGTAATCCACAGACAAATGATACTGCGCAAATGATAAGAACAAGCATCTCGTGACAGAGTAAATTTTTCTTTACCCAGTTGGGAAATCCATCCTGTATTGACGTCACTACAACCTCAACAACTGCAAACTGGTAGAAATAATAAATTAGTAATATATATTTTACTAATAAATAAGAAATTGAATACTTACTTGACTATTCAATGAAAGGCAAACGAGCATGAAGAAGAATAAAACAGCCCACAATTGGGACGCGGGCATTTTTGCCAAGGCCTGAGGGTATACGACAAACACTAGACCCGGTCCTTGAACAAAAATAAAATATTTAAATTTGTATTCATTGATTAGCAAATAGTAACTCGAGGTGAAACTAAATACATTTAATAAAAAATTAATTTGTACATTAAATACAATTATTTATTATTAAAGAAAACAATGAATTTTTTTTGTTTTTTAAGATGAAAAAATTTTTCATTCATTATTTTTACAATAAATCTTTTATTATTGAAATTTTCAATAACTCGTGGCTAAATTTAGTTGGTATTATTTTACTTTTACAATTGAAATATAAAAGTAACAATTTGTTTAAATTAAGAAATAATCACTTCCTTAATTACAAAACCTTTGAAGGTAAATTTTAAATTCATATATTCAAGAATGTTTTTTTTTTTTTTTTTTTTTAAATTCTAAAGTAATTGTTCTAAGAATAAAGTTTTTTTTATGTTAATTGGTTCTAAAAAAAAAAAGATAATTATTTTATGTAAACGTCGGTTTATCTACGTCATAGAAGGCCTATTTTAAAACTCAACTACTCTTCTGTAAATATTAAATTGTCAAAAAAATCAAGTTTTTTCTTCAACATAAAACCTACCATCAGAAAGTACCGCTTTGACGGTGGTGTTCTGCTCTAATGCGATATTGCCAATGACAGCAAAAGCAAATATTCCAACGAGTAAACAACTAAGTGCATTTATTAATGAAACTGCAAGTGTGTCGATGAAAATATTGTTATGAAATTTATTGTAGCTTGCAAAACATATCATTGATCCAAAGGCAATACCATAAGAATTAAATATTTGTGCAGCTGCGTTAACCCAGACCTGAGAAGAAGAAACATCATTATAACAATTAGCAAACAAAAAAAATATAAATTATTAATGATTTATATTGAATGTAGATTAAATATATTGAAAATAAAATTACCTTGGCATTACCCAAAAGTTCCCATTGAGGTCGAAAGAAGAATTGAAGACCTTTGTCAGCACCCGGAAGTGTCAGAGAGCGTAAGAGAAATCCAAAAATAAGGAGAAATGGAAGTGTAGCAGTAAGGTATCTGACTTGTGCTGAAGACTTGATTGATTTCCATATGGAGAAGTAAACCATCACCCAGGCTGTTATCAAGCAAGCGACTAGCTCCCATCTTAGTATTCCAGGCTCCTCAATTCCAGAGCTTATCTGCAGTACTTTCTTGCTAAATATATGGAAGGGATTTGCCTTGTTACTCGTATTCACCCTGATTACTTGCCTTACACCGTTTTAATTTAAATAATTCACGCAAGCTCATGATTATTATATTATATTTGTAGAACTAACGAAATTCCAGTTACTCGAAAAATTCCTCCGAAGGTGTCCGGGATGTATTAGGTCTACTACGATTATCGTTGTTCTCTGGATGCCAGCAAGCAGGTGTATTCCAGGAATGATTGCAATTCGACCAAGGCGGCTCGGTTTTGAAAGCCGTGAATAAATAATATATTGCGTAGGCTATTATCACGTTGTGGTAAGTTGACAGGAGGAATGATATCACCACAGATGACAAACCAGCACCTATTTTTTGTGAAATTCATTGCATTTCTTTTATCATTTTTTATTATCTTATCATCTTGCATTTTATTGTCTCATAAAATAAAATATATTTTGGTAGTTTTTTCATTTTTTTCCGTTTAAAAAATTCATTATGATTATTAAACATTCTAATTGATATATTATAATATATATTCACGTTTTAAGAAATAATAAAAATTTATTAAAAAGACGAGACTATTGATAAGAATTAATCAAAGACAAATAACAAAAAGATAATTTTCAGGTATAATTTTTATGTAATAAGTTTATTTTAAATTGAAATACAAGCAATATCATTGAAAATGAATGAAAAATTATGCTTGGAATATTAACAAATTTTTTTTTTGTAAAATGGTAATATTAATAATTAACATAATAAAATTATATACCTTTAAAAAGAGGACAAATTTGCCCAAGAGCACCAATTGGACCACGACGAGTAAATTGACCAATTGCTAATTCCATATATAGTAGAGGAAATCCACAAACCACAAGAATGATAAAGTAAGGAATCAGGAATACTCCTGAAATGTAACACAAATAATTATCAGTTTGCCTAAGTTTATTTGATTAATTGAGTTGAGTTTGTGATGCATCACAATAATGTTAAATTTGCTGGAAACACATAAAGAGAGTCTGAAACTTGCAATTAAATTACACATATAACTCAGTAGCTAATAGAGTTTCTAATAGAGAAGAAACTTCCGTTGCATGACACGCAATTGCGTCCAACATCAGTATTTTTCTGAGGATATGAATATATTTTTTTTCTATTGTTCAATAATAAAAAAGCATAGTTGTATAAATTAGTAGCATTGAATGACCGATAAAAGATCTATTTACATTCATATATAACAAAAATAAAAATTCAAGTATTCATTCATTATTTTAAATACGATACTACATTTGTTTTAATCTAAAACAATGAGTTTGATGCGTATATTATCAATAAGTTGCTCTTATAATTAACTATGATCGATGAATTACAAACTTAAGTATAAAATATAATAGCCGTAGTAATTTGAACTTAACACATTAGATTACATAATTTAAAGAAGCTTATTTCACGTTACATGTCCATTGATAAGAATAAGTATTTAATTCTTAATGTCCTCATCATCATCAACAGATAGTACTAGTTAATCATGTGAAAGACTATCGTCGTCGTCTCTGGTGACATGATAGAAGAGTTTGCTGGCACATCATCAACCTTATCATTCTTCATGTCTTTAAATGTACGTAAATATTAGCACGCAATTTATCACACCTACATGTAGATATTATTCGGTACAAGGGCATGTAATAGACGCAGCCAAAGTAGGTGTTAAATTACGCACAATTTTCAAAGTCTATACGATGTTAGAGGAAACGGACGTGGCGCAATAATCCGGCCGGGAACTTGATACATGACCTTGAATACTGACTTATCCCATCTCTTGTTATAATAATTACAAGTGAAATTCAATAAAATCTCAATTACTCGTCTGTAACAAATGCGTTTTTAACTTAATTCATCATCGTCACCTGTCCAATTCTGATGGTCACTTGGCTTCAATGTCCGCTATACATTGAGTGAGAACGATCACCACTTAATGTAATAATAAATAGCTACATCCACTGACCTTGCTTTAGTCTTCTAACTATATATTTAATGATTATCTACATGCTTGCACTAAAAATAATTTTGACAATTGAAAAGATACAGACTTCCTGATTTTCATTAGCTCACCTCCACCGCTGTTGTAACACAGGTACGGAAATCTCCAGACATTACCAAGTCCTACGGAATAGCCAATACACGCAAGTACAAATTGTGCCTTGTTCGCCCAATGAGGTCTTTTTGGATGACGATAATCACTTGAATCATCAGCATTACCGTAATCATAACTATCACATGTTGACGAGTCATCATCCACTGGCCTGAAAATGTATTTTTTATTAAAAATGTAAATACATAAGTAAAAGTATAAACTTTTATGAAATTTTTTTAGATGCTTGATTGATTTAAAAAATAATATAAATATTTAATTACAAATTAATTACAACTTACGTTGGTGGATGGACCATATTGAGTAATTCGGAAGGAGATGTTGGAACTCGTCTGATCGTTAATTTGCGGCCGTCAGAAGATCCTAAACCAATTGAGGCAAGAGAACGAATTGATACGGAATCCGGAAAAGGTACTCGAGCTGGTGATTGACCTTGAGGTGTGTCCGCAAAAGGAATTGATGCCCAACTTGATGCTGGAGGATGATGATGCTCATCTGTATGATTTGATTTCAAAGATCGCATACTTGGATATCTATGACGACCACTGCCGCAAAGTTCAACACCTTTACTTATTCGTCCTCCATGTACCGAGTTTTCGCGATATAATCCTTGACTTGCATTTCTTCTTAATAACGTTTCATCTTCTTTTATTTTCGATGTTTTATCATGAATGCTATCTGAACTATCTGTTCTATAATACATTCTTTTACCTCCATTTCCATTACTTCCTGATCCAATACTTCCTGTACTAACTGGTTTAATAACAATTCTTCGACTCCCAGCACTCAATAATCTTCCACGTTCACGTTCGTGATCACTCGGAGAATCAGAATCAATATCATGTTGGCCCAAGTTCATAACAGCAATTTGATGAGCATTACTTGTATCTAAATCTTCAGAACTTTCTTCCTCAGGCATTGTACTCATTTTGCGGATACTTGCTGGTTTAGGAATCAGTCCAACACGCGAGCTGTTGAGTTGCTGTGCTTGCGGCTTCAAGAGAGACATTTTACTGGCGTCAGTATTTGAAGAATCCATTATGCTGGTAGTTTATAGATAATAATATTAATATGCCACTTTATCTTCTAAACTTCTTAATCTTTTTAAAATCACTGATTAAAAGTAATCGCGACCTATGAAAATGTGGGTCAATGAATTCAAGTGAATTCTCTAAGACCTTTAGTTAGTTTAGTTATACATTTAATAATATCTTAAATTATTGTTTCCCCATATAAACATCGTATTATTAAATGACTCTTCCGTTCACTGTTAGTGGGAGCTAATCCCTCGTATATATTGTCAAGATAATAACATAATTTTTTACAAGACTCTTTTAGTGACTCCACTTGATGATAATAAAATAATAGATTGATATCCAGTGATAGAGTTGATATGACTGATGTTTATGAAACACTGAGATCCTTTTATATTAGTCAACATTATTGTTTCACCTGCACGTAACAGAAGTGTGAAAATAAATATCCTAATGACATTTATTAGGAGACACAGGTGTGACACACGTGGCGGTTGGCGTTTGATTGTGGCTGAGGGATCCAAGCACACGACGATTGCTCCTCTGCAAGATGACTAATGTGCGCCGGCGCGATCTAGGTCCTCTTCAGAGTATGATCGAGTGCGCAGCCGGATGTAGTTACGATTGTCAGCGAACAATGCAGTCAAGTATGAAGAGTCTGTTGGAACGGAAAGAAGAATAAATATGTGTATATATGATGATGAAGGAATAATAAAATGGAACACCGATCAGTAGACCTCTCACCAATGGTGCCACGCGGCGTTACCACACCGGACAGCCACGGTGGATCTCTCTCGGTCGCGCCCGTGATAATGGAACCGAGCTAAACCGAGTCCGAATCCCGAACCGGACCGAAAGCGTGCGAATGCGAATCTGTAATCGTTCTCGCGCTTCAAATGATTAAAAGGATCTTTTATATCACGCAGTTGATCTGAGTGACCGACTGCGTACATTTATTGCTCGATTTCACCTTCATGTTTTCTTCTCCACCAATAGATGGCTAAAAAAATACAAACACAAATATGCGAGTATACGTTTTAATACGTGTTTATACATAAATTTGATTTATCATCACTACACTGTTCCGTAATATGTAAAAAGAGAATACTTGCATTTTAAAAAGTTTTTAAATATTTATAGAATTCGAAATCTTTCATTTAAAACACATGCCAATTATTGATTATTTTTCACTCTTCCTTTTAACTTTCGTTGATATTTTTATTACAAAAATCATAATAATATAATTGTAATAAAACAAGACTTTCATTCGATCAAATTTTTCGGTCAATTTGAATAATTACAAGAATTTTAGATTATAATAAATTATTTTAATGACAATTTTGAAACAAAATTATTGTTATTTAATAACCGAATTATTTTGATAGATGTCAATTCAGACAGATGCTACTGTAAATTCATCAAGTATCAATATAAAATTAATTAGACATAGATTAAAAATAAATGAAATAGAATTAAGTGATTAATATAATGTACACTACTTACATGAGATTGTTAACAAGCTCCCTTTCACTTGATATTCAATCCCTGATACGAATCAATTTATATTTTTGCAGTTTAATTGCAATTTGCAATAATACAGAGCTTACTTGTAAAGATATTCTCTCGACAATCCTCTGCAACAGTATAGTATAAGGAGCAAGCGGGGCCAAGGACTATGTATGCATTTACAGAGTTCATTCCCACGGAATAAATGTTCTAGAGAGTTACAGGATGATAATGATGATGATGATGATGATGATGATGACGATTATTATTATTATTATTATTATTGAAATAATTATTAATTTTGAAATTCTACTAAATTAATTAATAATTAATTATACATGTATATGTATTTATTTAAATTCAATAATGTTGTCTTGTTGAATGGGGATGAAAAAAGGATTAAACAGTTTTTGAATTAAGATAGGGGAACGTTGCGCCGAAATATGTATACACTTTCCCGGGTTATGTAAAGGCCTAGACTCAGTGTAGACGGACAGTATAAAGGTCGGCTGTGCCCCCAGCTGCCCCAGAGTTGCTCGCGAACTTCTCCGCAGCAACCATCCGAGTGATCTTTATATGGAACGCTGCCTTTTTCTTACCAACTCGTATTCATTGCACTTTCTCAAAGGATTATAAACTATATAAAGTGTATCATCACTACTACAAGAATCACTTTTTGATCACCAAAATGTTCATTTTTGTAAGTCTACGTTCTATTTCTTCATCTTTATTATTAATTTATTAATTTTACTATTGATTAATTGATTATTAACTGTCATTATTACATGATTTAGGGGATCACTTTGCTGCTTTTTAGCACAACACGTGGTCAAGAATACTTTCGAGAGCCTGAAAAAATAATTAGTGAATCAAGAAATGTTGGAGATCGACTTGGCCAGTATTCGGTGAGTTATGAAACTGATGGTGGAATCTTACAAAAAGAAATTGGCAGTCGAAAATACGCTGGTACGGCTGATGAAACTCAGTTAATTCAAGGATCAGTCCAGTATAATGCACCTGATGGTACTCCAGTATCATTGAGTTGGACTGCTGATGAATTTGGATCACAAATTGTTGGTACACATGTTCCAACACCTCCACCAATTCCACCAGAAATTCAACGAGCACTAGAATGGTTGGCTAAACAACCCTCTACTACTGAGGAATCTTATGATGATCAAACTGAGCGTCCAATTCAACAAGTAAGACCAGCTGCATCAACTGAAAAAAAATCCTCCAAAGATCCTAAATTCAGAAATCAGTTTAATAAGCCGTTATAGATTAATTATTAGAAAGAAGGTAATAGTTTTAGTTTTTTAAAAAGTTTAAATAATTAAATTTACTATTCAATTTTTAAATAAAAATTTGTTAAATTTCAATTTTAAAAATTGAATTTAGTAATTAAATGAGTGCTATTCATGTATCATTACGTAAGTATTATATTATATAGATGACAAAACACTTGTCGAGGAAAATATGAAGAATTTGTTATTTTTTTTTATTTCAATAAAATGTATGTCATGTCGATAGATGATGAGAAAAAAAACTAATTTCAAATATTCGAAATCTTAAACAAAAAAAAAAAAAATATTTTATCGTTCCAAGAATAATCCAATCCTCTTTCCACTGTTACATCGATCCCAGTAAATATTATTCTCTCGTTTGCGCTCTCACTTTCACTAAGATATACATGGACGTTCAAATCGTCGATCAACATCGATATTTCATTGATTTTTTTCTTGAAATTTTCTATAGATTTAACTGAATGGATGTTTCTATTGAAAACCTAATTAAAAATTTTGTATGAAAACTGATTAGTAAAATCAATAAATAGAAAATAATTGAAAATTTAAAAAATTATTGTTTTTGTTTGTAGAATAAAAGTAAAATTAATTTTATTCGAAGTCTACGATGAGATGAATTTATGATCATTTGAAATTTCTTAACAGTCGATTAAATCTAAAAATATCAACAGAAAAAATTCGAGATGAGCATAAAAAGTCTATGAAATAAAATATTCAACTTGGAGGAAAAAAATATGTATAAAAATAATAACAAAATTTTTATTATGTAATTTAGATATTTTTATTTCATTTATTTATCATTTTTTTTTGTTCGATAATTAATTGACGAATAATCGCTGTAACAATTAATTCGCAATTAAATAAACAATCTTGATACTAATGTATTAACTACAAAATCATGTTAAATATTGAACAAAAAATATATGTCATGAAAATGACAACAGTTTTGATTGTTTACTCATATTGACATATTTTGTACATTTTTCAAGTAAAATTATTAAATGCAAATTACTCAACAGTGATTGATAATTTTCAATAACACAAATTAGAAAGAAAAAAAAATGTAATTATGTAAAAATAATTTCTTAAAATGATTGAAATACAATAAAATGATTTATTGTTTGGGTGCGTCAATGTTGTTTTCTTCAGGATGAGCCGCAATGTATTCAAGGGCTTTCGCAATATCTTCAGGAATAGGTGGTGGAGTTGGAAGATGGGCTCCTTGGGGTTGGAAGCCATTCTCATCAGCAGTGTATATTACTTCATATACAGTGCCATCAGCATCGGTATAACGATAAGATCCTTGAACTCTCATGGTTCCTTCATTCTCGTTTTGGGATGGCTCGAATGCTCCTTGTTCTTGTGCTTGGATTCCATTTCCTGTCTCATAAGCCCAGTTGTATGATCCATCAGGGTTAGGTCCATCATGATTCATTTTCAAAATAGGAATTGGTGTGGTTTCTTCTTGAGCTGGTGCCGCGAAAATAGCGGACACTAAACCCAAAATGATTATCTGAAATATCAAGATATAAAAAAAATGATTATAAAATAATAATTGACAAGTATAAATATATTTAAAAAAAAAAATTAAAAATAAATAAAAAAACATGTTTAAAACTTACCGATTTATACATGATTGTTAGAATTTGGTGGTGATGATACACGATCAATATCTCACACTGCACTGACTTGGTACCTACCAAATGTCTTCGACTTTTATATCCACCACACATGATGACGAATCTTTGGTAAGGTAATACCTTATTAAATCCCTCCCTCCCATTCTTCTTCAATTCCGTCATCGGTTCCTCTCCAAATATTCTTTCTTCATCTCTACGGATGCTAACTTGAACATCTGGAGGTCTTAAACGTGTGTCCAAGACCATCACTTTATATCCGGATTCTTCAAGTTCTCTAATTAAAATTGAAAAGGTCACATCTATAAAACTTTCATTGCTCTCTATTGTCATAAAAGTATTTTTCGCATGATTAATTAAATTGTTCATTTTGTCATGACAGTATTATCATTGGAGTAAGTAAGAGAAAATAAAGTGAAATAGTAAGATATCGATATAAAGAACTAAATAAGTGAAAGAGATTTATAATCGTCAGCCATTGATGCTGCCAATTTAATTTTGATTAGTTGCATAAGAGAAATAACAATATGATGACATTTTTTTTTCTATATTCTTTTGGGAGTTACAAAAAGAAAGTAAATTCGAAATTCGATGGCGCAATTGCGCAGGACCAGTTTGGTATTTCAAAGCATCTATAGCTGATGAGCATCATCATCTTCATCACCTTCTTATGATATGAAACTGGTCAATTTCAGGGCCAACATCTCAAATTGTTTTTTCCATGTATGCATCTTCGCATCTCTCCCTTGGCTGTTATTACTAACAGATAATTATTTATAACATTTAATTCAACATGATTGCTGTTATATATCGCGACTGACCAACCGACTTTAAGTAGATCATCGCCTTGGCCATTCATTTCCATCGCATATACAAATATTCATCTTGATAGCTTCTTTTTTTTTCATACCGATGTGGCCCCTACTCAGAGGTCGTCAACGCTAACCCAAATACTACGGGATTTTTACTTTCACGCGTGGTCGGCAGATGCTTCCCCCATAAATACAATATGTTTTCTCGCGCAAGATAACTTTGAAGAATATATTTTGATGCTGCAGGCAAATGTTCCGTAACGGTCATCATTACGGTCCTATTGCTGCTGCTGCTGTTGCTTCTGGTGTTGCTAACAACTTTATTGCGTCATTCAAATTTGTCCATCTATTACGTAGGGATCTACATCCTCTGTAGGTCTTGAAACAACTTTCCTAGACGATATAATTGAAATAATCGTACTGCAGGCTACCTCGTCTCTAATTTTAGTAATAAATTTGTGATTAACACACAGTTGGAAGCATACTTCATTTACATATTCTACCATTCTTGTCTTAATTGTTAGTGATTAACGTTTAAATAAACATTATCGGGATGTTTTTTTCTCAATATTTCACATTAATATTATTCCTCTCGGCATTTTATCCAGCCTTCAGGCATTATTCTTTGTCCTTGAACACTTTATGGTGTATAGAATTAATTAGAGGATAGTTTAAAAAAGTAAAAAAGTTGTAATTAGAAAGTCATGGGATGATCACAGACTTAATAAATCTCAAATCAAATGTTTTTAAATGTATTCCAAGATATTTTTGCTAATTTAAAAAAATTCGTGCAGACAGGTTTAGTATATACTCTTGAACGATTCCTGTTGATATCAGTTGATGAGATGGATAAGTCTAAAATAATTCCTAAGAAATGATATCTTGGAATATTCTCTATTACTATTTCGTTATCATCATCATTAATATTAATGACGATGAGTAAATTTATCGAGTTTATTGCATGTGTCACCTTCAAAATATTTCACATTATTTTTATGTTTATAAATAATAAATAATTATTTTTACATATTTTTTAAATTTTTCATTTAGTGGTATTGTAATACGACAACATTCATAATATCAATGAGAAAAGTCACATTAAATTATGAAAGAAAAATTAGAGAGACCAATCGTTGGAGGGACACTAAATATTTCGCAAGCTATTTGGTGTAGTATCAACTATACTTTACTACCAAAATACACAAGTATGGACCGATTGAGAGGGAGAACTGGTACCTCTACTCTTACAAAGGTTTCAGCAGTGCTATAAAAGTCTGAGGCGTAGCAGCCTTCGTCATCACAAACCAACTAAACCTACCAAAAATTCACTCTCCAACTCCATCATGAACTCTACGGTAAGTTTTATTATAATCAATTCAATTATTATCACTCAATTATTTTATTTATTATTTACACACAATTATTTGTAGAAATCAATCATCATTCTGATGCTGTTGGGAGCAGTTGCAGTTCTTGGAGCTCCTCAGGGGGATCTTGCAAACCCTGCTACTATTATCAATGAATCTCGAGATGGTCCTAATCCAGATGGATCTTACTCTTATTCATTTGAGACAAGCAATGGCATTCAAGCTCAAGAGCAAGGATCCGTCGTAGCATCACAAAATAACAAAGATGAAGGTGCTATTTCAGTTCAAGGATCTTATCAATATACTGCTGAAGATGGCAGTAATATTCAGTTGTCCTATATTGCTGACGAAAATGGTTTCCAACCAAAGGGTGATCATCTTCCTGTTGCTCCTGAAATACCACCAGCCATCCTCAAGGCTCTCGAATGGATTGCTGCCCATCCAGAGGAAGATAATCTCAGAAAGTGATTTATTTCTCTATGATTACTATAATCATTATTTCATTGAGAAAAATAACTGATATAAATGTGTGTGTGTGTGTGTGTGTGTGTGTGTGTGTGTGTGTGTGTGTGTGTGTGAGAGAGAGAGAGAGAGATACAGAGATTTATTATTTTGATATGTGATTAAGATATTTAATGAATTACTTTAATAAACATTCTTTTATTGATTGGACAATTTCAATGAATTGTTTTGTTTATAATGAACCATGTGAGTGTGAGTGAGTGATAATCATTTTGTAATATTTTTAATCGATAATTGAAATAATAATTGTCGTAATTATTTCCTTTTTCAATAATAATAATAATAATAATAATAATAATAATAATAATAATAATAATAATAATAATAATAATAATGATTAGAGAAAAAAAAATAATTAATACAAATGAATATTATGTTAATTTTTTTTTTTTTTAATTTATTTAACGTGCTTTGTACATGGTAAATTCTTCAAATGCATGAATAAAATATAAAATTGCAAACGCATTGGATGATCACGTTTTTCAATGGGTTATAAATACAAGTGAAGATTCGCGTGTGCTTGAGTAAGAAGAGACTCGACCTTGACATATAAGAAAATGAGTCGTGAATGATATGATGTTAATAGACATATATATCAATAGAAATAAATAAACACAAAATAAAGATTCAAAAGTAATCACTTAATTTTCACATATTCATAAGTTAGTTCGTCATCATTTAAATAAAATAATGAGCCTAAAAAGTACGAGAAAGCGAGTACAGAAAATTATGACAATTGAGTAAGCGTCTTTTAAACGTTCATTGCTGCTGAGGACCCCATGACATTTAAACATTACATCGCGACACCGTGATCCTTCTTCAGGTAGGTGGCACTCCATGTACACATGTGTGTACTGTTGTTGTTGTTTTCCTACATGTAAATGTGGTAAAACTTTGCACATGTTCATTGCAGTATTCTAATGTGACTCTATGTTGTTAAAACATTAGTCGTAAGGTTGTCGGCAACCAATGGATCGTTGAAACGATAGTAGCAAGTATTGGTAATGCGGATCCAGGGGGTATATATGCTGGTGGTATGCTAGCGAGTGTAAACATTCAGTCGTTAGAGCTTAAACGACGTTCCAGCATGTACGGACAACTGGTAAGTTTTCGGTTCTTTTAACAATACAAATATGTATCTATTAATAATAACGACAAGTTGATCAAAATAGTTGTGTCAAACTTCAATTAGTTTTGTAGAAATTATGTTTTATCTATAACTTATTAGTGTATAGTGAATTCGTATTACAGAAATTAATCAACTAATCATTCTGGCTTTATTCAATAATGATTATTCATCCATTATTATTAGTGCTATTAGTGTTTTTTTCCAATTATTTATAGTTAAATTCTTTTAATTTTTCTTTGAAATCTGCTGAATTAGCTCGACTATCAACATTTACGAAATACTTATATAAACTGGCATTCAAATTTATTATGTTCAATTAATGTTGTATTAAGGTGTCTTTAATTTTCATGTATACATATATAAATATGAATAATAGAATATAAAATGTCCAATTTAATATTTCCCTAAAATTAATATTTTATATTTTTTATTGAAATATTATTTTATTTTTTTAGATCATTGTGATCGTTGCGATTGTAATTAATCCAATCGCATCAGCACCAGCTGACAATGTAATTCCAATTGTAAGTCAATCACAAGATGGACCAAATCCTGATGGATCGTACAAATGGTCTTATGAATCCGGAAATGGAATTAAAGCCCAAGAAGAAGGGCAACTTGAAAATGCTGGAACAGAAAATGAAGCTATGAAAGCTGTTGGTGAATTTTCTTATACGGGTGATGATGGTGTACCAATATCTTTAAAATATGATGCTGATAAGGATGGATTTAAACCTGAAGGTGCTCATATTCCAACACCACCACCTATTCCTGTACTGATTCAAAAAGCACTCGACTGGATTGCTGCGCATCCTTCCGCAGAAAATCAAGTTTAAAGATTGGAATGTGAATTTAAATAATCTCACTCACGTGTTTATATATAATTAACTCCTCATGTTTATGTATACTCTTATTATCTCAAGGGACTTATTACGATGTTATTTGTATATATTTATTGTGTTTATTTCGTATTTTGCAATTTATCGATAAATAAATCACTATTAGTGTGTCGATTGAAAAACAAAAAAAGTTCCCGTGATCGTTTATTGCTCCAAAATCATTTTCAAATTAAAATTCATTGATTTTTATCAACAAAAATCTTTAAACGATCAATTTACATAATTTTATAATTTTTTTTATATGCCTAGTTAATTTCAATAATATGAAAAGATCTACATAGCTATCAAAATTCAGGAATTTATGAAAAAATTAATAAATTTGATGGATAGAAATCTTTTTAGTTTAATGAATTATGAGGTGTTAAACAATTTAGCTTTAGAGATTTTAATGTTCAAAATTTCATTTTAAATTCACAACATGAGTATTAGTGAATATAAAATAAGAAAAAAATTCTTTTACAATTAATTTATATTATAATGGAATTGTTAAATTTATCAAGTTATAAATTAACCAAAATATTATGTAATTAGTAAATAAAGAAATTCGTAAGTAGTAAATAATCACTAATAAATAATCTAGCAAATATTCATTGTTCACTCAACTCACAACTTTATCGTTTAAAACTGTTGATTTGTAAATTATATTAATCACATCCAACTTTTAACTCAAGTTAGTGAAGAAAAAAACAATAATATCAAATAATTATTATGATAAATAACTAATAAATCACTTTATATTCACCTATTTGATAAATGTTTTAGTAAAAAAAATGTTGTAATCTAGTTTTGAGGATAGTGTAAAAATCAGTTGAGTTAATAGTCGAGAAGAACGATAATTACAGCAATACTTCTCATTACTCCGCCGGTACTCAATACCATTTACATAAACAGATTCTTGTACACTAATGATTCAGTTTCTATTCTGGATTGATATTTTATGATTGACTAAAGATTTCTACGATAATTTTATTTGTGAAGATGTAGCAAAGAAGATCATATTTTTACTTGTTAATTTGGAAAAATTATTTCTTTAATCCACTAAATCATCAAAAATTGTTAAAATAATTATGCTATTTTATATAATACTAAACATTTTTATATTTTAAGTTTGAATATTTTATAATTAGTAACTTGAATTTAAAAAATCCAATTTGATATCTTGTAAGTATCATTGAAATTAGTAGGTACATGTACTTTTTTATCGGTTTATATTCCCAGTCAGAAAAATTCTTTTTTCCGGAATCATTAATATGCATATGATTTAATAATTTAGAAATTTTTATAATATGAACAAAATTTAGCATTGAAGAAACGCAAACTGTGAGAGAACAACATATAAACAATGATACACTGAGAAAAAAATTTCGTTAAATGAAACAATTTTTTATTCAATTAATAAAAGAAACTTTGAGTATTCTCAAGATAATATTTTTTTCAATCTAGTAGCAGTGTTATCAAAAACACATTTTGTCGTTTGTTTCAATATTACGACAAGTTCGAAAACAAATCACATTTTATTCATTTTAGTAAATAAAATGATTTCAATCAAAAAATCATAATTTCAAAGAAATATTGTATTGCTACTATTTGAAATTTCGATGTTAATGATCGAATGAAATATTTTTTGTATAATAAGATATTTCGTATCGAGGGAATAATATATAGTATTTCTTCCGTGAGAAAAATTTTGCCCCGAGCCAAAGGCGATTTTCAAAAATTTTTTTATTTACTCAAAATGGCATATTCTTAGCCGTCTTCTAGTATCGTTTAAATTTTTTATTCAATTTTATTTTGCAATTTTAAGTATTCTTTTGTTATTAAGTTCACACTACGAAAACATGAGCAGCAATGTATAATATTTCGTAATTAAAGAAAAAAAGTGAAAAATATAAAAAATAAAGTATAAGTGTGTTGAAAAATGATTGAATCATATTACATTTTGAATCTGATTAAACCTTTTGAAAATTACACGACTGTTAGCTAGAAATCATATTACTCAATATTTCAACAATAAATCTTCTATGAGATGGTTGAAATCGAATCAATAATTAAAACAACAAGCCCATTTCACTCGTGATTAGATTCACGACCTGTGACTTGTGTCTTAAGAATTTTTAGAAGTTTTACGATTAATCCTTTCTCTCTCATATCTGCATGATTTTTTTAACTAACAATATGATCTTTTTAGTATTTAATTTCTTGAATGACTTAGTTTCTTTAATAATTAAATTTACTTTCATATTGATTGTCACCAAGCATTACCTTATAAATAAAAAATAATAAGAATACATGTCAATTATTTGATTATTCATTCATGGACCCTAAAATGATTGAATAACACGTAGAATGATGTAATGAGTATGAAAAATCAAACTGTGCATATATCTTTGTGATTTTCAATTATTTTATTTACATAAAAAGGTAAAAATATAAAATCACAAAGTGCTGTAATTAATTTACCGTATGACACAATTTTTTTTATCAATAGTAATATAATTGATACATTCATTATTAAAACGAAAAATATTGTCAATATTCAATAACAAATCATCATAACAAAACACTTACATTTTAGTTTGGTTATTTTTATTTATTGGTTCTTTTTTAATTATTTTGTCACGCTGTTTTAATTTGGCAAATCTTAAATTGTATCGTTAGGTTTTAAATTTTTACCATTGTTGCTGCTATCTGTCGTGACAAGTGGTAAGTTATTGTAAAAAAAAAGTATATATTAATATTAACAATACATACGAAGAGGAATTTTTTTTTTGTATCAAGTTGTCGATAGAATATTATATTAAGTAATCTTTCATCAAGCCGGGTCTCACTCCATGACAAGCCACCTTCTTTTGGTAAGGTCACACGATTGTCGATTGTGTGATTCACCTGGGTGGTGTACGATTAACCTGAAGAAAGAGAAAGCAGAGGATTGGTCGTCACGATCTACTAACAACTATTAGCAATGATGAGTTTAAAAGATTATTGTAAGTTTAACCTCTAGCTGGGGGCCTGCCACCAGAGACTCCTTCATTATCTTGTTCTGGATGAGCTGCATTATATTCCAAAGCTCTAAGAATTTCTGGAGGAATTGGAGGGGCAGTTGGAATATGAGATCCTTGTGCTTGAAAACCATTTTCATCAGCGGTCCATGTTAAACTGATAGCTTGACCATCAGGAGCAGTCCAGGCTTCATTACCCTGTGATACAACTGGAGTTTCTTGTTCAACTTGCTTTGGTTGACCAGTTTCTTGATGACTAATACCATTACTTGTTTCAAAACTACAAAAAAATTTATTTTTCAAGTTTAAATGGATATTCAAGAGCTTGGAAAAATTAATCAACTACTGATAATAAAGGTAAAAGAACTTACTTGTTTACATAACTGCCATCAAAGTTGACTTCAAGTTGCTGTGATGTAATGACGGCATCTTTATCTGCTCCACTGCTTGGGGGTCGTTGTGGTGCTGCCCAAGCTGTCGTACAGAGGGCAACTACTATTACTGCCTATAAAAAAATGAAAAATTATCAAAAGTCGATATTCGCAAAAATATTATTTTATAATACTATAATAATAGAACTTATTAGAATTAATCAAGTTTATTGCATCTATGTAATCATTATTAATATAAAATTACATTTATCTGTAAATGTCAATGAGAGTGTAGAGTATGTATATTATGTATGATGAACACGTAAATTGCAAAGTGTAGAAAATTTCATAAGCGGTGGTCATCTCACACAGATATGACTATTACGAATTGTCCGTTTTGCGTCGTTAACATCAAACAACTACTGCATATATGAAGCAAGCGATAATTATAATCGTTATATATGAATAAAAACCTTTTGAATTTTTTGTTTCTCATTTTTTCAAATTTATATGACTCATTTTCAGATAAATCTTACAGTTATGTTTGTGCGATATTTTATTTTTAATTATTATAAAAAGTTGTTATTTTTATTTTTAATCATTTTAATTTTACATCGGAGGCTTTTCCAATGTTGATGGTAGTTAGAATGATGATGGTGATGATAATGGTGGTGTTGAATACTCATGCTATTGATAGCAAGTCTCGTCAAGCTCCAAAGACTTACCTTGACAGAATACATAATATATATGACACCTACTGGAGAAGAACCAAGATTGAAACGATGATGAGATGATACTCGTACTCTTGGTCAGAGGCGAGGCTCTTTATATACACGCTTCTGCCAACGTGGTGCAGTGAAAGGGGTCATCCCTGCCCGCAAATCACAATACGCTGCTGCATCTTCATTTTTTTCTTTGTATTCTTTGACCAGCGCATTTTAATGATCAAAACTGTAACACGTATATTTAAATAAAATTAATCTTTTTCATTACTATTATTAAATTCTTACAATGTCGAGCAATTGATTTATTTAATTGACATTTAAATCATGAGACAATCTTTACAAAATGTCTAAACAATCCTTTTTCTCGTTTCATTAATTAAATAAACAATACATCAACTAAACAATGAAATGGATAAAGTTATTTTTTTTATAAATTTACATAATCTTTGTGATGTTCAACAACAACAACAACAACAACAACAACAACAATAATAATAATAATAATAATAATAATAATAATAATAATAATAATAAAGTAATGTTATGTGATTTTTTATTATAATTGCGTTGTTTATTTATCTGGTTATCCTCGGATGATTTGCAAATGACGTTTATATCTACAGGGTTTATGTGCGTCATCTTCATCACGGCCAAAGACAACGATTGTACATCATTATTTCCTGGATTGATATAATATATTGATGGTAATTCATAAAATCTATCTATTTAATAAGTAATCTATTACCAAGAACCAACTGTAATTTTCTATTATAAAGTCACACTACAATTTATAATTAGCATCCTAATGGGTATAACAACTTTCAAATCTTTAATAGCTTGAAGCGACATATTTGCCATATCATTATGAACATCGGGTGCTTTTAAAATTTTTTTGACTTTCTGTATACGACGTTATCCCTGTCATGTACCTTGTTGACTCTTTGAATCTCCAAGTAGTCACTTGCTCTGTTGGGAATGGCTCATGTCGTGTCATAATAATAATCAACGTTCTTTCGAGCATCTTTTTGTGCTTGCACAATCGCATATTTAATAACTTGTTCTGCATCACGACACGGACCTGCTTTTTCAAATTATAGTTTGTCACATCTTAATTGGCAACTGAATTTTCTAATTACTAACACAGAAAATGAAGCAAAATTTAATGACATTGATCCAGTTGGTAATAACTTGTTTAGTTGATGAATAGATAAGAAAATCTAATATTGAACAATGAAAAAAATATATGTATAAATAAGATAAAATATCTCGTAAATTTAAAAGTGAATTGCTACTAGGTCTACTCTCATCCCTGCTCGTCCATTCACTATTGTAAGATGCTCCCTGCCCGTGACCTTGAGCTCAACACTACAACTTCAGTGTCATAGGAACTCGATATCGAATTCAGCCTCGAAAACACATGATATAACATTGATTCATTCTAATTATTTATAAATATATTTATAACGATTTTTTTTCTTTCACCACTTCGTCAAGGATATCAAGTGGCACCCTATTAGTATTCGAAAATCTATTAATTATATAGTTATTTCAACCTTTCCTGGTCATGATTTAGCATCAAACGCATCTAAGCATCGTCATTCTAAAGCTCTAAAAGATCAACATAACTTTGTAGAAAATGGAGATGGGTGAAAGGTGAGGTGGAGGACGAATAATCAAGAAGTAACGTGACACATGGGGCATCGAGGACGGGAACAAATGTCACTGTCCTCCCATACATGTATTTGTACGATCCCTCTATTGTTTTCATGTCGTAGTACTTGAAGAATTCAACACTAGTGGCGAGCCAAAGAGCTACTCAGACATTTGTAGGCGACTAACACTTGTCACAAAAGACGCCTTTTGATGTTCATGATAAATCAATTCAAGAATAGTCCCGACATTAAGTGACGCACTTTACTCGGTAGAAACTCATTCTTCATTAAGTAATCATATTTGTCAACAGTAACAACTCATTTGTCATTGATGCCTTCATGAATTCCAATCCCACTCGATTTTGTTCAACCTAATTATTGTTGTTATAATCATAAAGAAAAGTGTTACCGAATATTGCTGAAATAAAGGAGGCTATAACAAATAGAAAAAAAAATTTGAAAAAAGAAGATGCCGCAAAGATGAGACAACCTTTCGCTTCGTGGTTATGTAAACCTTGGGACTAACTGACCTTTAGTTTGTTCATGGTATGCGGCATTTACGTACCCCAACGATTACGATGTAGGTATCGGTTTGTGTCCTATTCGATAAAGATGATTGTTCCCTTCCCCTTGATTCAATTTTACTTTTTGTTTGCTTCAATCCCTTCAAACATTCATATTTACTACTTATTGAGTATTATTGTTTCTATTTATTTCGATTATATTTCATCAGTTAGTTTATTGTACGATAAATTATTCAAATAATAATATCAAAAACTATCATATCATGTAAAAAAAGTCGTATTAAATGCCTAATAAATTTTGTATTAAGAAAATAATAGAGTATCTTAAAAACTGTCTAGAATATCTAAAGTTATTTATGCTTTATCAATTTTCTGCATCACCATATATTTTTTCTTTTAACTAATTGAAGTTTATTTTTAATATTTTTATTTCTAATAATTAATGTGGTTATTAATTTTGAACAACTATCGACAATATCATTTTTCTTAAAAAATTATCAATTGTCGCTTCACAATTACCATCAAATGATAAGTACATTTTAGAAGCATTGGTTTCTAATTTTATCGACTTTTCAATGAAAAAAATCTAGTACTAAAATATATAAAAAATATTATATGTTCTCTAAAAATGATACATTTAAATAAATATTTCATTTAATAGGTTTAATAAATAGAATTTAAATAATAGTATAAAAAATTTAACTAATTATGTGATTAATTGAGGAAAAAAATAGATTTTACGTATACCAAAAATGTTTTAATCAGATAATTTTTCTTATACACAATATTGCAATGTGTAATTGAAATTTTGAACATAATTTTTTTAACATATTTTTATTTATTGATTTATTAAAATATCAACAATTATTAATTGGTTAATCATTGTACCTTATTATTAATTTCATCATCTCTTTTAATTTGATTACTTTCATAATAAATCAGTCTACCAAATCTGAATGAAAAAAAAAATCCTTGAAAATATAATTTCTTTGTCATCATCAGTTAAATATCGAAAGTGGACAGCTTTAGTAAAACTTTAATTTAATAAAAAAAAAATGAATATAAAATTATTCCGATAATTGATTTTTCCGGAATCTTTATAAAAACAAGTCATTGCCCGATACTTCTATAGTCTTAATCTCATTATTTTTCCTGTCGTTATAATCTCCCCGTTAGCTTTTCGAGATTCCGTAAAAAATTTTACGTCGTAGAAAAAATTAAATAAATTAACATAGAAAGCTTAACAATTTATCGATTAAACTTATGAATATTTATTGCAAGTGCATAAATATTTCGCAGAACATTAATGATTTGTTTTTTATTTTTATTTTTTTTTTTTCAAATTCAAAATACATCATCATAAATACGCTTAATTAATTATCGTTGAATTACTCAAAAATCCAACAACTTAATAAACATATTCACCATGTTTCAATAAATTCATTAATCAATATCATTTGAATTTCATATTCATTCATTACTGTTTTTATTAATTTATTCACATAAATTACATAATAACATCAAAGAGAGTAATGATGTAGCATTTTTTAATGAATTGTCATTGAAAATAATTTCTACAGAGTTTTCTTCATCTTCTTAGATAAAATTTCCGCATTTTAAATGTCTATTACTTAAGAATATTGCAGTGTAATAAATATTGTGGAAAAGGAAAAAAAAAAGAAAAAAAAGTAAAAAGTAGCTACAAAATAATCGAATTTCATAAAATTTACTGATCCGAGTCCAAATTAAAATATAACTTGGCTTTCACAGATTGTTCAAATGCTGTTGTTGTTCCCTTCACTTATTTATTACTTTAGTCTATCAGTATATGCATGAGATACATTCTAAGTTGTTTGGTTGACGTTTCTAATACTATATTTGATCCAATATCTGACCTAAATTTAAATATCTAACAGCGGGAGACTAGCAATTCATTATATCATTTTACCCTATATATACAACACCACAACTAATGAGAAATGAATTGTTTTACTCGCAATAACAAAAGTGTTTTCGTTCAAAAATGAAGTCATACAATACCATGATATTTTTCTTTGCAATTCATCTATTTCTTTTGTATAATAATCATTTTACTATTGGTAAGATCATTTTAATTATTATTATCATTATTTAAATTTTAAATATATGTTATTTTATTAATTAATAATATTGTTAATTTTAGCAAAAAAAAATGACCATCATCCCAAGATAATTGGTGGTAATATTGCTGATGAAACTCAATTTCCTTATCAAGTTTCCTTGAGAATTAAAAATAGACATTTCTGTGGTGGATCTATTTTAAATCATCGATGGATTTTAACTGCTGCTCATTGTCTTAGAGGGTAAAATTATTGACTGCTATTGACCAACTATTATGAAAATTTATAATATATTTAATAAATTAAATTATCTATCATAGTGTGTCAAGATTTATCAATTCATTATCTGATTGATAATCTGATGATAAAATGAAGGTATTAAGTATGTTTTTCCCATTTTTATTTAAATTTTTTATTCTATTTCAAAAAACTTGTATCACCCTCACATTTAGATAAAAAAAAAACTTTATTACACTCACTTAGAATATTATTTACTTTTCTTTATTAATACTTGGTAATTTACGAAAAATAAAACATATTATAAAATACTAATTAATGATGTAAAATTATTTTAGTTTTAATGACACAGCAATAAACGTTGTTACTGGGACAACAAAACTAGATGAAGGCGGTGATTTCTACCAGTCGTCTCGAGTAATAGGACATGAGAAGTACAATTCTCTATTCATCTGGCATGATATAGGTCTCATTTATGTGGACGAGGATATTCAATTTTCAGAGACAGTAAAGCCAGTTGATCTTCCCTCGGAAAATTTTAAAAAAAGTAATTATCCAGCTGTATTATCTGGCTGGGGAACAACCAGTGTAAGTTTTACACCAATCTCCTTTCTTAAATAATTATAATAATACTCAAAAAATTCGATTAACCATTTTAATTTATTCTAAAAATCGAATATTTCATCAAAATTTCACTTGGATATAATGATGAAATATTACTTGATTGTATTATGAAAATAAATTATAAATAAATCACATGTAGCTTTACAATACGTACAGTTGTTATAAAATAATTATTCTTATTAAATTGAGATGAAAAAACAACAAAACATAAATATATTGTTTTATAGAAGCATAAAAAAGATATAATTAAAGTATTTGACTATTTCATGAATTATAAATAAAACAAATTTCAGTATCCAGGAAAAGCACCAAATGATCTTCAATTCATTACGCTAACAATAATTAATCAAAAGCAGTGCCGTAATGTTAGTATCCGGGTGACAGACAAGAATATTTGTACGTTGAATAAAAAAGGCGAAGGTGCTTGTCATGTGAGTACATAGTAGTACTAGTACTCTTTCAAGAGTTCCGTTATAGAGTGATGTCTATTGTAAAGTGTTCTACTTCTTTTTATTAACTTTTATAGATCTTAAAACAGGCCATTTTTTGATTCTCCTGATGATAACTAACAATAATATTGAGTTACTTAAGCTTTGATGTTTTTTTAAGGGAGATTCTGGTGGACCTCTAGTGGCTGATGGAGTTCAAATAGGTGTTGTGTCTTGGGGAACACCTTGTGCTAAAGGAAAACCTGATGTTTTCACTAGAGTTTATAGTTATATTGATTGGATTAATGAACACATTGAAAACAAACCTAGTAGAGAAAGTGCCAGTGTTGATGTAGCCGATAATAATGATAGTTTTGCATATTTTCAATTTTATTAATATCTTATATCCACTTTTTGTCCCATGGAACTTAACATTTCATTTACATATCATTTTGAAATATTAATAAGATAATTATACATGAAAATATTTATAAAATAATTAGAAAACACTTAATTGGACATTTAAATTAATTACTATTAATTTATTAGATACAAATCTGGACAATTATTGAGAAAATAAACTTCGAGAGAGAAGAAAGAGAAGGTAAATGATAAGGAACGATGCCCTTGACACATTAATTCATGAAATAAGAAGTGGTCATTCTTTGATATAAAGTTATTTAAAATATTAATATATTAATGTTAAAAAATCAGTTAAATGGAAAATTTTGAATTGTTTTCCAATGATAAAACAAATATTTAAAAGAGGGTGTAGGGATTAATGTACATAAAGACAGAAGTACATACTAGAACTTTGCTTCAGACCTCACTAAATATAATTCTCGCTCCAGGGGGGCCTGAACTCCTTCACTATTCAAAGGAAATAAACAGTGATGGTATGAAAGTATCTTTTAAACACTCATTAGGTGTTGGAAGATGAATAATAAATATAATATAATAGAATGATAATGACGAGTTGAAAAAGCATCAAGTACATGGTCTTGGAGTGCAGCCCTTTTTATTGGTGAAGTTTAGGAAAAATAATAGTTTCAGTATACACTGTTAATTTTATATCAATTAGTTACATTTTTAAATTAGTAATAAAACTTATTTACAATGATGAGTAAAAGAAAATAAATAAAATTATATGAATACCGTAGAATATTGGTAAGAATAAAAAATCTAAAAATAATTAAAATTTAAAATTAACAATAGGTGGAATATTTTAATCTCGAATTTTTATTAAAGATAATATTCATTCCAATCAATAAAATAATTTATTAATATATCTAATTTTCAAAATAATTTTAAAAATATCATTCACTTAGTAAAAGTATACGTATATATTCATTCATATTTTTAAATGAAAATAATAACTAAGACAAAGAAAAAGACAAATTTTTTGTCTTCTCGTTTCTTAGAATTTTTACGCTATTTTTTTTACCATTCTTGTGCTTAATAATTCAATAAACTTTACACAAATAAATTTCATAATTATGATTATGGAAGAAAAAATAATTATACTGACCAATATATATATATATATATATATATATATATTAAATGATATTGATAATCTTTTTAAAAAATATACTAAGAATGCAAATTTGAATGAGTAAATAGTTCTGAGTAATTGATAAATGAAATTTTATTGAAATGTCTACTTATATTCATTACAACATTGATATAAGAAATAATGATCAATAAAGGATGGCCGTAACGCCTGATAATGAAACATATATAAATGAAAGAAATATAATTGATGGTTTAATTAATTCATTATGATTATCACAATTTATAATCAAAGTATTTTTATACTATTATTTATTTCATCAAATGTAATTGGTAACTCAATGACACGTATAATTGGTGGAAGTGACGCTCAGGATAATGCGTATCCTTATCAAGCATCATTACGTGTTGTTGGACGTCATATTTGTGGTGGTTCAATTCTTAATAATTATTGGATTTTAACTGCGGCTCATTGTCTAGTAAAATATGAAGCTTCAAAAATTACAGTTGTTATCGGGTCAAATTATTTAATGTTTGGCGGTATAGCTTATCGTTCTGCTTTCACTTATGTCTATCCTTATTATAATAAAGCTGAACATGTACATGACATTGGTGTCTTGATGGTTGATGGCGTTATTGAGTTTACGGAAGCCATTCAACCTATCACTTTACCTACTCAGGATATCTATCAAGGTGATTGTGTTTTGAGTATATTTACCGGATGGGGTAACACATATGTAAGTCACGTTTGCATTCATACTATGAAAGAATTTTAAAATTGATGTTCCCTTCGTTTACCTTTTACAGACTGACCAATCAAACACGGGAAAACTTCAAATGATTCAACTTTGTGTCATTAAACTTTCTGCATGTCAAAAAATCTTTGCTCAAGTTGGTAAAACTCATCTGTGTACATTCAATGAAACCGGAGAAGGTGTTTGTTATGTAAGATTTTACTTTTATCAAGTTTTTATTGTTTTATTAATAATAATTATCTTTGTTTATCACCATCATTTCAGGGTGATTCAGGAGGACCTTTAGTCACTGATGGAACACAGATAGGCATTGCTTCTTGGGGTTCTCCATGTGGACAAGGATACCCCGATGTTTTCACTCGTGTTTATTTTTATGTCGATTGGATAAAGTCCATTACATTATCAATTCCCAGAATTTAACTGTTTTACAGTATACATATATCTAATATACAGATATTTATTAGATGAAATACTGGAAATATTATCACAGGACTTAAAATAGAAAAATAAAAAAAAAAAAGTAGATATGTGACATAATAAACAAAATACAATTGAAGTCTCAGAATAGTAAAAAAAAAAACTTTAGAGACAATGAATATAATCTATTTTGTGAATAAAGTTGTCAAGAAATAATCAAGTATCTAAGTCACGTAGCGTCTTGGAACGTAAAAATGATACACTGATAATCTACAACGTGTGATAAATAATACACCAAATGTATTACATGATCAACAACTATAAAATAATTTTATAGAACCTTTTAATCATTTTTTAGTCTGAAATTTCGTGTTGGAAGAAAGCCATTAACATTTCATTTATACTCAGATATACTCAACAGATGAAATATGAGATATGCACGCTAATTAATATTTTATACTAAATGAAATAAAAAAAAAAAGATTTTTGCAATCATTCTACAAATAACATTACCATGACCTACCATTCGTTCAATATTTTATTTCAAGATTGTGTATCTATCAGTAAGCATTGTTGGTGTCTTTGTGGGTGTTAGGGGTTGTTGAGGGGGAGTTGTTGCTTGCGCAGGCCACCCTCAAAGCCAGTTTTGCTGTTCCGAATGGCCGCATTTCATTTCTAGAGTCAGATAAACTCTAATCACTTGTGATCGGTTTTGTATATAGTCACAATAACCTGCCTTCTATTCGTGATGGATGAAAGAAAGTGAAAAACAATCAAGTGAAGTAAAAACTAAACAGTGTTCAAGATGATTAAAGATTACTTTGACGTCATCACAGAAACAGAAAACGCCCTGAAGATTTTTTAAAATCTCGGTCGAGTAGTAATGAAGTGACCCGATTCTGTTGACGCATGCTTCAAAATTTCGCGATACATTTTTTAAAATACTCTTTCTTTTAGATGTCAACAAATTGAAAAGGAACTGTCAATTTATACTTAGTTTACTCGTGACACCTGGTGGTGCTAAAAAAACGTTTATAAAATCGATATTAAATAACTACTATCCTTTTTTTTATATCTCTCTATTAACAATACTATTTGTTTTCATCTGGTAATCTACTATTTTTATATCTCCAGCATTCTTAATCTCTATCCCAGAACAATCGAATGTAGCTAATAGAAGATTCACCGCTCTGTTGACAAGTAAAACACCACCATAGTTTATCATGAAATATAAAAAAAGAATAATAAAGTATCACTTGTACAAATAATTTTGTATTCTCTCACGTAATTCAATTCATAAAAAAACCTACATGAGCTGTTGTTTTTTCCTGTAAGTATATATTACATTGGCATAATTCTGGTTTATGAAAAGCAAAAAAAATAAAATTTATCAAGTTAAAAAATGAATCGTTGATAGGGAGTATAAGTTGGCTTTTTTTTTCATAAGAACCGTTTGTTATTTTATTCTTCTAATAGAAAGTATTTTAAAGAATGAAATACAATATAAAAATATCTTAGTTGATAAAACTGATCTTTTTTCAAGTTTTCAATCGTTCGAGTGTCTAAAGTTGGATTATAATATTTTAAATCTATTAAGCAATGTATAGTTAGTATACAAGCTTTATACGACTCTTGCTCTTTTTTTCTTCTCTTGACCAATTAAGCGGTTATGACCCCGACACAAAGTCTGATGGACCATTACACCGGGTGACTTAGGGACTATAATCTTTTTCAACTAACGCTCTGCTAACAATGATAAAATTAATTTAATAAAATATCATTGTTTTTTTTTTTAATACACTTTCACTGAATAATTAAAAAAAAAAGTAATATCAAACGTGGAAATTTATGACGAGTAAAAAGCTAATTTATTATGCACCCTCATGAGGAAAATAGAATATCTACCGGTGTGAGTCTATATAATAGACTCTGGCGCCTACAACAAGTTTGCATGGTGGACAAGGTCTTCTCTCATCATTCTTCATTCTTTTTTTGTTCATTATCATCATTCATTCGTTCTCTCTTTTACTTTTATCTCATTTTCTCTCGTTTGTTATAGGTTATAATGTTTCTGTTGAACGTACATGCGCAGTTGTGAAAAAAATTCAGATGTTGTTCACCCTGGCCGGTGTTTATCCTTTATACATACATATACTTGCATTACACGCGGTATCGTGCAACGTGCATTACCCCTTTGCTATCCTTCTTCCACTTTAATCTTAATCTGTATCCTCCCCCGCTTATATTTTCTCGCTTCTTCTGGCCAACAACTTTTAGTGGCATCTCTTTCTTTACATTTATTATTTTGATCGTTGCTTCTTTGTTAGTTTCACTAACCAATAGAATGCTTGTCTCCATTCGAGAAACGTGCGCAGCTGTGAAACGTGAGCAGGCTCGACAGTCGCTGTTCTCTCGTTGTGGATTAAGTTTCCCCAGGAAATTTATAATAATTAAGTACTAGTGTATAATTGAAACAAAATTTAAAAATGATTTAATATACAAAATAATGTGGTTAACAATTTAGGTTAAGATTTTTCAAGTTTTAACATCTTCAGTTGAAAATATGAGAATCAAGGATAATGCGTCCTTTAGAAAAAGAAAAGGAAGATTTTTGGTTAGGAAAGAAAAGTTTGATTTTTCGGATACGTCAATTTTTTTGTGATTCTTGAAATTCATTAAAAAAATTTCAAATACACATCGTATGTCTTTGTGATTACTTGTGCTTTAATAGGAAAAATAAGATAAAACAAACGTGTAGTATTCTTGATCTCTTGCCCATTTTCTTATTCATATTGCCACGCGTGTAGAATTCTTGCTTTCCAAAATTGTATTTAGAGGCTAAATTGTAATGGAAGCATTACGGTTAGCTATTCAGTAAGTTTCTTTTTTTTGTGATTAGATTGTATTCATCATTATTACTAATATTATTAAAAATTAATTTTTTAAACATAAAAAATAGAAAATACTTTGATAGTTGTCTTTTGTAATTTATAGGACTAGACTGGGGGAGAGGATGGTCAGCATGAGTTCAATGCTCGTGGAGACTGTTAGTATCAACTACGAGGACTTTAATGAGAGCTTCTTGACCTGTGGGACTTGTCTTTGTGTTTATGATGGTAGTGAACATACTCCTAAACTTTTACCATGTTCTCATACAGTAAGTGTTTATTTTAAAAATTTTACAATATCAATAAGAGATAACTTCTGAAATGTAACTTCTTTTAGGTATGTTTACATTGTTTGACAAGGATTGCAGCTTCACAAACTCGTGAAGCTGGAGCATTTCGATGTCCTATATGTCGAGAACTCATTACTATACCTCGTGGTGGAGTTCCGGCTTTGCCTCCAAGCTTTTTAGTTAATCAATTACTCGATTTAATGTCTCGACAACGAAGAGAAGTCATTCCAAAGTGTTCAGTTCACACAAATCAAGAATTACTATTTTGTGAAACATGTGATACAGTTTTCTGTACAGTTTGTACTGGAGGTAATCATGCAGAGACTTCGCCGGGATGCACTGAACACACAATAATACCTTTTAGTATAGCAATAAAACGAATGTCTGAAATTTTACTGTATAAAGCTAATGAATGCATTTCTAAGGTATGTATTATTTGTTTTTGATGAAAAAAAATTAAGTAAATTATAATATCTTCATCTTTTATTCTTTCATTAGTTAACACAAGCTCAAGAATCTGTAAATACAGAACTAAGACGTTTAGAAACTGCTATGGAAAGATGTTTGACTATTGTCGACACAGAATTTACAGAAATAATTGCGAAAGTCGAACGTAGACGGGTAGAACTTCAAGCAGCCATTGCTGCGGCTGCTAAAGACAAAAAACGTGTTCTTGAAGAGCAGCACGCTCTTATTGAAGCTGAAAAAAATAAAGTTGAACGAGAGTGTGAAGGATTACAATATCAAGTGAGTGATTAAGCATTATTTACTTTTTATTATTATTATTACTACTATTATTATCTTCGTTGATTGTCAACTTAAATTTTTAGGTCGAAGTTAGAAATATTACCCAGAGAATAGGAAGTCTCACTGATCAACTAGATGCTGCTGTTGCTTTAAGTGAACCACGTGAGAATGCTTTCATTACAGCTGAATTTGGACATAATAGTGCTACAAAAGAATTAGAAAAAGCATTGGAAACTCTTGGAAGAGTACGTTCTAGCACAACGTTGCCAGGTAATATATAAAAAGTAAAACCTAGTTGAGATTAATCTGTTAATATAATTTCAAAATAGATACAAGATATCAGTATGAGTTAAATTACAGGACTGTGCAGAGCTCAATTAAAAGATACTGCCATTGCAAAATTATTAACGACTGTGATAATCGAAACTGTGGATTATCATGGGCATCCTAGAAATGCTGGTGGTGATCCAATTGGTGTTGAACTTACACTCACAGATGCTCAATCAGAAGATATAACAATTGAAACAGAAATTGAAGATTTAGATAATGGAACCTATGAAGTTCGTTTTCGACCACCTTCTGCAAGTGGTTATGCTCTCAAATTGACCGTTTTTGAACGTCCAATAAAAGATTATCCTATATTTTTTACTGCTTCAGAGCATAATGAACCAATTAAGAGTTATGGGAAAAAAGGGCACGGAAAAGATGAATTTCTACAGCCAGTTGCTGTTGCTGTGGATGATGATAACATGATTTATGTCGTAGATTCAGGAAATTCACGAATAAAGGTAATTGTAAAACATATAAAATTAGATTATTAGTTTAATTTTGTATCAAAATAGTATTTATCAATAACAGTGAGTTATTGTAAGATTTTTTTACCATCAACAATATAAATAATTAATTAATTGTACTCAAGGTGCTTGATAGTGACATGGAGTTTCAAAGACATATAACTAATGAAGGATTAGAAGGTCGTAGTTGTACTGGAATAGCTATATCAGATCAGGGGCTAGTTGTAGTGAATTGGAGAACGCGTACTATCACAGAAATGAGTACATTTGGTGATACAATTCGTTCATTCACCCACAATACATTTCAGGTTCGTACGTTATACTTTTAAATGTTAACATGTTTTTATTTATTAATATATTTTGGCATGTTTAAATGTTAAATATCAAGTATAAATATTTTTATATTATTAGGAACCAATTGATGTGGCTGTAGATCGTAGTTATGGACATATTCTTGTTGCTGACAATGGACAAAGCTGTGTTTTCGTATTTGATTCTGATGGAAAAGTTCTTTTCCAAGTTGGAAAAAAAGGCATGTTCAAGTTAATAAGCTCGGTGACAGTAGGTCCTGCGGGTGAAATTTTAGTTGCTGATTCTAAAATTCAAGTTTTTTCTGCAAAAGGTGATTTTTCTGAAGAAATTCATCCTGAAGAAAAAGGTATTTTAAAATATTTTTTATTTTAAATATTGAAAAAATAATGTTTTCAATATTTTTTATTTAATTGTTTTAATTTTAATTATATTGTTAATGTTTAAGTATTTGAAACTCAAATTTTTTTAGGTAAAGGAAAATATGGAGGTATAGTCGTAGATGCAGACGGCAAAATAATTGCATCTAGAAGTGATAAAGGCCGTAGTAGTATAATTCAAGTTTTAAAACTTGGTGAAAGAAGTATTTTAACAGAAATTGATTCTTATAGCTCAAAACTTCGACGTCCTATGGGGATTGCAGTGTTACCAAACAATCATCTAGTAGTTGTTGATTTAGGTAACGATTGTATAAAAAAATATCGATATTGGTGAACTCTAAAAATACTAAAACTTATTTTTATTCCTTTTCGAATATAAAAAATATATTCGAGTTGTAAATTGTTTAAAGCCGTCCTTAACTGGATTTTAACCAGTGCAATAGTACTGGATTTATTATAATAATTGTGATTACTTTTTTTAATATTTAATTATTATTTAACGAAAAAAATAACGAATTAATTACTGCCGTATATAATTTTAAAAAACAAATTAAAAGCACAATCAAAAGAAAAAAAAATGCATTTCACATGTATAAGTTAATATCACAAAGAGTAAATTTGACAATTAAAAAATTTAAAGAAAAGTTTGTAATTATACTTTTTTCAGTATTACATAAACAATTAATTTAAAAATTCTGCACATAAAACGATATATTATAACAGTTAAATTGATACCGTGAAGTAAAAGACAAGAAAAGATGCTGCATAATTTAGATAATTTATCTTTTTGTAAATTATTATGTATAGAAATAACTAGTCGTTTTTCATGGTTTAAATTACAAAGCCATTTTTTTACTCGGCAGAGTATTACTTAAGTATCTTTAATTCATCTATTTTTTACACGGCTTTTCTGTTTTTATTATTAGTTTCCTATTTTAAACCAATATTATATATGTATTTTATACGTGTTTATTGATCCAAATTATCAGTTGTGTCCGTAACTTATAATTTACTTTTTAAATAACTATTTTTAATCATTATTTATAAGATCTGAATTTTTTTAATTTTTTTTATAATTATAAAACATTTTTATCATGTATTTAAAAGTTGGAGTTTTATGCATCAAAAAATTTTAGATTTTTAGTTAAAAATCTTTCATACTATGAATAATTAATGTTTATTTATTGGTATTTTTATTTAATCTAGTCATATTTTCACTTATACTTAATGGACTGTTCATATACTATAATAATATTAATAATAAACGCGCTGTAATGTAAAGTACCATGTAAATAAAATTTAAACTCCATTCTGAATTTTTATACACAATTATTGTATGAAATTTAAGCCGTAATTAAATTTATACCATTTTTACAGTGAAAAACACTATACATTATAGTATGTTACAAAATAACTTGAAAATATTTAAGCTATTTTATTTTGAAATGATGCGCGTATATTACAGATGGCACTAAAAACATGTTAAAACGGTTCAAATTGAGAACATTACATCTCTAGTGAAATCTTTCTTTTGATTACGTATTCACTCTGTAGTGTGTGGCATCAATATATGGTAGCTTTCCAGCGAAAGGCACTGTGCCGCACAGTGCTCTTCGCTGGAAAGCTCTCTCATATTCTTATACTTTTTTCGATAATTCGTTTAACTCTTCTGAAATTTTAGACTCATCAAAAACATGTAGAATATAATTAAATGTTTACACAATGTCCGAATCTTATTTAACAGCACTTTCACGGGTGCCATACACAGTATTGTAGGGAGCTTTCCAGCGAAAGGCGCTGTGCCGCACAGTGCTCTTCGCTGGAAAGCTCCCTATATGACCTATCATTATAGTAGATGTTGAGTATCACTGACAAAAATGCTGGCGTTCGCGTCTCTTGACGCGCGCGCACACTCAGCAGACGCACACACACGGAGGTCCAGAGCTCGATGAAACTGGTGTACAGAGTGAGAAAAAGACAAGCATTGACGCGGTGCGCAAGAATAGTAAACGAAGTTGGAGTGAGTGAAAAAGAGAGAAAGAAAATTACGAGATATAATGGTACGGTGGTAGTGAATGGAACGCGGCCCTAGCGTAGTACGACGCTTCTTTGGAGGCTCGGCGAGCACCAATGGTTGTTTCGGATCCTGAATCACGTGATGTGCGTGTTGAACCAGCAGGAACATTGCAAATGACAAGACGCGTCGAAGATCGTTGTGAGTAAAAATCAGAGTTTCTTGGCGTTGAACCAGTGAATTAGTGAAGTGGTAAAAGACAGCTTTTGGTGAAAAATATAAGTATAAAAAACCATCAGACAATAATAAACTTAAAGAATAAAGCTAAGCGGAATATTCGTGGATTGGTTAGTCTTTCTCTATCATTTGATTCTCTTCTTTCTCTACCACAGCTCCGGCGCCTTCACCTTGTCCTGTGTGTGTTGGTCCCACTCGCGGGACCCGCGTTCCCCGTTTCACCTCTCGCGTGTGCTGATTGTAGCCGTGTGTGTGTTGTTAGCCCTCTGGGTTCTTCGGAGCCCCATCACATCTGTTCTTTCCTACATGACAAAATGTCGGGATCACAACGGATGCGTAAATCGTCGCCATGCTCGACGACGAAGCAGGGACCAATGCGGGCTACATTGCCGGTGAGTTCATTGCTTCGACAAAGCAGACAAGGAAGCAATCTCAGGCAAAGTAACAGCAACAGTCCAGCCGTATCACCGACCAATACGAACGCGTGGCGGGCACGAAACTCACCAGAGACATCGGCTTCTTCAGGACAGAGAAGTCCTGGATCACTTTCATATAAAGGTATTTCTACCCAATATTTTTCAACCTTTTATTTTATTTTATTTTCATTCATCTTTATTATTACATTCCTTTGCTACGGTAACCGAATCTTTTTTTTCTTTCGCTCGGTTTCCGTTTTTCTTACTCCAATTATTTTATAAAACATAACCCTCAACTTTACAGCTAAATCAAAGACCCTTAGTGGTCGTTGTAGTGATGGTTTGAGTGGAAGTCAAAATATTAGAAGGACAGCATCTCTCGATACTATTTATCTGAAAGGACAATGGCCCCGTGACTATTCTTATATACATGCTAGCCGTCTACTAGTGGATAAATCTACACAAACTGATGAATGGACTCAAAATGAACCACGAAAAATACATACCAGACACCCCACTGATCAAACATCTAATCCAGATGAAAAATTACCAATGGAAAAGTACATTAGGCACAGGTAAATTTTGAATAAATTTTTTTAATTATAAATTTCTTGATTAAACTAAACATCAAAAAACTCATCAATCTACAGATTACAAAGAACAAATAAAGAGAGTACTAGTAGCAGAGAAAGAACTGCTGCTTTTGGACTCATTATGCCAGGTGGTCCACCTCCAGCACTTCCTGGTGATCATACAGTTTTATTACCCAGTATTGCTTCACAAACTTCAATTCGTAAGTATCGAAATTGCTTTTCTGTATTAAAAGTATGCTTATGCTTGATAATTTATATTGATTTCATGTAGAAAATCAACCTAGTTTGAGTACAAAAGCTAGCCCAATGAATATTCCAGTAAAACCTATGAGGGGACCAATGCGTTCATCAATTGAAGGTCTTAATCAAGAAATTGAAGGACTTGTTTTAAAATCCACTGCAAATACAAGTGACTTAGACCATTCGGTAGAAGATAAAGTAATTAATTGTAATTATTAATTCGAATGGATTTTATCTTAGCATATTTTAAGTGAAATAAATATTTCAGTACGCAAGATATCGTGAGCAAATGACACCAGAGGGTCATAGAGCACCTTTAGCAGATCTTCTAAGATTAACCAGGAATGTAAACACACAGACGCCAGCTACAGACCTTCCCTCCAGTTCATATTCTTCAGGTAATTTTGATTTTTGTATTCAACTCTCATAACTATTTACACATATACACAATATTTCTACAATCGATTAAAAACGATGATTGCGTAAATTATCGCGATTTAATGTGACATGTATGTAATGTTACATCTCAGACATATTACTTTAATCATGTATGCATGATACGCGAATATCAAGTAACCAAACTAACTAAAGGGATCGTGAAACTGTTCCGAAACATAGGCCCTCCGTCTAGGAATTCCGAATCACCGCTGATACCAGGTTCTATGGATACTTCCCGTCCACCTAGCGATATCCCACAAGGTTGGCCTTACCATCCATTCATGTCTGCATCTTTTGCTAGATTATTTTTAGTTGCACGTACAACACATGATGTAAAATATTATTTGTTTTTTATTATTTTATTAATATTTATATTTATTTTTATTGAAGTGTTTCTTCTTAATTACTCTTAGTAAATTATATTATTATAAAAAATTTTTTATAAGACTGTTAGTAACAAAATTTTATCCTATTTTGTTTGTCATCTAATTGTTTGACACGTGATAATTATTTGAAATTGTTAAATTTAAAAAAATAACTTGAAGAAAAAAAAAATTATTTTAAAAATGATTAGTGACCTTTTTCTCCATAAATTTCTTTAATCGCATGTAAATTATGATAGATTTAATAAACTAAGTTTTCTGTAGACATAGTTTTAAATAATATATTTATTTAGGTGGAAGTCGTGGATCTACTCCAGAGCAAGAAAGAGAAGGACGTTTAGGTACATCACCCCACATCAACAGGTTTCTCGCTCGAGAACCGCCAGATGGTTGCGAAAAAGTTAATTTAAAATTTGTTGAAGATGCCAGGTATAATAAATTTAACGTACAAAACAATAAATAAAACAACTAATTAATAAGCAGATAAGCAAGTGATTGATGTTTTTAGGCGACCTATGATGGACTTAAGCAAATTAGACTACAGCTCGAAGCCATGTGTCACATTTCAGTTGAAGCCAAGCTTGGGATCAGCTTTCCTACCTCTTCAACAACCGGCCAGCCCTACAATTGTGACAAGTAACGTGTCACCATCCTCACAAACGACGCCAGTAACGCCACCCCCAAATCCATAGTCCCAAACTGTACCTTACGTCAACGTGAGTGATTTATACATTTATTTTCTTCTTTAAAATAAGATGACAGAAAAAAGTAACCTCGTGGTAAAAAGTGATTGACTTTGATTCTACAACGCGTATAACTTTTTCAACAATTGTAAAGTTACCGAAGTAAACCGACTTTCCTAGTGCAAAGGAAATTCTTGTAAAAATGAAAGGAACTTTTTTTAAATTTTAAAAAAAGTCAAAGAATGCATTTGGGCTTGGTGTTCTTGAGAGCGAACGGTGGATTGGATTATCGCGTCGAGGTGGAAAAATAGTGTGAAAGGAAGGCAAGCAACCAAAAAACATTATTATAAAAAGGGTCCTGTCGAATATTTGGTACATCAAATGAACGATGTAAAGAAAAATGATTATAAAAAAAAAAAAAAATAAAAAAAAAAAAAAAAACAATAAAGGAACAATAATTTGTGATAACTGAAAAAAACGTTGAGGAATAAACATTGTGTTTTGCAGGAAAAAAAGACTAAAAAAATTATGTATTCTAAATTTAGCGCAAAAAATGTGCTGGACAATTTTAGTTTTTTATACAAAGACAAAAAAAGAATATTCAATATAAAGAAAAAAAAGAGAGAAACACTTTTAAGTATTACATTTATTGGAAAAAATGATTTTGAAAATTCTACAGATTAAAAAAGGGATATATGTACCTAGGTGTGTACATAAATAAAAAAAAAAACAACCCCCCTCCCCGTTAAAAAATAATTTCATTTTTTACTAAGCCTTCTAATCACTTTTAACCTAATAAAAAAAAACCTCATTGACACGAATCAATCACTCGTTGGCAAGTTTTTTAACATTTTGTATTATTATTATTATTATTTGTTTTCAATAAAACATATTCTTTAAATGTTAGAAAATAATTTACAAGTAGCGAAGGAGCGCATCCCTATGGTATTAATTTAATCGATTAAAATAAATAGTGAAATGAAGAAAAGACGTTAAAAAATAATTTTGTCTTAAAAATTTATAAAAAAATAATTTTAGAAGGCAATATTTTATTTAAAACTCTCCTTAAGGGGCCAATAAAGTAAATTATTTACAATTTACACAGAATGAATAATTTTTATACAACAACCATAGGGCTGCATGATTTTATTCGCTATTTGTATTACATTAGATTTTTATTATTATTGAAAACTGAACATGTACAATTGATGAAATGAAAAAGAAGTAAACAAAAACATGCAATGACAGGTCAATGGATGTACGGCGAGAAAAACTTAATTTACTACTTTAATCGCAAACGAGTAAACAGACAATATTATTAAACTACTAATTGATATGTGAATAATGACCAGTGTGGTATCAAATGTGCGTAAAAAGGTTTTTTAATTCGATCGAAATAATTTTATTCCGTTGAGAGAAAAAAGAAATGTATTTTTAACAACTAATAAACATTTTTTATTCTAAATTGATGCATCTAATGTATACTAATAATGATATTAATTTTGATAACCTCGAGAATACAAACAATGCAATTTCAATGCTTTAACTGTGCAATTAATTTATCTCGAATCATCACTTACTTTAATATTTAATGTTAAGGTTATAATTATCTATTAAATAAAATACGACTTTGTTGAAAAGGACTTTTTTTCTCTCAAAATTAATGTTTTTTAACTTTTATAATAATTATGAAATTACTGTGGATCGCAATGTATATGTGTTTGAAAACATGTTATACATTTTTATTTTAAGCAATCATTTAATGAATAACGTTTATTATAAAGATTAAAATATATTTAAAAAAAAGTAACTATCTTGCTTTTTGCTTTATTTATTTTAACTTTTGAATAAAAAAATATTGATTCGAGGTTTGGTTTAAATTTTTTCCTTTGGCTATAAAAATCTAGAGTACATCCATAAGATTATTGACATCATTTATTAATGGTAAATACTAAAAAAGTTACATCTTATTCAGCAAATAATTTCAGTAACATGTAAACGTTATTCGTATGATTAGCTTTTACTTATTAAGATTCACGTTACCTCGTACTTGAACAAATAATTTTATTGCATAAAAAATAAATAAAAATAATATTGGAAACATTAACACATAAGTACCTGGCACACTGGTCTATGCTCTCTTTTTATCCAGCTCACTAGCAAGTTTATGCCTTAGGATGTGCGTAGCATGGTGTGCTATCATTTCCACACGAAGGTTAAATTATTAATTAATGAAAAGTCATATTAATACTTTGATTAGTTCCATAATTGGATGTCCGATAAATTGACTAGAAAATTAATTATAAATTTTATTTATACGTAAATAAGAAAATTAAAAAAAGGATTTGCTTAAAAAAAAAACAAAACAAATCAAAAAGGAAAATATCATAATTAATTTTTACAAATAACCTTCGTGTAGTTGCATAATGTGTTATCAATATTAAATTGTTAACGTTTTTTGGTCAATTCCAAAAGTTAAACAGTAAGCAAAGACTGCTGAATGATTACCTGTTATTTGGATGTATCCAAAAAATCGTTTCTCAAGTAAATTACGATTATAAAGATTCCTTTTATTAATTACCTATTATCGAGTTTAAGTATAATCGCTATTTCTTAGTAATTAAATTTTCGTGTAAAAAATTTAAAAAATATTAAAATAATGAAAATGATTTTACTGTTCGGTACATTCTTAACATATCTAAAAAAATCTATCTGAGCAGGTTTCAGAAAATGGCAAAGTGATTAAGTCAATTATAAATTTATTTAACCCTAGGACTTGTAAGATTAGTAAAATTAATCTTACGATAATAAACACAAACAATAATAATAATAATAATAATAATAATAATAATAATAATAATAATAAATATTTTGACAAAACTGAAGATATTGTAAGATAACAATTGGATGCTTCAGTTCCAGAGCTAAATTAACCTTAAAAAATAGCCAATCATAAAAATTAATAATTAATGCTAAAAAAACATACAATGAATCATAAAAACATTCTGCAGTCCAGAAAGTAGTTGACTAAGGATAGTAATGAGCTCATTTGTCATTTCGACATTTATTACTCCTGTGCGAAACATTTTAACGGTACTGACACAAGAAGTAATAAAAATGATAATAATAATGAATAATAATAATAATAATGAATAATAGTAATAATAAATAATTATTTAAAAAATAGTTTAGAAAAAAACCATTGCTGTCATGGCAGTATTAAAAGTGATTGCATTTGGATCTGAAGTGGCTTCATTAATTAAAAAATTCTAATGAATATTAGACCTGTCGTTGTAGTGTAAACGATAGACTGGTCAAACTGATTAATCAGCTTGTTTCTTTTTTTTTTGTTTTTTATATTAATTATTTCTATATGAAGTGATTTATTCATATTTTTTTACATACATTTTAACTAATGAAAAATAGAGTTAATAGCTCAAAGATCAATATTTGTCATTGCACTGATAACTTAAATACAAGTACGTCAGGCAAGGAATTTCCATTTTTTATTTAAATTTAACAAAAGAATTTAAGGGATATTTAAAACAGTGAGTAGTTTAAAATTCATCTTGATTAATTAATTTATAACAAACGTGAAGCCGTGAAGAGACAAAATAAAATAACTGTAAAGTAAGAAACAAGTTCATAAGTACATGTAGTCTTGATTAACAATTAATTATCATTAAAGGACAAGAAATAAAAAAACAAAAGAAAATAGTAAAGTAATTTTAAATTTTGTACTGTGTAAAATATGTATTTGAAGCGATAAAAACATTCAGACCTAGGTGTGTTTGTGCTTTGTATAGAATTCATGTACAAGAAATAGTCTCTCTTTTAATCTATCTTTTCCCAAATAAGAATTTATACTTTTTGCTGTATCTTTATTCATCTTGTTTTTTATTTCATTACTCAAGCGTATAAATAAGTTATAATATGTATAGTTTAAATTATTATTATTTTTATTTTAATTAAAATATTATTAGTTCATATAATATCGATCCACCTTATGAATAATTATAAGTTTTTTTTAAAAAGTATACTCATACAAAATAATATGCTGTTGACTTATTACTTGAAATGGTTCATGAATGATAACATGAAAGAAAACAATTATTAACACACCTTGGTAATTCATACTTTTAATTATCGCAATATGGAAAGGAATAGTTGTTACTACTTTCAATTCAACTGTGGTTACTTTGTTTTAATTTTATTTACTTAATATATCTTTTTACATTTATGAATAAATAAAAAAAAAATAATTTTTACTTTTATTTAAGGTCAATTTGTTAATATTTTTTTAGCTTTAGGATTAAATACTGATCTCACATAACTTCTTCCCGCTTCATTTTGGTTTATTCTTTCTATAATGATTTCAAAAAAAATATAAAATTAATGTAATACATAAATAATGAAAAAGGAAATAAACAACTCATCTGCGTAAATTGCTAGACGTATCGTTTTTATAAAAAAATAATTCCTTGTATTATTTATCAGCCTAAAGTTGTATGTACTTGTTCCAATAATATAATAATAATAATAATAATAATAATAATAATAATAATAATAATAATAATAATAATAATAATAATATGCACTTTTATTTTTATCATAAAGTATAAGTATGAAAAAAGTGTACCTTTTTATATTACTGTTAAGTCGCCTTACATAAATAAAATTTTTTAAAATTTATCAACATCACATTCACTTGGACGTTTTTCATTTCCTTATTTTTACTTACTTACTAATTGATATCATAAGAAAGTATATTACTATTTACATTAAAAATAGTGCCAATTAATACATCAATTAATGAATCTTTCTGTATGAAAGGCCAGCCTTTAATAATGATTATTAACATACATGAATTTTTTTATGCTAACATTCATGCATAGAGTCAATTTTAATCAACCGATTACGTTAAATATTAAGAAATAATACTGTACAATTACATTAACAAACATCATGATATAAAGTACAGCAAATTTCTGTAATTCATTAGTAACAATTTTTATACTGAATCATTACATTTGTATCTAATAACAACAATTAATAATTAAGTAGTGTATCTCATTGAAAACTAATAGCTTTTCAAAATAAAATATTATTCGAATTGAAAGTCGTTAATTTAAAAAATTTCATTTTATACATTAAATTTCAATTCAATTATATACATTTAACAGCAATAATATTTTGAGTTATAAACCCATGTACTGCGGTGAAGATGATAAATTATTTCTTCCTGAACTTTTCCTTTTAGCTGTTTCATTATTTAGATAATCACTAAAACGCATAAAATATTTTAATTAATTTTCATATAGAAGTTAAAGATTTTAACGTAGGAATAATTTAAATTTTTCTAAAAAGAATTGATCTTACCCAAAAAATGGCATAAGAGATATTAACGTATGCTTAGTTGGTCGTAAAGTAAATGCAGGAGAACAATGTGCTAGTCTACCAACGATTCGTCTCAACCACTGTTGAAGTTTTTGCCTTCGTTCTTCAACAAATTTAGCATCTTTATTTCCTATAGTTTTTTTCGGGGGAAATTCAAAAGTTGTAACAATAGTATCATGTTTCTTCAATTCTCTATAGAGAGCGTAAAATTGAGCATAACGACGATAAATATTCCATTCAACATCTCTAATGCGAATATATATCTACAACGATTATTTTATATTGTTAATATCAAAAAGATCATACTTAAAAATAAATTTTTATTATTGTATATTAAAATGGATAAATACCTGATAAACATGATGAATATCTGATAATTGTCCGGTGAGAAACGCCGATGGAATCCAGATGTGAATAAGACAAGGTGGTTCGGCAGGCATATCTTCTTCATTCAAAGGTCCTCGTAAACATTCTAATTCGGTTTGCAGTCTTTTAACTAATAGATCACGATTGGTTAATTGCATAGTTAACCTGGCATTGAATTCCATGAGCTCTGCATGCATTTCAGCTACTTGAACTAGTTTTTCTTGGTACTGTTGAGCTTCATTATGATAATCTCTCGATTGTTCTTCTTCTGAAACCATAGCAGTATCTGAATCTCTTTTTAACATCTGTACAGCAGTGACATATTTTCTCAATTGCTGTCTTAGTAGCTCATTTTCTCTGTTCAATGCCTGCAATTGAACCTCATGACGCTCTAAATAATTTTGATGCTGTCTTTGAAATCGCGCTAATTGTAATCTACTAGTAACAGCATCTTCTTTAGCTTGTTCTAGAACTTCACTCATTGCTAAAAGTCGAACTCGAAGAGCATTAATGTCTAATTGATCAGCATCTATGTGAGAATCTAAACCAGCTAAAGGTTCTGTAGCCTCAATAGCATTCTCTGTAATTTCAGATTCATCATCTATATAATTAGGAAGAGTTACTAGCATATCATTAAGTGTTTGATCTAGTGGAGATACTGGAACTAAGCCTCCGATATTCCCGACATCAGTTAACGGAGTTAAAACTCTTTCTTCTTCTAAAGAATCACTTCTTTCCAAATTATTAGATTGAATGTCTAAAGTTACATCATTAGAATCTCGAGATTCTAAAATATCTAGCGATGTGTCTTCAAATGGAGATATAGAATCTTTACTGATAATTGTGGAAGGAGAATTCGAACAAGTAGGTGGAGCACTTATTGATGATGTAGTTTTATTATCTAATGTTTTATCATCTTCTTCATCATTATCAAAAGATATTATTTGAGCTGGGACTTTCTTCCTTTTTTCACGTATTATATTTGATTCTAATCCTGAAGAAATAATTGGTTCTGATTGTGAAGCTAAAGATTGTCCAACTTCTCCGTTTTCAGATCGATCATCTAATTCTTCGTTATCAATCCTAATTGCAAATACAATTGTTCCAAGTCCTGCAGCAATATTAGGAAGCACTGAACTCTTTTCTTGATCCATCAGAAAAGCCCAATCTTCATAAAAAACTGTTAAGGTACTAATATTAATAATCGCATGCAGATGACGCTCTAAAGATCGTTCATTTAATGCAGCTCTCAGCCATGCACGCCCACGTCCATAATCCGTTTGAACATGCCTGAGAACACTGAATCTTTCTTGCTCATGCCATGTAAATTGTTCTTTTATACAGGGCCAAAAAGCTGCATCGTTTTTGGTCGTTACTCCGGAAACCAAATCCGATACGTGTCTATATAAAAATAATGAAAATGTTGAAGTTACATTGAACGATTAACAGTTGGTAATTACAATTTTTTAACTGATTATTACCTACCTTAATGCCGAATTAAATTTATCAATTGGTCTAGATCGTAATCCATGACAAAATATTGATTCAAAAGCATGACAGAGCTTTGAGACACATTGATCACTCTCAGTGGCTAATTCCATTCGACCTCCAAATCTTACATGACATAATTTAGCTGCCGCTAAAAGATTTTCTTGAAGTTTTGCCCTATCATTTGCATGATTAGGTTCATTATTAGATTCTGTTGTAATTTGAGTTCCTGTTACGATTGCTGACATCATACGAAACGCCTGTAAAAATAAAGAAATAATCCAAGCATTAAATAATATTCAATTACCAATCATGACGAGATCGGAAAAATTAATGTTGAGTATTTTCTAAAAACAGTATGAAGTAAAAGAAACAAATTATGATAAAAATTACGTGCATTATCTTACCATGAATATAATGAATTCTTGGTAACGAAATTAGTACTTTATAAACAATAACAGCTTAAGCATTTTTATTGTTTTATTTAAAAAATTTTGTTTAATTAACACTATAAATATTAAAAATTCATATATAACAACACTGCGTACAACAAGAACACAAAGATCATTAAATTTTTATAGTTTTTTAAACATATTAAATTATTTTATGATTCATATTAATAATTGAATAACGTATTTTTTATGAAAGTTAACTCGATAGTTCATAAGACAACTAAATTATCATCGTGTGAAATTATGGGGGGGCGTATTCATTTGTCTCAAATTCTTTCTTTTGTCATTGCTTTTATGAACAAAAAAAACGTTCGCGTCATTTTTTTGTTATAAAAAAATATAACCTTTGTTTCATCATTATAGATGGCGTTTAACATATTAAAGGTTTCATCGATCTATACACTTTATAAAGTGTATTGAAATTTATATGCATATGTCCAACGGATTCATTAATGCCTGGGTTGTTATCAAATGAGTCCGGCGAATACCCTCCGAGTAATTACCGACTGCGGGAGGAATTTTTTTATGTAGAGAGTTTCATGTCTATAATTTTTTAAGTCTATGTTATATTGAAAAAAACCTAAAAAATATTTATTATGGCTGAAATATTATATTTAAGGACGTTAAATAATTTATGTTATAATCAAGAAAGTAGCGAGAATTTTTGCGATTAAGATTCATTGAAAAAAAGTCCTTCTAGAATAAATAATTAATTCTTTATTTTACATACTTAGAATACACTATGGCCGATAGAACACTACACAGAAGAGAATTAAGCATGACAAATGAATAATTATTTATTCTAGAAGGACTTTTTTTTTAATGAATCTTAATCGCAAAAATTCTTGCTATTTTCTTGATTATAACAAAAATTATTTAACATCCTTAAATATCATATTTCAGTTATAATAAATATTTTTTAGGTTTTTTTCAATATAACATAGACTTAAAAAATTATAGACATGAAACTCTCTACATAAAAAAATTCCTCCTGCAGTCGGTAATTACTCGGAGGGTATTAGCCGGGCTCATTTGATAACAACCCAGACATTAATGAATCCGGTGGACATATACTATAGGTGTTTATCATCAGAGAGAGTTATGTCAATTTCTTTTCTGAAAATTTTGATAGTCGAAAATAAATAATAGAAAACTTTTTTTGAAAATAATTTAATATGTAGCTTTTTGAATAAATAATTAAATTTATATTATGAATGTTACAAAAATATTGAAAAAGAAATACATAGAGATTACGAGTTATAAAAATCAGTTAAATTTAATCATTAAGAGATGGCGTAATTTTAATATTCTTTACATTATTCATTTATAAAATAGGGAGTCAAAACTGCGTTTATTTTTTTTTTTTTGGTTCAAACTATTGCTACTTATTCGCTTACTCTGTGAATCTTCAGTGGCCCCTAGTTTTCGATCTCGTTTGTAATATTGTGGGGATATGACGCCATTTTACTAACCTTTTCGGCGCGGGTTGCATCGAAATAGTCTGAGAAACTTGGAGTGCACTTTTCATAAAGTGGAGGATTACCGGAAATAAATTATTTAATTCCACAGTGATAATAAAAATTGTTGTCGTTATTCGTGGAATATTTTTTCGTGATCATTTATTATTCGAGGTATGTGTTATAATGCTTGTGTTGTATCATTTAGAGTGCGTGATTCTAAGCTGCTCCGGGTGCTTTCTTGTTCAATGATTTCATGGAATTTTTATAATACTTTTTTAATTATTTAATTTGTAATTATTTATATGTATAACTGAATTTTTCAAAATTACTTTTGCTTTATAATCATCATTCAGTTTTCGTGAAATGTGGTAGGATCTTTATTAAAAAAAAAGCAAACGATTGTAAAATAGTAATTGAGTGATGCTCTTACAGATAAAGCCATCGTCGCTATCGGAACTATTATGGAAGATGAGGATGGAGAAGGTTCGAATATTAATTCCTGGTCTATTCCTGACCAATCGCCATACAAGGATAGTTCATATATTGGCGAAACATTGAAAAAAGCAACTAATATGAACGACTATATCGACGGTATCGAAGAAAATAAACAAGAAACATCGGAAGATAGACTATCTAATTTAAAGGTTATATTTAAAGGCTTTAAAAAACGAATTCTTGCCCAAACACAAGAAAATCAAATGCCTGAACAAATTATACAGGAATCATATCCAATGACGACATTAAAAGCTTCCAAAGATAAAAGTATTGAAGGAAAACGTGGTAAAATAACTGAATATGCACAGTATCTTGGATTACAACCTGCTGGCAAGTATAAGTGCCCAACGTGCCATCCAACAGTGTCATTTCGGTCGCCATCAATGTTGAAACAACATCAGTGTGTTTGTTTAGGTACGGCTAACCCTAATTCTAATACACCACCAGGGCCTTCTGATCAAAATTCAACTAATCTATCTACTCCTAATACGAATAATTTTCATATTACAAGAAAAGTTTACCTTTGTTCAGCCTGTGGAACGTATTTTGAAAATTGGAATCTCTTTTTACATATGAGAGAAATTCATAAACGTCATATTTGTCTTTTTTGTCTTGGAATGTTTGGCCAAGCTGAAAGATTGTCTTATCATCTTTCAAAAAAACACAGTGTTCCAGAAACATGTTATACTTCAATAGAAGATTTTTATACAGTTTTCAAAGACTCTTGTTATCTCATTTGTTGCACGTGTGAAAAAGTTTTCTCAGAGACTGATAATTTCTCAAATCATAATTGTAACTCACCGAATACACGAACATCTGAAATTTGTTCAGTATGTAGACAAACTGGAACACATTTGTCATCATGTAGTTCAAATTCATCATTAGAACAACAAAATAAAATTGAAAAAATAAATACTAATTATTCTGAAAGAATTTTACTTCCAAATCCAGCAAATGCTGTTGCAAAAAAATTACTCAATGCCGAAAAAGCTAAACTTAAACCTAATGAAAAAATACTTTTATCGTCGTATCAAAGAAAATCTTTAAATGTATATGAAAGAAAAGCACATTTAAAAATTAGGCATCATTCAATTGATGGAGATGATGGTATAGAGTTAAAAAGGCGATCTTCAAAGGATAAAATTACAGAAAATGTAATACAAACATCTAAATATGGCGTTAAAGTCGAGGAAAGTAGACTGATACTTTCAGAAAATCTTAAAGATCGACAAACTGTAAAATCACCACTTTCTGAAAAACCATATTGTAAATATTCTGAAACATTCAAAGAAGCATCGAAATCTAGTAATTTTTGGAATTATCATGATGATAATAAAAATGGAGAAGATGATCGATTAAATAATTTAGATGATAGTCTAGAAGAAGGTGAACAAGGAGAATTAATTCTTGATGACGGAAAAGATGATTCTTCAGGAAACTCACCTCCTACTAGTCCGATTTGTATTGAAAGTCCTGTTTATAAATCACCGTCTAATATATCAGAGTTAATTGAAGAAAAAGAAATTACTCCGCCTGCTGAAGAATCTCCATCTCATTCTGTTACTAGAGTAAATTCCAATAATTCTAGGAGCCTAGTAATTAAAATTTGTGCAAATAAAAATTCACAATTTTCTGTACAAACTCCTAATGCTAATGGAACTTATACAAATACTGAAGTTAATGATGACGAATATGAAGATATTGAGTCTAATGATGAAAATGACAAAACCGGTGATACAGAAGCGGAAAAAGATACTTCAATAAATGATCAAGGAAGTGACTCGGATAGTGGAAGGTTAACTGTGGCTATATCTGATTCCAAATCTGAAGAAGAAAAAATAAAAGAAACTTCTATGAATGTTGATAATGCTGTAGAAACGAAAAAAATAGATGAAAATACGATAGAACCTGCAAATACTGAAGAAACTGACAACAGGGAGACAACAACGACAGAACCAGTAATAAATCTTGGTGAACTTGTAGACATAGATAAGTTTTCCGATTCTGTTGTAAATGTAAAAAATAATCTACCAGAAACTTCAATAGATGAGCTTAAAGAAACAGAAAAAAAATTAGAAGTAATACAAACAGATTCTGATGGAGTTATTTTAGCAACTAATGATGTATCTAGTATAGATTTGAATGTAGCAGGCACTTTAGATAGTATGGAAATTGATGATATTTTGAAGAGATGTATCGAAGCTGCAAGTCCAACATGTGTATATTGCAATCACGCAAGACACATAGCAGTACATGGAAAACAGCTTGCTTTACATATGTTAGCGGAACATCGATTTCAACCTCAACATCCAGCAATCATAATTCAACAAGAACAATTTATTTCAAGGGTTAAAAAGTCTTTAGATGAGCTGGAATCTCACTATTTCAATTTAGATAGCTATGACACTACCCGTGGAACGTACGATGTACCTACAGTGAGAACGTATGAGTGTTATCTTTGTCGAATTTATTATACGGTTTATAAAGAACTTTATCTCCATAACAGAAAGATGCATCAGAAAACAATTCTTATTTGCATAATGTGTAAATCAACCTTTTATAATCACAGTGAGCTTTTATGTCATCTCTGTCCTGGAGTTTATGCATCTAATGTTAATATTCGGTATCGTTGCTGTATGTGTACAATAGAAAGTCTTCCATCAGCATTTAGATTAATGGTTCATTTAAGAAAACGACATCATGCTTGTGATGTGTGTTTGGAATCAACAGGGAATCAACAAAAACTTTCAAATCATGTTTGGAAACATAAACTTCATCATCTTTGTTACAGATGTGGAATTGCATATAGAAATAAGCCTGATATTACTAAACATCTCTTTTGGAAGCATGGAACAGAGAGTGTTCTTTGTAAGAAATGTCTACAGAAGAAATGGCCACATGTTTATCATTTTTGTATACCTCCAAGTTCATTTGTTTGTGAAGAATGTGGATCAACATTTTCACGAGCTGTTGCGTTAAAAGTACATAAAAGATTACATTCTGGAGATCTTCCTTATAAATGTGCAGAATGTCCAAAAAGATTTATATCTAAAAAATTAACTATTAAACATGAAGAAAGCCATAAACCACAGGCAGAAATTCCTCTAGAAATTCCAGAAAATTTGCAAGAATTATCAGTTAATACTGAATCTAATACAGTTACTGAAGTGAGTGAAACTATTGAAACAGATATTTTAAATGATCTAAATGTTTCCAAAGAGCCTGTTAAAAAGGTTGTTGATGTTTACGATTTACCTCCTTTAAATTTATCTTCAGATAGTGATACCGACACTGAAGAAGAAGTACAGAAAAGGAAGAAAGAGAACGAAGAAAAACCGAAAGATGAAAGTGAAATAAAAAATTACAATGAAAAAAATAGTAAAAGTCAAGAAGAAAATGATGATATTGAGGAGAATTCTGAAGAAATTATTGAAGAAACTGTTGTATCTGAATTTAATGATAGTACTCGTGAAAATGATGAAAATAATGATGAGCAGAAAAAGGAAGAAGTTGTCATCATGAATGGAATCTGGAATAATTTTAAATCTTATAAGGCAAGTTTAGAGTCTAAAGAATCTTTTGAAAAGATTGAAGAGAACTCAATAGCAAAAGAAGAACTTTTACAACTTATTATAGCTGAGCATGATTATTGTGTAATTTATACAGATGACTTGAAAGAAAATGAAACACCTGCAGAATCGCAAAATGTAGAAACAAAGGAATCTGAAAATTCTATATTAATTAATTCTACAAATAACAGTGAAAGCGATGCTAAAAAGAGAATGAAATCTGCAAAAAAGAAGAAACAACAGAATGATGGTATTGGCAGTTCATCTTCAAGTGATTCTTCTAGTGATAGTGATTCAAGTAGCTGCTCCTGTGGTACTAATTGCAGTTGTAGTAGTTCATCATCAGAAAGTTCCTCATCTTCAAGTAGTAGTTCAGATTCAGATAGTTCGATGTCTGAAAATTCACCAAAAAAACAATCTATAGTTACAAAAAAAAATAGAAGAAAAGAACGAGATGCTAAAAAAACTAAAAGTAAAGATGAGACATCAGTTTTCCAAGATGATGTTCATACTGAGAATGAAGTAAGATCAAATGAAGAAGCACTTACTGAGTCTACTATTTGTGTCAATGAAGAAGTAGAAAAAACTGTTTCTGTCAATGTATCTCTTAAAGAGTCTGATTTAGAGACGACAGAAACAGAAACTGATGAGGACTTTTATGATGAATATCCTCAACAGCATGCTAATAAACTTTTAGCAGAAAAAAGAAATCAATTGATGTTGTTAGCCGCTGTAGATCCGCCTACAGATGATTCAAATTTTAAATCTGCTTCAGATGATATTAAAAATGGAATTATAGAGACTTCTAATCTTGAAACTAATTCTTTAGCAACATCAATACCTTCATTGCCTACTAAACAGATCAATAAGCGTAAAGTTAGAACTAAAAGACGAAAAAAAGCTGATGAAGGCAGAGGACGGGGAAGAGGACGGCCTCCTGGATCTACAAATAAACAACAACAGGCTACCGAGTCAATTAAATTAAACATTCCAAAGTTTTTATATCAAAATAAACCAACTTATACATCATCTCCCAATATCAATACTGCTCAAGTTAATGACAAAGTTTATTCTGCTAATTATCAAGTTACTCAATCAAATTTTAGTGCAATTAATCAATCAATGAACTCCACATTACCTGGAAGTGAAAATGAAAGTATAAATAATACTAATGAAAGTAAAAGATCTTCAAAAAGAAAACGAATACCAAAAAAATTTTATGGAGATTCAAGTGATGAAGAACAACGGCAGTCTCATCAGGTGACCCAAAAGTGGAGAAAAGTTGAAAATCAAATTCCAATTATCCCTTATGTTCCAAATATTACAATAAAACAGAATTTCGGACCACCACCATCTCCTATGATTCAACCTAAACTTGATTCGCCGCCTTCAAGTATTCCTGAATCAGCTTTAGCACCTGTACCTTCTGTAACAGACTCTGAAGAACCAGTAGATTCTAGTAGTGATTCAAATGTATCCGAAAGTGAACAAGTAATGAATTCAACTCCATCAAATTTTCCAGAGAATTATTCTGCACCATCAGGTCCATCAGGTCCATCAGCTCGATCAACAAATCTTTATTGTTTTTGTCAGTGTCCGTATGATGAAGTATCAGAAATGATTGCATGTGATGGTGAAAATTGTCAAATCGAATGGTTTCACTTTGAATGTGTTGGAATTATGGTACCACCAAAAGGCAAATGGTACTGCCCTAATTGTAGAATTAAAGATTCCAGTTTACCGGAGAATGAATGTTATGAATAATGTTCTCCATAAATAAGTAATGAATTTTAATGAAATCTATGTGACTAAAGACAATTCAAGACATTTCTTTTTTATTTAGACATGACTTGTGTCTTAAAATATTGTTTATGAGTTCAGAATTATTATATTTGCATCATTTTGATTAGTGCAAAAAAAAAGTATAATAATGAACAAAAAATAAAACATACTGATATACACAGTGATCGTATGTTTTAATAAAAATGAATTCTTTCAGTATAAGTAAAAATGTTTGTAAATATGTGTAAATATTAATGATTTAAATAGAGTTTATTATTCGACGATAATGAGTAAGTTTTGTCTCGTGTAAAAAAAATTAAAATAGAAAAATGATAATCCTTTTTCTTTCATTTTCTTACTCATTAAATTAATTCATAAAAATGTCAAAAAATATTCGATTCATTTGATTTAAATAACTAAATGAATATTTATTACTTTCACACCTTCCCACACTGCTGGCAGTGTTTATGCCTTCTTTAAAATTAATCCTCTCAATTATCATAAAAACGTTTAAAAATTTATATGTTAAAAAATATTACGCACGTTTTAAACTATTTGATGCTTTTTTATCTATTTTAATGTACATATATATATTCTATCTATATAATTAGTGAACTTTTTTGTGGCAATAGTTAAAATAGCTAAACAATGAAAATTGTAAAAAAAAAAAAAAAACTGCTACAAAATATAATTGATATTTGTTTTACCTTTAAGCTGATATGATTTTTTTAAAAATACATCAATAGTAAGATGTCTGTAAAAGATCTTGTATAATAATAACATTACGAAAAATTTAAACAAAAACTAAGCATAAAAAGTAATATAACTAACTTGACGTAAAAGCAAATATCCTTAAGTCTATTTTTTTAATAAATTACTCTCACAATGATATCCATTTTATGAATTCTTTTTATTAATGTTCATAATTGTTGTTAACAAAAACGTCAGGCAAACTTTTTATTCATCGTATTTTTAATTATTTCTTGAAATTGAATATAAAAATAATACAATTATATCTTCTGTATTGAAGATACAAATTAATAAACAGCCTAAATTATCTTTTCAGTGACTTATTCTATTAAAAAAGTAACCTTGAACGATTTTTTAAATCATTGCATATATTCTAACTGCAACAACTTTGAGGTGTTGGATCAACTCCTGATCTTTTTGTAATGAATATTCGAGTAAATTCTTCTGCAGTAGTGGGATGAATTCCAACAGTAGATTTTAAAAGTGGGAATGTTAGTTTACATTTCATAGCGGCAGAAAATCCCTGAATTACTTCACCAGCATGAGGGCCAATGAAATGCATTCCAAGCACTCGTTGTTCTGCATTTCTCATACTGATCACTTTTACGTAACAATGAGACATATTTTTTTGAGGAATAAAGAATTCTGTAGGTTTATAGAATGCATGATAAATTTCAACATTTTCTTCTCCGTACATTGCAATTGCTTGTTCTTCACTCAAACCAACGCACCCATATTCTAATGGGCTAAATACAGTTGTAGCTACATTAGTGTAATCCATTTTTTCTGTTGAATTTCCAAAAAGCCTCTTGGCTAAGAGTTTACCAGCATGAATTGCTACTGGAGTCAATTCTGGTCTTTTCTGAAAAACAATAAAAAATCGATATTCTTAATGTTATATTCATGAACTTATTGATTCAATAATAAAATTAAACTTACATGTAGAACATCACCTACGGCATAAATATTAGGAACGTTAGTTTGTTCATTTTCTGCAGCTATCTTTAATGTTTCAGGAACAATTGTAACACCAGCATTTTCTAATTTTAATTGTTGAGTCAAAGCTTGTCTACCAATAGCAAACAAAACAGTATCATAGATATCTTGATGCATTTTTCCATCTTTATCAATATAATGAACAAGTAATCGGCCGTCTTCTTGTTTCTCAATTTTTTTAGGCTTAGCTTGGTAAATAAAATGAACTCCACGTTGCTCCATTTCTTCAGCAACTAGATTTGCCATTTGTTGATCGAATCCTCGTAAAACTACTGATCTTACCATAATTGTTGCATCATACCCGAGACCGTTTAAAAAGCCTGCACATTCTAGACCAATGTATCCAGCTCCGACCACTAAAGTTTTCCCTGGAGCATGTTCAAGACTGAAAATATCATCACTGGTAATACCGTACTCAACGGCACCAGGAATATCCGGATACCTTGGACGACCGCCGACAGCAATTAAAATATTGTCAGCAGTTAAAACTTTCTCTTCGCCATTTTTCATCACTCCTACCACGGTGTTAGGATCTTTAAAATACCCTAAGGCATTAAAGTACTCAACTTTCTTGTTTCTGAGTTCCACTCTAGTCACCCAGTTTACTGATTTAATATGATTTTGTACTGCAGTTTTTAAAGCTCCCCAATCATTGATAATGCTTTTTCGTTCAGGTAATTGCCATCCAAAAGCGACTGCTTCATGAATAGCTTCCCCAAGAAGAGCGGCTTGATGCATTAATTTCTTGGGAATACATCCAACATTTACACAGGTACCTCCAAGTCCCCATTTTGTTCCTTTCGGTGATGGAGTAACAAAATCAAGAACGGCTACCTTAGCACCAAGTTCAACAGCTTCTTTGGCAGCCGCTAAACCTCCAGATCCACCGCCAATTACAATTAAATTATATTGATTTTTTGAGTCACCTGTGAAAAATAATGTGAGGTTAAGATTGTTACATACAGTTTTAGCTCTTCTGACAAACAAAAACTTTTTTGCGCATTAAAAAAAGAAGATTGTCAATTATTAAATTTATTGTCACTCACTACAAAACCATGCTGAAAGAATTTTGTTACTTGTATGATTTTGTTTTGTCTCTCGAAATTTGAAAAACACGATGGAGCTAATTCTAAAAGTTTGAAAACGCGAGAAGAGTCTGAACGTCGCCATGATCACTTGCACACACGTTGGAAATTTAAAATGATCATGACGTCACTTTATGACGAAGAGAATAAGCTATCAGTGCATTTACTGTTTAGATCAAAATATGTACAATATTTACTATTCAATAATTATCCAGCATCAAGCTTATATAAACTTGATTGTGGCCTTCAAGTAATCAGTTTAGAATTGTATTTCGAAGAATTATAGCGGAAAGTTAACATTAATTACACGGAATTTACGTCAGGATGCGGTCGATTTTGATTACCGGTTGCAATAGAGGACTTGGACTAGGACTAGTTCAACATTTACTTCAACTCCCAAATCCCCCTGAAAAAATTTTCGCGACATGTCGTGATCCTTCAAAAGCTGAGGTAAATTGAAATATATTTATGTTATTTCTATTTCTTAAGAATATAAAAAAATCTCTTCTATAATCATTTGTATTAATTGACGATGTTTTTTTTATACTCAAGTAGCAAGATGTAAAAAAATGCTAATCTTACCAACTGGTGCCATTTTGTTATTTTAGAAATATCAAAAAGTTATATATAATTTAATAAATATAATTTTTCAGATAAGTTTAGACTTGAGAAATAAATCAGATACTGATTTACAAGGTAATCAACTTTATTAACCGCAACAAGAAACTGAACTGACGATATCAAACGAGTTACAACAATATATATATATATATATATATTTGAATATACATAAACGTCAAAACTGCCCTCTATATTAGTCATCGTATCTCTTGCTTATTTGCACATTACTAGAAATCACATGACTCTTTTATTTAATTTTAATGAAATCATATTCAATTAAGTATTACATCTTTTAGTGAAATTGTTATTACTAAGCAAATAACTGTTACAGAAAATGATAATACATTACTTGAAATTTTTTATAATTATAGGAAATTTAACAAAATGTAGCCCTGGTTATGAGAATCTGCGATAATATCATTTCAAAAATTTTTTAATATAATAAATGTTAATAAAATAAAAATATATGTAATTGCAATTATTATATTACAATAATAATATATTATATGGATAAATCTTAATGTTTTGCAGAGACTTCGAGAACTTGCTGAAAAATCGAAGAACATTTATATCATCAAAGCTGGTGAGATATCATTTTATCAGTCAACTAATAAAAATAATAATGGTATAAATGATCTATACTTTTGTAAATTCTCTATTAAAAAGATTTCAAAACATTCATTATATAATCTTACTCATAGATCCATGACTTAGCAAATAATTGATACAACTGAATTTAACCAAGGTTAAAATATGACATTGATACTTTCTAATCGATTTTGAACTATGCAGTTATTGTTAAAAATAATTTATTTATACGAATCAAATTAATGAAGTGAAAAAAATCTCAACTCATTTTCAATTCTTTTTTATAGATTTGACAAACTTAAATGAGTATGAAAGTCTAGTTAATGTAATTAAGGAACATGTCGGAGATGATGGTCTTAATGTACTTTTCAACAATGCTGGAATGGCTACAAAATTTACTAGAATTGGGCTAGTTAAAGCTGAACATCTGACAGAATGTTTTTTCATTAATACCGTCGTTCCTATTATGCTTGTTAAAGTAAAAAAAGTCAATTAAAGTTATTATTAAATCCCCAAAAAATGATTCAAAGTTTTAATTTCGATTTATTATTAGGCATTTTTACCACTGTTGAAGAAAGCTGCCGATAAGAAAAAAACTGGCATGGGAGTTGATCGAGCTGCAATTATTAACATGACATCAATCATTGGGAGCATTGCTGAAAATACTATGGGTGGATTTTATCCATATCGATGCAGTAAAACTGCTCTGAATGCTGCTACGAAATCGATGAGTATTGATTTAGAAAATGATGGTATTTTGGTGGCTTGTATGCATCCAGGATGGGTGAAGACAGATATGGGAGGTGTTAATGCACCTCTAGATATTGATACTAGTTGCAGTGATATGGTTAAAACACTCATGAATCTTTCAGAGAAAGATAATGGCTGTTTTCTTCAACATGACGGTACTACTTTACCTTGGTAATTGAAAGCTATTTTAAAAACTTTAAAACTGTTTTAAAAATAACTTGAAAATAAAAGTAAAAAGTTTAATTCAAAATAAATGTAACATTTGATTCATAAATATAATTGAATTAAAAAAATTTATCTATATTTAATATTTTTTTTAAAAACTAATCTAACATAGAATGTATTCATTTTTTACCTTGATATTTTTCATATATTCTGCATAGATTGTAATTGGTAAAATATTGCATTTATTAAAATATAATGTTCTCATTGTATATCAAACTATCAAATATATTCATATTGATAGTAACATTCTGCGAACAATTTTCAATTTATGAAAAAGTTTGTTATTGCTTCTTCTGATACTTATATTTATTTTGATAAAATTTTTATAATTATAAATAATACCCAGATGTTAGAAAAAAAATGAAATATGTTATTCTTATGTAAAGAAATTTTTTTTATATTCATTATTCATTATAAACTGAGTCATTCATTACAATTGTAATTCAATGATATCGATAGTATTTACATACATCATTTTGTTGCGTAATATAATTTTTGTTTTAATTTTCAAAAATATAAAAAAAGGTGATATTAAATACTATTTACAAAAATTTAAATACTCGTATCATTTTGTAAACAAAATTAACAAATTTTTGAGAAATTCATTAGATAAACGGCAAAATTATAAAAGTAGATCCAATTTCCTTTTAAATATTTCAATGTACTTCACAAATAAAAAGTATTTTTGTTAATTGTGATAGAAAATATCATAGTGACAATCCAAACTTTCAAGTGATTTTTACAATTTAAAATTGTCATAAATATTTCTATTTTAGAGAGATATATATTAAATAAATTAAATTAACCTTAATTGTTTAGTCAGCCTTAAGTACTTTTGAAGGAAGTTCACTGTTTTGTGAATTCGAATCTTCAGAAAATGCTAAATGAGTTGAAAAATCAGTCAAGCCCTGAGAGTCACTAACCGTCGAAAAACCTGAAAATTTTTAATTTATTTTATTATTTATTATTTTAACAGTATTCTTGACTAACACAAAAACAAAAATTTATATTACATGTATTCGAGTCCTCTGTTAAACCAAAATTTGAATTAGTTGAATCAATATTATTCTTTCTCGTTACACCATTCTCTTTATCAGTTGAAGATTTTGTTTTCTTTTTCTACAAATTTACAAATAATAATACAATTGATGTTATTTGAATAACATATAATTATTAAACTAGATATTATATAATTTTTTAAATTTAATTTTACTCAAAAATTTAACACATTAATTTTATAAAAATTCAAACCTGTTCGAGCGTAGAGATTGGAACCCATTTGTAAATTTTCATCGTAGTTTCTCCTATAGTTACCCACTTCTTTTCCCTGTAAAAAAATTCTAGAATTACTTACACCAAAGATTTGAAAAATAATTTAAGTACAATAGACAATAATAAAATATATGAAAAAAATCATTTACCAATGTCGAACTTTATCTACAACTTGCATAACACGTTTTATATCATCTTTGGCACGGCTTCTCGTTTCTGCACGCACAGAACGTGACATCATGATATGTTATTATATTTATTATAATTAATTTTTATTTGAATATGTATTTTATAAATAAACTAATTGAAATGTGTGATTTATAACCTAATAAAATGTAAGTTAATCAAACGACAACAATTTATTTAAAGTTGGCTTCATTAAGGGTGGGCTGAAGTCACGGAGCCATCTGATTCCTCCTATTCAAACACATGAAATCGGGAAATTTCCAATTTCTTCGTCAATTCACAATTTTTTCTATAAATTTATGTTCCAGATTACAGATGAAGTAATGCCGGACTGACGCGAATAAGAATTTTCTTTATTTAATGTATTTTTTTATTCAAAAAATTAAAAAAAAACAATGAACAAATTATGAATAGATTTACCGCGCTTCAATTCCAAGATGGCCGCAGCAAAATTCACAAATCACAAATTATTTCGGGGACGCATGCAAAAGGTCAGAACTCTATACACTACGCGACATAAATGCTGCTGAATTTGGTATAAGAGAGTATAGGAAATCGCATGCATAACCTTCAAAAAATTGGACAGCATTTGTGTCGCGTAGTGTAGTCCCGGACAGAGAGATAACTCACTTCTTCGATATATATCGATTATTGACTAACTTCATATGGTCGGACTGAGAGAAGAGAGTTCCCCATGCGCTCTTTGTACGCTTGCGCAGTAGCAAAAACGTGGTAGAAGGGGTAAAAAAAACAGTGGTGGGGAGCTCTAAGCATTGAAGCGACTGAGGAACTCTTTTCTTGGTTCGACAATATAAATGCATATATGCTGCAACGATAAAATGACGTAAAATTGTGGCTCTGTTTATCCAAACTCTATGATTGAGACTATCAACAACCTCCTTTAAAATTAACGATACGATTCTGTTGATATAACATTACATAAAACAATCTTTTCATTAATTCGTAATATAACCATGAATCAATGGGCTACTATTAGACGTTAAATAGTAAAAGTTATATTAAAAGGTTATACACATAACTGACCAAGTAAGGGTATTTAATATTTTTTTTTTCTGTTGTAACGTATGATTGAATCATTTTTAAGATACTTAGTATGAGTTCATCGTTTGTTCTTTTATAGAATATGTTGAATAGTCTAATATAATCATGGATTCATACGTAAGTTGTATAAAAATTCGTGGGATGCCGATTCTTCCGCCTCTTGTAAGTAAACTTTTTGAACTAAATTAATTATTTCTAATAAAGAAATTCAATATTTATAGATTAGTAAAAAAGTTAATTACTGAATATTGAACATTAAGTATTTTTTAAGATTTCAACTTTCAATGATACAAAGTGAAACATTAATTATAGATGACTGATAAACTGTGTGCAGAAATGAAATATTATAAGCAGTTGGCTTTAGCAGTTGAAGAAAAATTATCAAGATTAGAATTAAAAAGAAACCAAAAAGATGAAGAAGAAATGGATAATTCTTCTTCTTATGAGCATGAAACCATGAGTGAAAAAAAGTCAATGACATTAAGCCGGCAAGAAAGTCTTTCAAGTTCAGGAATAGAAAGTCCTGATCATTTATCCAAAATATCTAATGATAAAATAAATTATGAAGTACTAGAAAAAAAATCAAAAGTAATATCTGAAGATGCAACTCTTCCAAAAAACACAGACGTCCACATATATTCAAATACACTAGACTTATCAAGAACTGATGCAGCAGAAATAATATCTGGAATAAGTAAACCTCAAGTGCCCAATAGTTTGAATATCATCCCAATAACAGTGAAAACTCCAACAACAAACAAAAAGAAATCTTCATCAGAAGTAGAAGAATCTGAAGAAGAAGCTCCAAAATTGATTAGACAGGGTTCTTATACATTAGAAACACCAAGTTCAATGTTATTGGCTTATATAGAACAGTCTGAAAGCAATAATGTGCCTACATCATCAATAAATGGAAGAAAAGTAAGAGAATTTAATTCAATTGAAGCTCAGCCGGAATTGAGTAATTTAGAGAAACAGAAAGAATTTTTAATAAAAAAAACTAAACAAAACAATACTAATCAACGGAGAAGTAGTATATCAGGGAATGAAAATAAGTATCAAGAAAATAATAAAGCTTTTGAAACAACTGATAAACAATTAGTAGGAGAAATACATCAAGTTGCTCGATCGATGGATTGCATTCAAACGATGTTATCAAAAGACTATATTTGTGGAACGACAAATTTAAAAAGAAATTATCCTAATAGAAGATTAAAAAATAATGGTCATATTGTAAACAAAAATAATATGTGTAAAACTACTACTACTAATAACCCATCAATCTCTAATTTACCCAATAAACTTGGGGGATCTTTAGGATCATTAAGTTATGAAAACTCTCCAAATAAATATGACGACAATAATAGAATGACGAAAAGTTTCGAAACTTCTTTTCCTGATAGTTGTAATAAAGAGAATGTTAATACAATTAAATCAATAACTTCTGATAAATTAATGTATGTGTTCAAAGAAATTCAAAAAACTCATCAACGACAAATGGCTGATTTAATGGTCCGACAACAACGTGAACAAATAATACTGCAACAAGAATTTGAAAAACAGCAATTAGTGCTTCTCGAACAATTAGAAAAATCTTTTCCAGGAGTTTCTATGCCATCTATTGTTAATAAATACGTAAGATCACCAGTATGTGATAATAATCAATATAAATATTCAAAAAATTCAGTTTCACTGCCGAAATCACGTCAAAATCATTCAGATGGCGAATCAAGCATATTTAATGGTAGCTCTTTTGAATCTGAAGGAAGTATTTCTATCAATTGTGTATCAACTAGAGATACTTCTTTTTCTGAAAAAGTTAATAGTGAAAAAAGAAAATCTAGTGTTAGCCGGCAACTTTTTTATGAAGAAACACAAAATCGTCGTAGCCTTATTATTAATGGTTCTGCTTACAATGAAAAACATGTATGCTCAAATTATTTATTTTCAAATAGATTCAAATTTTTTATTATATTAGTAATCTAATATTTTTCATAGATCAAAGCGGCCACAATTATCAATGCTTATGCTCGAGGTTATTTAGTAAGAAGACTTATGAAAACTGAACGTGTTATGACATTAAAAAATACTTATAAAGAGGCATTACATTGTATGTTAAAGCTTCATGTTGATGCACCTTGGGAATTGCCTGAGTTAAACTTTCACAAACGTTTACAACATCAAGTGAGTACTTACTTTATTGAAAATATCATTTTATACATTCAATATTAATTAATTATGTAATAAATAGTGTGATGCAGCATCAATTAGTATTGTTGAATTATTTGCGCAAAGTCCTGCTAATAGAATGGAAATTATTTTCCACGATAGACAAATTAAAAAATTGCGTCAAGAAAGACCATCATCTACAAGATCTACTTACTCATTTGCAACACAACGAACTTTGGCAAGGAAAAAATTTAAAGAGTATGATTTTCGTTATTTAGTTACTTATTTTCAATAAATAATTTATTATTATTTTATCTTTAACTTAAAATAATATTTAGATTAGGAATAGTTCAATTACCGGTAGCTGCAAAAACTAATTACAGTGCAAGAACAAGATGTCAAACATGGACATCCAATTCACGAGAAAAACGTTCTCCTGCATTAATTAGTAAGTAAAATATTCGTTACGTGAATTTGTAATTATCTTCAATTTTTATTGTATAATTTAAAAAAAAATTGATATTACAGATATTTTTGTAATTAATTAAAAAACAATTACAGATCAAGGAATAAAACGAAGCACAAGTGCAGGCGCTGTCCGTAAGCCATGGCGATAACAAGATTGTGTGCCTTAGTATTAAAAAATATCTAAGTCATACAACCATAAGTACAAACTTTTATACTAATTTATTTAATGAAAAATTAAATAAAACTCACCTAGTGCCTGAAATATTACGTTTGAAAAATATTCAATAAGTATTTATCTATAAACGCTTACTCTAATTAATGTTAATGAATTATAAAGTATAATTATTTGACTTACTTGTGTAATTTTACCCACATCGATTGTCAATTTTTTACAAAAAAAAAATTATTTCCGTGATAATTTAAACATGAATGGGATTTCATGATGTCATTCATAATATATAGAATAATTTCATTATAATATTCAATATAATACTTCATGCTTTATTCAAGATTTTAAAGTTTAATATTTAATTTAATATAAATAAATATATTTATTGCGTCCATTAATATTGCATCGAAGAATTGATAATTTTCTGCAGCAATAATATTGATAACGAAAAAAAGTAATCTGAAACTACATATTTAGTATAATTAACCAAGATTTAATAATATAAATCGTGCAATTACATATGATAATTTAATCTAATCAATATAATTGTACGTAAATATGAATAAAAATGTCCAAGCACAAAGTACACTCTCACTAAACAAATGTGCGGCCGAAAAGTGGTTGTGACAGGGCTAGGAATTGTTTCTCCTTTAGGGACAGGCGTCAAACATGCTTGGAAAGCTTTAATAAATGGAAAAAGCGCTGTAAAAAAATTAAATACATCAGAATATGAAAATTTACCATGTAGAGTAGGTAGGTTATTTTGATTTATTACTTCTAGGTTAGGAAAAAATTTTTAAATAAATAATAAATAAAAAAAATGAAATAAATGTTGATTTATTAAATAAAATAGCTGCCCTTGTACCAAAAGGCAATGGACCGGGAGAAATCAATCTTAATAATACATTTTCAAAAAGTGAACTCAGATCTATGTGTGTAGCAACTGCATATGCTTTAGTTGCTGCTGAAGAAGCTTTGAGTGATGCTGAATGGAAGCCAACCAATGAGGAAGATAAAAAAAATACTGGAGTAGCTGTGGGAATTGGAATGATCGATTTAGTTGATGTTTGTTCCACGTACGAAGCTCTAAATAAAAGTTATAGTAAAGTCAGTCCTTACTTTATTCCAAGAATTTTAACAAATATGGCAGCTGGTCAGATAAGTATTAAATATGGATTTAGAGGACCTAATCATGCTGTTTCTACTGCTTGTGCTACTGGAGTTCATGCTATAGGTACAAAAAGTAATTAATTTATTAATGACGATAAAATTTGTATTTATTTATTATTTTTCCTTTAAAGGTGATGCTTTTCGTTTCATCAAAGGTGGAGTAGCTAATGTGATGGTTTGTGGTGGTGCAGAAGCTTGTATTAGCCCATTAGCCATTGCTGCTTTTTGTAGATTAAGAGCTTTAAATACTATGAAGAATGATGCTCCTGAAGAAGCTTCTAGACCTTTTGACAAAGACCGAAATGGCTTCGTGATGGGTGAAGGTTCTGCTATTTTAGTTCTCGAAGAACTTCAACATGCATTAAATAGAAATGCAAATATTTATGCAGAAATTTTAGGATATGGATTATCTGGTGACGCTACTCATTTAACTTCTCCCAGTGATGATGGAGTGGGAGCTATTTTATCAATGGACCGGGCTATTAAAGATGCTGCAATTGATCTTCGTGATATTTCTTATATCAATGCTCATGCTACCTCCACTTTACTTGGAGATGCAATAGAACTTAAGGCTATAGAAACTCTTTTTGGAGTTCATAGTGAAAATGTTGTAGTTTCAAGTACTAAAGGAGCTCACGGCCATCTTCTCGGATCAGCCGGAAATCTCGAAACTGTCTTTACTATTCTCGCAATTAATAATTCAATAATACCTCCTACAATTAATCTTAATAATCTTGATTATCAAGGTAAACTTCAAATAATTGCTAATAAAGCTAAAAAATGGTCTGTGTCTTCTAAAAAAGTTGCTTTAAAAAATGCCTTTGGTTTTGGTGGAACAAATGCTTCATTATGTTTGGCACAGTTCGTAACATAATTGATACAAATATTCTTTATAACTAATTGTATTATTTTTAATAAATAAAAAGCCATTATTAATGTTCACAAGGTTATTTAATTTAAATAGTTAAATTATATTTAAATAGAATAAAACAATCACTTGAAATCAATGAATGCATGGACAGTTGGAATGCATTATTTTTTTATACTATTGATACAACGGATTGATAATTTTTTTCGATAGTTGATTTTTTTTAATACAATTGTAAATTTATAAAAGGATATTTAAATAATATCTAAAAATTGATAATAGTATAATTAGAATATCAAATAAATGCTTTTGAATAAATGAAATACATAAATTAAGATACTGAACATTTTGAAAATAGAAGTTATTACTTTTATATTATATAAAATCTTAAATTTGGTTTTTTTCCCCACAAAATTTCACTTAATTTTTGATATTTATATCATTGTATAATATGTAGGTAGATGAAAATATTCTAATTTTGATAAATTAAATCATGTAACATAACTATTTTTTAATTCAATTTTTTCTGAGAATTGTTAACTTCCTTATTCATTAAAGAACGTTATTTCTTAATAAAATCAATTCCAATAAAAATTTATAGATCGGAATAACCCATTGTTAGTGTGCATTAAAACATCAATTAAGTATTGTCACTTTTTTATCTGTTTCCATATGATTAAATAAATAACGAAAATACAACAAATCAGATGATAAAGTAAATTTGAAATACTTATTGTGGAATGCTACAAGATTTGTAATGACTGCAAAGTATTGCAAAACGTTCCCTGAGGTTTTGTCGAAGCTGTAGTCGTTTTTCTCGTAATTGGCACATTTGAGCTTTGAAGTTTCGTACCTCTTCCGCTGAGATGTAGTATTCGGTATTTTCATTTTCAGATAAATGTGAATCCTGAAAAACGTTCAAATAAATTGATTTATTTTTTATATTGTTTTACTAAAAAAAATAAATAACAAATTAGATAACGTGTAATTCAACAATTTAAAAATTCTAAAATTACCTCTAACATTTGAGTAAGCGTTAAGCCATGTTCTCTTAATAATGTAATGCCCAACATGGAATGATCTGGTTTTTCAAAAAATCTATTATCCGGGCATTCACCTTCATGACTACAATATCCTTCACTACATGCAACTTCTGATCCTTCCGGAGTACTAGGAACGGATGAACTGCTGGCATTATGTTCAGATAAGTAACCATAGTCTTGAAATAATGGCTGGCTTAAATCGCGATTCAAATCTATTTTATTAATTATATCAACTTCTGAACTTTTATTTACTTTTTTTAGATACCATTCACTATCTTCTTTTATTTTAACTGAGTGATCACAAAACTTTTCACAGCATAAGCACAATTCACGATTAGTTTCTTTGACAATTTTAGACTTTTTAGGACTACTGGCTTTTTTAATAATTATTTTTTGTTTATTTATAACTTCTTTAATGTTTGTCGTCTTCAAAGATGGTTGAGATGGCTTTCTCAATAATTTTTTACTTCGACTAAGAGGTGATTGGGGTAACTGCAGTGATATTTGAACTATTGGTGTAGTTTCATTTATTTTTGGTTTCTGTGAACAATCTAGACAACTGCAAGTTGATTGTTCTTTTTTCATTGGATCCATAACTTGGAGCTATAAAGTTAAGAAATTATCAAATATTATTATTATTTTAATTATCAGATATTCGAAAAATTAATTCTTACCGTGTGTCGATCATCACTATTAGTAGTTGGTTGAGGTTTTATATAATGACAATCATCACTACTATTTTTTTTTTCTTCCGACCCCTAGAAAAAGATTATTTTAAATAATATTAATAGTCTGAAAAAGTTCTTCAACTGTCAATAATTATTTTTATAAAATGTCTACCTCACAATTATTTTCTTTTTCTTCAATATTTTCATATTTACGTTCCTTTTTCTTTTTTCTTTTAAGACGTAATTTCTCTCGCCGTTGTTGTTTAATAATTTCTTCACGGGTAAATTCTTCATATAAAAGTTCTAATTGCGTAATTCCCTGTTTTGTTTCAACAGCTATTTGAAAGTTTCTAGATAATGTTTCAATTGCTACAGCAGCAAAGACTCGACAAATTGTTTCTTCTTCTCTTAAACGACGATGAATACGATAGAGTCGATCAGTCACACATATTCCGAGACATGTTAGAACTTCTTCTTGAGCTATTTCTAATGTTTTTGCATGACGTTCTCTAAAATTTATGTAAAAAAATATATCCTCTAGATTGAACTTAATTTTAAGAAAACGATAAGGAATTTTTTAATCAAGTTTTCAACTAAGATTACCTTCCAATAATTTCGGGTTGTGCACGATCAATTAATGAACTAATATAATCTGTATTCGTTGGTAAATGAACATGACGTTCTGGTATACATCGTTTGATACCAGCATATAAAGCTGGAACATATCCCTTCTCTTTCATAGGTTCTGATTCAGATGTAAGAAGTGTTGAGGCCAATAATACCTTTGTACGACACTCTCCACAAAATCGATGTTTACGTAAATAAATATCTAATGCACTTTCTAAAGTATCTGTCTCAACAAGTGTTACTTCTTGACGGCAAGGTGTTTTCATAACATCCCATGCTTCTTTCCATGCATTTAAAGGTGGTCTCATTCGTTGAACTTCCAGAGAATGTAAGGCACATCGACGTGATTTTTTATTACGAGTTTGACGTTCTAAAAGACTATTTAGTCGTGCACTAAAAAATTTAATTATTTCTTAAATAAACATTTTAGAAAATAAGTAAAAAACGAATATCACTTTATTTATAAATTATCGGTACCGTATGAGTTATTAGAAAATAACAAAAAAATTACCTATGACCTTGTAGCATAGTACAAAGTAGTTTTGGCTGTGCTAATGTTTCTTCTTCAATTGTAACCATCCCTTCTGGAGTAACGATTAATGGATCAAGAGCTTGATGTTCTGATCCCATGAGATCATAAAATAATCTCTCTACACTTAAATTATATTATCTAATTAGCCGGATAATAATTATCTCAATTCATTTTAAATATGTTTATAGAATTATTATTAGTAGAATTTAATAGTTGCGAATATTCTTATTATTAATTACCTTCTTCTACACCCAACGCAAGGCACAGCCTGTCCGAGAATAGATAACATATCTTTATTCGTAGCTTTGAAAGATGCCTTAACTTCTTCTTTCGTTAGAACGTTCAATTTTTTTATAAATTCATCGAGTTGTTTGCCTCTAGCTAAAGGATTTTCATTAATATATCCTAAATTATTTAAATCCATGATCATCTAGATATTATAAAACAGATAATTTGTATAAGTTTTACAAAGAATATTGACAATTACATTTTTGCATGAAAGAAAAGTTTAGAAATTGAAAAATTTATCTACAATCTATAAATGAATTGAATATTTTGTGAATATAGTATATATAATCTTATAATGAAAAATTATAAAAAATAATGAAACAAATAAAATTAATCTACTAGCTATACATACAGTTATATTTTTACATTTGTTTTAGACAATCTGAATTCAATAATGAAAAAACATAAAATATATTGTATTTAATTTTTCATTTATAGAAAAATTATTTTTACTATTGAACAAATAAAAAAATTATTTCTACGCCAATGTAATAAAATTAATTAAAGGTTATGTGATTAGTGAATTTTTCAATTTCAAAATATTTATTCATAACAACATTTTCTGAATTTTATAATACTTTTTTCTGAATTGAATAAATCATAAAAATACTTACTGTAAGATTATCGTCAACAATTAATGGCATTTGTCGTCGTAATAAATCGACCGGCTGGTCACATCGCCAAATATCGACTAGTTTTGCCATAATTTTACAATTCACTTTCTTATATTATCAACAATAATTATTTAACAATAATAGTTAAAATGTGTTACTCTAGTATCTTGACGAAAAATTAATCTAATAATTTTTTTATTATATGAGAAAACAAGTAGAACAATTTCACACATCTGCCATTTGCAACGATACTTCTCTTCCACTTCCGCCTTATTTCATTTCTTACCTCCCACTCTTTCTATAGATGTGTTAGCTCCATTTTTGATTAAATATTTAATAATTATTTTGATGAAATGAAATTCAGACGTTTTACTAGCTATTTTAATAGACTGGTTCATTCATTATCTTTCTTCATTTTATTTTTTTAATCAATTCATTTCTACGGGTAAATAAAAATTTTCAGTAATACAATCATTTTTTTTTATTAAATTTAAATTAAATTGCTTGAATTATGAATTGTTATTGCATAAATATTATTAAATTGATGTTTTTAAAAAAAATTTAAATCATATTTCATTTAAGTTTAAATTAAAACTTTATTTAAAAAATATTGTATTGTTAATTTTGCCATAATCTAAGTACTTTATCTTTGCCTCCTGATACCACTCTTAATCCATCAGGAGACCAATCTACCGCATAAACTTCATCAGCATGTCCAGGAAGATCTTGAGCAAGTTTCTTAGTTTTCATACTCCATACCTTAAGGGTTGAATCCGCGCTACCACTAACAAGTAACCGAGAATCTGCACTCCAAGCTATCGAATAAACTGCTTGAACATGACCCCGCAATGATGTAATAAATTTTCCTGACTTTGCTTCCCACAGTTTAATGGACTTATCGAAAGACGCCGATGCTATTATACGTCCATCTGGAGAGAACTTAACATCATTGATTAGCTGTTGGTGACCTGTCATCCTTGCTACAATTGATAAACAATGATTATTTTCTTTAAAAAAGTGTTCTTTTTGAATGAATTTAATAAAAATTATAATGCAACTGAAAATAAATATACCAATTGGTTTTTTTTCTTTTTCGGGTCTCCAAAGATAAAGAGTAAAATCATCTGACCCAGAAACTAATATTTCTTCACCGACGGCTTCATAACGTTTTAATGCACGTTCTTGAAGGCTTTTTAAATCTGTTTTCATTTCTCCAATTTCAAATGGACCAGTTCGAAGAACATAATCTACATTTAATGCTAAAGTATTAACCCAATGAGCATGTCCTTCAAGAATTCTGCATAAAATGCCCTACGATTGCAGAAAAACTTAAGTGAGTCAAAAATATGAAAAATACTATTTAAAATAATACTTTCAAATTTAATCTTACGTCTTCTGCTCTCCAAACTCTTATCGTTCTATCCTGAGAGCCAGAATAAATTAAGCCACTTCCTCCCCATCGAACACAAGTAATACTCTTAGTGTGTCCTGCAAGAACACGAGTTGTCTGTCCAAGTACTGTATCCCAGATTCTCAAATCAGTATCTTTAGAGGCGCTAACCAAGAGTTTACAAACTCCCGAATTACGATGATACGGTTCCCAACTTAATGCTGTTATCCACATTTTGTGCCCAGTCATAACTTTTCCTGAAATTATTTCAATTCAAAAATTTTTTAACGATCAACTATAAATAAAGTACTTTTTAAATAGTAAAAAAGAATAACTGATTTTACCAACTTGTTTTCCAGTAATTGGGTCCCATTGAATAATTGATCCATTTTTACAAGCAGATACCAATTTCGTCCCACATGGAGACCAAGATATGCATAATACCCAATGTTTATGCCCCGTGCAAGTATATTGAGGAGTTTGTGTGTAAATATCCCAAAATCTGACAGTTGTATCTCCTGAACCACTTGCTAAATTCCGTCCATTAGGAGAAAATGCTACAGAAATTACTGCTTCTTTATGTCCTAAACAATTGTAAATTTCAATTAAAAATTTCATTTAACTACTTATAAATCAAATATATTAATTACCTTCAATGGACCCTGTACACCTCGTGACCGCTCGTACTTTAAAGACAGCTTGTGGTTGATAAATAATATCAATTATATTTTCGCTAATCGAAAAATGTTCAGCTAAATTTTCTTCTAAAGTTCCAGTTACTTCAACATCATTAATATAAAATGCTAAAGGAATTGGCTCATTTTGTTGAAGTAAAGCATTGCAAATAGCTTGAAGTTTATCTGTTGTAATATCTAGAGGTAAATCTAATAACCCCCCAGGTAAAATATCTCCTGTATCTGATTTAAATCGAGATAAAACTCTTTTTGATTCACCCTCATATTCTGACTTAAATTTATTTTCTTTTTCATTCTTACTTTTGTTCATTTTGATCAATTTATTTATTAACTTATTTAAAAAGTAAATTAACATTCATATGTAGTTTGTATTCCAAATTTAAAGGTTAGGACAATCAATTTCTGGAAAATATAAATAAATAAATATAAGTATATATATATTATTATTTCTAAAATAAACAAATTGATAAATGTATTAATTACCATGTATATAAATAAATTAAATGTAAGGAAAATGTTTAAATTCACATGTTTATCTATCGTTACAAAAGCACGTGTTCACACCGTAAGTTAAAAAACTTAAACGAATGTCATGAATGAATTTGACCATGATATTTTTCATTCAATAGATGGAGCTTAACCTATTCATCATTATTTTTAACTAAAAATTAAAATTTTAATTATATTCAATTAATCTTGAGTATAGAGGATATTCTCTCAATGAACTTGACATAAAATTGAAATTTAAGAGCTTCAATTGAAGTTAATCAACAATCGTATTTCAATTGTTTGATTCTGATTATGTAATTGAACTCTATAATTCAACATTAAAACTATGATTGGAAATTTAAACTTAATTTTTTGATAAGTACAGATTATAGAAAGTAAATCTAATGAAAAAATATAAGAAATCAAAAGTAATCAACTCTCGTTCAAGTTTTTGAATTATTTGATTAACCAAACTATAGGTATTTGTAATAATTAGAAAATATTTTTTAATTTATTTAATATTTTATTATTTTGAAGAGATTTTGTACACGTATAAAATAAAATCCATTTATATGATACCAATTTTATTGGCAACATCTAGAGCATCATAATCGCGAGCTAGACGTACATACGCTTTCTTCTTTCCATCAGGTCTAATTAACGTATTCACCTTTGCAACATCGATATCATATAATTTTTTAACTGAAGCTTTAATATGATATTTATTAGCCCGAGTATGAACAATAAAGACCAACGTGTTATTGTCTTCAATCTTTTTCATTGCTGCTTCAGTCGTTAACGGATACTTAATAATATTGTAAGCATCCATTCTGTAAAAAAGAATAAAATAAGTAATTCCTAATAAGTTTCATATTTCATATTAGATTAAATGATTTTAACTTACCGGTTTCGATTTGCGACAGATTTACGAGGGTATTTCGGATTCCTCGGAGGTTTGAACGTTTTCGGTCGATGAAAATGTACAGACGTCCGTATTTTACGAACTCTGGATCCATGAACACCCTTCAAGATCTGTCAAAAACATATAATAAATTATATTTTCTCTTTAGATAAGGTAAATTCATTTGTTTTTGTAATTTAAGTTTGAGATTTTTAACCTTTTTCTGAGTTTTAAGAGCCTTTTGAACAGGTGCAGGTTTGCCTCCTTTAGAAGGTTTCTTCGTGGTTGGAGCATTTTTCACCACTTTAGGTTTAGCCGTTACTGGTTTTGGGGTTGGTTTACTTGCAGGTTTAGTTGCGGCGGGTTTTGCAGTTGTAGGTTTAACTACAGCAGGTTTTTTTGATGTTGATGCTGCTGGTTTGGTTACCTTTGATGTTGATGCAGTAGTTGCTGCAGTTTTTTTTTCGGATTTCTTTTCAGCTTTTTTTTCAGTAGTTTTAGCACCTAATAATGTTTAAAATGATGTATATAGATTAGAGTCACATAATTAATCAGTGTTATTAATCATACTTTATGACAATTTTTCAATTATTATTGTTTTTTGAAATTTGAATAACCACATGGCCACGAAATAATTGTAATATCCTTTAATACACATAACCTCAGATACACATTGGGCGTAAAATTTTTAATGACAACATATATTTTTCATTGGAATTAAATCTTTTATTGCCTTATGTGCTATAAATATTATGAAAAATATTCATTTTTTTACCTGATTTCTCAGTAGGCTTTGGCTTCGGAGCCATTTTGTAGGAAAAGATCGAACAATCAACCGGAACTCAAGTTTAGATCTTTTTGGAGACCATTTTGAGAACAACGTGATTCGTTGAAAGATTTTTTTTTATCAATGTCGTGCTTACCAACAGTAAATAATTGACGTAATTTATTCATTCATCCCCACCGCGAAACTTGAAAACACACCTGCCACAGCGACGAATGTTTTGATTTCAATTTGGTCGTTACAAAGCTAAAAATTTTATTCCATATAATTCAATAATAACTACACAACAAGATTTCTTTCACAGTGTTTCAGTTATTAGTAACATTATGCTTGAAACAAGATCCGCAGTATTTAAAATGCTTCAGCCTTCAGCTCATGAGGAAAGACGCGTAAGTTTAATTAGTTTATTATAATACTATTTATATGTATACTAGATTTGTCATTTATAAAATAGCATGTTTATTTTTAAAATGTTTTCAGATTTTTAAATGGCCACCACCATATTCCATTAATATGACACCATATAAAGATCGTGATTTTAATCTTTCAGTTCGTAAATCATCTTCTTCAGTAACTAGTACGCCAAGATTGGCCAAAGTGATAGTTTTAGGTGATTTAGCTGTTGGAAAAACATCATTAGTCAATAGGTTTTGTCATAAAATTTATAATAATAATTACAAGCCCACCATTGGAGTTGATTTTGAGGTTGAACGATTTGATATACTTGGAGTTCCATTCAATCTACAAATGTAAGAATATCTCATTCCAAATAATCAACGGTTGATTTTACATACTTTCGATGATTTTAAATGTCTTTGAAATTTAACTCAAGTTCAATTATGATAGTTTTTCAATTTATAGCTTGTTTGGGGATAAAAATTTTATGTCAATCATATTCCTTATATTATATCAATAGACGTATTACATAAATTATTATTTAACTCAACTAAAATATTAATTAGTTTTCAAAAAGAAAAAAACTATTTTAACATTGGTTTCTTTTTTATTTTATTGATGACAGTATATAAAATAACTAGTAAATATAGAGCGCGCTTCGCGCTCGCCTTTTCAATAAAAATTTGATTTTGTTCAATTTTTGGTAATTATACATTAGTGGGGCTCCACCTCAATTTCAATGTAAAACATTTTTAAACGCCTGATTTGGTTTAAAGTTCATAAAAATAGACTATTCATGTCGGGGGAAGCCATGGCTTATATTGTTTTTTTATTATAAATAATTATTAAAAATGCATTTTTAATAATTATTTATAATAAAAAAACAATAGTAATATGATGGGGGTTTGTTCATATTTATCCCTAAAAAATGGGTTTTTTATATTTATTTGTGCTGATTATATTTTACGTGAATATTAATAAATAATTGCGAAGATGAGAGCCAGGGGGGGGGGGGGGTTGCAAAAAATTTTTTGAAAAGTCATTTTTCAATTATTATACTTGATTATACTTAGGGTGATCAAAATTTCAATGTGATAAAAACCAGCTTCCCCCATCATATATTTTCTAGTTATAGGTAGTAAAAAGCATGCCAATCGCTAAAAAAATTTTTGGACTGAAATTGGGGTGGAGCCCCACTGATGCACAATTACCCAGTTTTTGAATAAAAAAAAAATACATAAAAAATAATTTGTTATAAAAAAATTTCTTTAAAAAATGTATATATATATATATTTGGTACTTAATTTCTTATTAATTATTAATAGCTAGTAGTAAGTAGAAATAGAAATAAAAGGAGCAAAGGTCATTTTTATTTTATTTTTTATTATACTAAAACTAACTAAAATGATCTCGATTCAATAAATTTTGCGCGCGTTCAGAGAACCAATCAAAATTATAATAAAAATGACACGAATGACGTCAAATTTAACCAATTAAACAAAAGCAGCTAATTTGTCTCCGTGTCATGCACTTTAGTATAATAGATAGTGTGGGTAATATTAATAGTAATGATAGTAATGACAAATTATAATTAATTAAATTAATAAATTACCATACTATAAATGAAAAATCTTCTATTTCATACTTTGTTAATCATATTAGTTTTTTTACTATATTTATTATAATACAATGAATAATAATTATTTTACACTTTATTAGATGGGATACTGCAGGCCAAGAGCGATTTAAAGCCATTGCAGCTTCTTATTATAGAGGAGCGAATGTTATCATGATAATTTTTGATCTAGGAAGTTTATTATCTTTGTCACATTGTCAGCAATGGTTGAATGAAGCTAGTCATAGTAATAATGACGGTTATTATATTTTTCTGGTCGGTACTAAAAGAGATTTAATTGTGAGTATTTTTTAATTGATATAAAGTTAAAAATATTTATAAGATAATGATGATAATTATTATTATCTATAATTATCGGATAACTTTTAATGATAAATGGTTTTTTGTAGTCCAACCAGTCTTATGCAATTATAGAGAAAAAGGCAACAGCAGTAGCGGAATCTTTGAAAGCCGAGTATTGGGCGGTTTCTGCAAAAATGGGTGATGGGGTTTTTGAATTATTCACACGAGTCGCTGCTTTATCATTTAATGCAGCAATGTTGAGAGAATTAGTTTCAACAAAAGTTGAATTTACAACCATAGGATCTGATGTATTCAGTAAGTTTTGGTATATTAATGAAGATAGATAAATGATTTTAGAAGTTAATTCATGAGAGATTAAATAGTTAAATAATATAAATATAACCTTTAATGTGACGGTTACAATTTTATTTTTAAATCGAAGGAATGTAATCAATTATTTCAATACACATTGTCGTTTTTACGATGTATATGAGAGAATTATAATATTTTTATTTTTTCAGCATTGAAACACTCTTCAGCAACAAGTAAAAACTGTACTGAAAACAAAGAAAAAAAGAGAATCAAATGGCCAATCTGTAATGTAATATTATAAAATACAAGAAAATATTTTTATTTTTTCATAAACTTTAGATTATTTTTTAAATAATCATCGTTTTGTATAGGTGCGATAAATAAAATGAATTAACGTTATTTCGTGGATAATGCATTTTAGAAAATATTTTTCCCTAACATGACATTACAATCTCACAAGGATATAACATACATCAGAGATAATCCTTCCCCTCCTAAGAATATTCTACGTCGGTAAAATCTAAAACGTGTCTCAAATGCCAGTCGGTTTTCATTCGTGGTTACGGAAGGTGTAGTTAGTTTCTCAAATGTCCGATAGTCTGGAAAATCAGCTGTAATATTTTGATAAAAATTCATTTTCATTCAAGACTCAAAGTTTTTAAGGAAGACACTTGTTGAACTCGAAATTATTCGAGTTTTCTGTAAATTACGAAAGTAGAGGTAAATATAAATTCTGTTCAGCGACTGCGCGTAAGTTAGCATTATTGGAGGGGGTTTGTCAGCATCACTAAAAAGAAACAAGTAGAAAAAGATAGAATAAGAATAAAAGATAAAGCAAGAGACGTGGAGAGTCAAGGATCGTTTTAAAGTCATATCACATGGTCACGTATTCGATCGATGATCCACCAGCTTAAAGATCGCCTAATACAACTGTTTTTCTGGCTTTCAGTCATTGACTCTTTCACCTAAAAAATTTAAATATTCTTTTTTAATTTTAAGGTGAGTTCACGACGTTTAAATTTTCCTAATACACTTGTTCATACATATTAACAAATGAAGGATAAAAATTCCAAAACATACTAGTTAGTGATGATATAATAAGTTTTTATACAAATAAATCACATGTAATAGACCTCTGGTGATGGTTTCATATCAGATTTGACGTGAATTTTTTAGTATTAATAAATATAAATTTCAATCTTTTTCGCTATCAATTTGCATTATTCAAAATAATAATCATTCTATTACCCTTCACTGTTTATTTCAATTTAACTTTTTTTAAATAAAATATTATTTAAACTATGTATTGTATATTAAACCCAATTGCTTTCAATTGAAAAAAAAGTTATAATTAAAAAATAAATTTCACTTCATGAAAAATAAAATATTCAAATATGAATACACTAAAATGATTGTTTCATTATAGTAATAATACAATGTTTTATGTTCAATGGAATTACTAAAAATTTGTATAAATTTATTCTTAAACAATATTAAATTATCTACATCTATATAAAATTTCAAAAATTAAATTAGTTGTAATTAATTTTTTATTTCAACAATCAGCCAATTCTTACAAGCGTTTAATACGGAACTCAATACAATTTTCATTTATTAAATGATAAAAAATATTGCAATATTCATATTTTAAAATTTTCACATTGTAGATATTTAATATTATATTAAATATAATAGTAAACACATTTTTGTCATTCATTGAAATGCTTTTGTGATATTAAATCAACAATTTCATTAAATTATTTAAGTCATGCATCTAAAATTAAAGTTTAAATTCAAAAATTTTATTGACTATTTTATTATGGGGGACAATTACACGAACACAAATTTAGATAATCGGAAAATATGATTAAAAAAGTGTGCAAAATTTTTTTATGTTGCTATTGAAATATTTCTTTAACTTAAATTATAATCCACAAATAAAATATAATTTACTTTGAGTCAAAAATATTAATATTTTCACCAAAAACTCATGTTTCTTAATAAATAAATGTATTAGTATTTTGAATTTTTGATCAAATTTTTCTTTTGAAGTAATTTAATTTCTAAATCTAGTTTGTATTCTGTTGATCATATTCTGACAATACTTCAAATTGGATTCATAGTATTTATCAACGTGATTCAAATTATTTCTTGATTCATTGCTTCTATTTAATTTCTCTGGATATTTTTTTTCAATAACAATCATACTTTCCACATAATCTCGATCATTTTTTGCCCCTTTTGAATATTTCGGTAAAGTCATCATTGTTATGTTGATTTATTTTCAAATTTATGTTCAGACTGGAATAAAATGAAAATTTTTTTATAAGTAATAAATGATTTATATTGAAAATTTTCAAGTTCACAAATTTAATTTTAAATTATCCCATTTTTGTAGTAGAAAAAAATTGTATCATTTAATCACCTGAATATTTGAAACAAAAAAAATTCAATTAATAATAATTTTTAGAAAAAATTTTGCGTTTTCAACGATAAAATGAACAAATAATTTTGCTTGTCAAATAACATTAAAAAAACAATAGAAGTCGTTTGTTGATTGTCATTTCTTGGTCACTCTGTGAATATGTACTACATATTAAATTAAATAAATTCAAAATACTGGCCATGAACTTTGAATTTAAAAAATTTTTTCAATCATAGGATTTATCTCTTTCAGTTTTCAATAAGATTAACTTTGTCTCATAATTTTCAACGAAATACGTCATTAAAGTGCAATTTTAATGATTCGTTAATTTATGAACTAAATGTCATGAGTTCGTAACGAATATTCATATTAAGTAGTCTACGTGCTAGAATACAATTAGATTTAGATATTTAATGGAAAATAAGAATGGTTGCATTTATTAAAACACACACATTTGGATACTTAATAAAAGCATATTTTAGTTAACATTTATCAAATATTCAAAGTCATTTTTTCTTCAATTTTTAAATGCATTCTTTTCATCATTCAAAAATTAATGTAATTTTTTTTGCGTCTTTGCCATACATGCGTGAAGCAATGTGACGTTTTTAATATTACTTCATAGGCATTGATGATATAATAATTATCAATGTTATTACAAATATAAAAAATAAACAAGTCATATACAAGTGTGACCCTGAAAAGTTATATCAACAGCCTCTTAACATTTGATATTACTTAATTAATAAAATATAATAATCAACAATAACAAAAAATTATATCACTAACAAAAATTGAAGTTTTTTTTTTTTTAATAATAGTTTAAACTCATTCGAGTATTCGTTTATAAACAGTTTAAATCAAATTTTTAGTAATTTTATGAATGAAATAGAAATTGATATATTTTATAATTGAATTAATGAATAAATATAAACTATACACTGTTAGAGTTCTAATGACCTGATAACAATAATCTCTCATCAATAGAAAGAATTACATCAAATTTAAAAAATTACAATCGTACGTCATTCGAATGTCTTACATTTGATGACTCGTCGGTTTTCCACTACCAAAGTTACATACACCTTTTATACATGCTTCAAGACCAGTTAAGAGTGTAGCCAAAGTCCGCAGTGTCGAAGCAGGATCCGGAAAACCGCTAGTTCTCGGTCTGGTCTTGTGGTGATTGCGTCAGTGGATTTTGTGTTGCATTTCGATCGACACTTATTCGAAATCACTATCACGCTAAATATTTTTTTTCCCTTTTTACTCATACTTTTTATTCTCAATAATAACCGTCAGAAGATGGACTTGCCGGTGAGTAATAACAATTTTCAAAATTTACATTGATTAATCGATCAAGTCATTAAGTGTTTAGAAAATTGATAATATAATCAATGCAAGAAGGAGAAAGCTTGAAAGTGAAATTTTCCACTTCTTATTTCATTCAGTCTGTCATTTTAATACTCTTTTTCATACATAAATGTGCTTTTACGAGTTTTTAATTTAATATTAAAAATGATCATTATAGTGGTGACTAAAAAAAAAAACAAAAACAAAAACAAGTTACAGGATATTGAAAAAAAGTGTATATTTATATAATAATTTTCTTTCATTCACAAATTCTAAATGGTCTACGTGACACGAGATCAGCATACCACTTCACACTGGTAGAATTACTTGCAAGTCAGTTTGACGCACTTCTATTACGAAATATCTCGCATAAATCCTATCATTTATAATTAAATATTTAGTTATTAAACTAAATATCTCATCATCAATTTACAACTCTTTCATTTTATTAACACATTGATCTACCTAATGATGAATATAACCTTGAACTACCGTCTACATTTATTCATTTACATGATTTTCTAATTATTTATGCAGTCTGTTGACTTCAATATTCTGCATATAGATTTGAAACTATTTTTTATGTCGAATCCTAAATAAGAATATGTTATTTCATTGACTAAAATATCAAAGTTTTTACTTTTGCATTATAATTTGTTAATTTGATAATTTTTGTTTTTTCCATTAAAATTAATACATTTTTATTGATTAAAATAAATAAAATAAACAATTAATGTAATATATATGGGTTATATTATATTACTTTTTAATGATATTTTAATTTGTCAGAAATTGTTCTACCTGAATAATAACTCTAATAACGTTCAACAATACTATAATATATCATTTATTTTTTCTCGATATTCATTCAACAGTAATGGTTACTATATTTAAATGTAATAAATATTTATTAATATTTACCACATTTCAACAATAGATGAATAATTTTTAAATTTTAAGTTTAATACATCGTTGGATAATAATTGAAATTTTGTTGGTAAAAAATATATGAAAAAGCAATTTTCTAAATATTTTATTGAAAACTTTCTAGTAGTGATAATTAATAAAATTGAGTGAAAGTTAACTTAATATATTGAATTCGTACTATCTTACGTGATTTACAACGTAAGCATTCAACATTTCTTGTCCTTAGATTATACTTAAATGCGTAATCGAATTAATTCTAGACGGCTGAAGCGTCTCAACCAAAGGCCGTAAGAATGACAAATCCACCAGTGTTGGACGGAGAAGAAAAACCCGAGTTAGCTGAATCTTTTACATCTGTCAGCTACTTAGATGTTCTATTACTAGGTGGTCTTCTTGTGTTTGCACTTTGGTATTTAATAAGGAAAAATCAACGAACGGAAAATGTTCCCGCAGCTAAATCATATTCTATACAGTAAGTTTTCTTTTGTAATAATAATTTTATTGTAATTATTATCTACTTTTAAATTATTACAATACTTTTACAGGCCTACTACATATACAGCAACAACGCCAACAGAAAATTCCTTTATAAAAAAATTAAAAACCTCCGGCCGTAGTTTAGTTGTTTTTTATGGAAGTCAGACTGGAACTGCTGAAGAATTTGCTGGGCGATTGGCTAAAGAGGGTGTTAGATACAAGATGAAAGGAATGGTAGCTGATCCTGAGGAATGTGATATGGAGGAATTAATTAATCTGAAGACGATACCAAATAGCCTTGCAGTATTTTGTTTAGCTACTTATGGTGAAGGAGATCCAACTGATAATGCAATGGAGTTTGTGGATTGGCTCAAAAATGGAGACGGAGATTTAAATGGCCTCAATTATTCTGTAAATATTATATTTCATTTATTTTAGTTAATATTTATATTTTTCATTGAATTTCATTGAATTCATTGAAAATAGACAATTATATGAATTAATTTGATAAAACATTCAAATTGAACCATCACCAACTTCATTTTTCTCCACCTACTGGCAACATGTAAAACTAAATACTTTTTATAGAACTCAACCTCAATTAAGTATCTCAAACACATGTTGCAATCATTTTAATGTTATTTTCATTACATGATCGTGTCGCTCAAGTGTAGTTGAGTATTGTATAAGTTAAATTCAATCACTGACGTCGTTATTATTTCAAATATGACTGTCATTAATATATTTGTTAGTTTTGTATCAATTAATATTGATGATTTATTCAAGTGTATTTTACAAAAATTTATCCATGTTATGTTTACGTGATTTGCAAATCAACCATAGTTGCGAACTAATTTATTCAAGTATCTTGAACAATAATCATCCTGAAATAAAGTTACAATGAATGTCAAATTGAATACATTCAGCCAAGTCATGCGTATTTCAATCAAACAGATTTATACTAGCGCTATTTTGCGGCAATTATCAAAACTAGTTTTTTCTCATAATGTATGTTTAAATGTAATTTTGTTCATTCAATAACTAAAATATTTTATTAATATTTATAAAAGTAAATTTTAATCATCAATCAAAAAACATCAAATTGATAAAGTTGTATTAATTTATATTCCAATTATTAAATGAATTACATACATCATTGATGTTAACTTATATCTATCTGTATTTCAAAAATATTTCTTTAATTATACTCTTTTTAACTAGTAAGTAAAAAATGATTTTGCTTTTTTCTTTTAATTTCAGGTTTTTGGATTGGGTAATAAAACATATGAACATTACAATGAGGTTGCTATTTATGTTGATCATAGGTTGGAGCAACTGGGAGCTACACGTGTTTTTGAACTTGGTTTAGGTGATGATGATGCAAAGTAAGAAACTTTTTTATAATATGTATATTAATTAGTAGTTTTTCTTTAATAATTACATAAATTCGTTATAGTTAACTATAAAATAAATTATATTTTCTTTTACATAGTATTGAAGATGATTTTATCACATGGAAAGATAAATTTTGGCCTACAGTTTGTGATTTTTTTGGTATTGAAGGAGCTGGAGAAGATGTTAGTATTAGACAATACAAACTTATCGAACACGTGGATATGCCTATTGATCGAATCTATACTGGAGAAATTGCTCGACTTCATTCCTTACAGAATCAAAGAGCGTAAGATTTTTTATACATGAATATATTTTTAAGCAAAATAATATTAAAAATTATCGCATTTAATGATGATAATTTTTAAAAGAGACATTTTTTAAATATCGAATATATCTGATTTATCTTTTTTGGTTAAGCTAATTCGTTATTGAATGAATATAAAATTTTCACATAGAACACTCAAGTGCTAATATTGTTGTTATAATCTTACAATTTTTTTTTCAAGTGTTATGGATATTTTTAAATTATGTTACGGATATCCTGCGTGATAACTATTCGTATCATTTTTAAAACTAAAGCATTATAATAACACAAAAAACAATCTTTTAATCTATTTTATTAGGTTTTCTTTTTACATAATTTTAATATTATTGTTTATTCTTTTTTCTTTTTCTAGACCTTTTGACGCTAAAAATCCTTTCTTGGCTCCGGTCAAAATAAATCGAGAACTTCATGGATCATCGTCCGATCGATCTTGTATGCATATTGAATTTGATATAGAAGGATCAAAGATGCGTTATGACGCAGGAGATCACGTAGCGGTTTATCCAGTTAACAATAGCATTTTAGTAAACAAAATAGGTGAAATTTGTGGTGTTGATCTCGATATTGTATTTACTTTAACTAATACTGATGAAGAATCAACAAAAAAACATCCATTTCCGTGTCCTTGTACATATAGAACTGCTTTGACACACTATCTTGATATTACCAGTAATCCACGAACTCATGTATTGAAAGAACTAGCTGAATACTGTAGTGATCCTGCTGATAAAGAAAAGTTAAAATTAATGGCATCGACATCTGCTGAAGGGAGAGCTCTATTTCATCAATGGATCACTGTTGAAAATAGAAATATTGTTCATATTCTTGAAGATATACCAAGCCTCAAACCTGCTCTAGATCATCTCTGTGAACTTCTTCCACGTCTTCAATGTCGTTATTACTCAATTTCCTCTTCTCCAAAACTTCACCCAACATCAATACACATCACTGCTGTTGTTGTTGAATACCAAACTCCGACTGGAAGAATAAATCAAGGTGTAACGACCACGTGGTTAAAACAAAAACACCCTACAAATCCTCCAAGTTATGTACCAATATACGTTAGAAAATCTCAATTTAGATTACCAATACGCACAACTACTCCAATTATTATGGTTGGTCCTGGAACCGGAATTGCTCCATTTCGTGGATTTATTCAAGAACGTGATTTTGCACGCAGAGAGGGTAAAGAAGTCGGTGATACCATTTTATATTTTGGATGTAGAAGAAGTGAAGAAGATTATCTTTATCGCGAAGAACTTGAAGAATATGTTAAAAATGGCACTTTAATTTTACATACTGCTTTTAGTAGAGAACAAGAAAAAAAAGTTTATGTCACGCATTTGCTGGAAAAAAACATGGAAGAAATTTGGAATGTTATTGGTGATAAACATGGTCATGTTTATATTTGTGGGTAAGTTTAAGCTTAAACATTATATTTTATATCATTTATAGAATATATTTTCAATAATTTATCGTTAAAAAAAATTATTTTATTTTTTATTTACACATTGTTAATTATGTAATTTTAGAGATGCTCGTAATATGGCTAGAGATGTGCACAATATTTTACTCAAAGTCGTTCAAGAAAAAGGAAAAATGACCGAAATGCAAGCAGCTGATTATATAAAGAAAATGGAATCGCAAAAACGTTATTCAACAGATGTCTGGAGTTGAACTCATTTTGATATCTTTGGATGATGCATAAAAACAGTTACAGTGCGATAATTCTTCAAGCACCATTATACTCTGTGATTAATTAATAAAGAGTTGGTATTATCGTACAATAATGATAATAATAGATTTTTTAAGTGAAGGCGATATTATATAAATATATATTAATTATGTATAATATATAAATACGTCCATACACCAATTTAACTGGTGTAAACTATCTTTAGTTAAATATTTTTAATAATTGCCAAAAAATATAATTATATTTCTTCGAAAAGTTTATAATTTTAAGGTGTAATGAATTTTAAATAATAATTTTCAAAAATGTGAATATTTAAAAAAAATCAATTACGATTAATTCATTAGGAGATTAAATAGTCATTCATTATTATAATTATATTTTTTGCATTATTATAGGAAAAGTAAATATTAAAACACCATTAGATATATATATATATATATGTATGTATTGTTTGTGAAAAACAATTGTAAAATAATTTTGTCGAATTATAAATTTAATTATCGAATATTTTATTTTTTAGTTGTAGGAGAAGGGAATGTATTTTCTTAATCTATCTATTTTTATGCCAATGGTAATTCTATATAAGTAATCGATATTGATGAAAGATAATTTTTTTTTCTTATCGTTATGTTATAATAACGTTTATATAATGAGTAATATAAATTTCATTATTATCTATAAAACATTTTTCTTTAATTTTCCATAAACACAACAATTCTATCTAAATTAGGATGGCCGATGTTTCAGTATTTAGTTCTCATCATAATTATAGTAAAATCTATGTATTTTTAATTTCATCTACTTTCAAATAATTTCAACTAATTTTTTACATTTATCCAGTTTTTTTTTTGCATCGGATAAATCTGATCAAACAAATTAATATAAAAGTCATTTTTTCACTAAAATTTTATTGCCACTAGATTCTACGGAGAAGATTCATTTATAGTACATACATTGCACACCTAGGGAGGAGAAGTACATTAACTTGAACCACGTGTAAAATTATAACCCGAGCCGAAGGCAAGGGTGGTAAACAAGTGGTTTGGGATAGTTTAATTGTCCTCCCTAGGTATGAAATATACTATTAACAGAATATCTTTCTACAGTCGGTAATTACTCAGAAGGTATGGGGAAGGCATGAATGACATAAATGCCAAATCAATGGTAAAAAATCGATTTTTGAAAAAAATCAAAGAAAAAAATCAATTTTTCAAAAATCGATATCGTATTAAAAATGAGCGGGAAAATTTAAATTTAAAATTATAAGACTACTAAAAAATATCGATGTTCATAAATGTACAACTTTGCTCATGGTGGCAATTTAAAATCATAAGAAATTAGTCTTTTTATTTTATAATTTTTTTATTACAAATCAAATTTAAAAAATACACACTCTCATTATAAACAAGCCATTTCTAAAGTAATGACTTCTTGATTATTATAGTTCTACAGAACATATTTTGCTTTAAAACTATGAAACTAATAAACATTTGTCTCTATTCGACTAGTTTTCAGGCTTGAATATCATTATTACAATAACTTTAATATTAACTTAAAAAAACAGTAAATTTTATTGTGATATAATTTAAATGAGAGACTAAGCTAATTAGTTAAGTACTTAAAACATTATGATATCAACGTAATTTTTTTTGAATTTAAATAAAGTAAATTGAAAATATTTGTGTATGTATCATTGTCGTGAAAAATAATTTACTCACGTGCAATAGATGTTAGAAGTATTTTTAATTTTACCTTATAAATTTTTATTATTATTTAAATAATGCATACGAATAACTTCACAATTGATATTACTTTGATCTCGTTTGCGAAAGTTCGATTCACTCGATTAATCAACGGCTAAAGATCGATCTGAAAAAATCGATTAATCGACATGAAAAAATCGATTCTTAAAAAAAACGAGATCAAAACGGTATGTACACGTTATGAACACCACGCCGCGTTTCCAACAAAAATTATTACGAAAAGGAGTGAGAAACAGTGTCATTGTTGTGTTTGTTGTTTGTAATTATTTTTTATTTATAAAAAAATTTTTTATTCTTAACACACAATTAATACGTGAACTTTTTTGATTTTACTGCAATGAGAGTTCCATTAACAAGTTCCAAACGATGAATCTGTGGTTCCATTTTTCGAGTATTTTTTAACCTTATTGCCAGCTTCGTACGTCTAAATGATTTTTAGCTCAATAGATTAATATAAATATCGTTAATACATTAATCATAATAATAGCAGAATGGAATCTCAAGAAAATTCTGGTGTATATAAATTAGAAGCAACTCAGGACGAAGATGGTGGTTTAATTATCAGAAAAAAAACATCAGATCATACATTTAAAAAGCCTCTATCATCAGCGTTAGGATTAGACAAATTAGCTGAAAAAAGACGGTATGAAAATTTCAATAAACCTTCTTCTTCTAAATCTCAGTCCTGTTTATCAAGAAAAGATGGTAAAGAGAGAAGTTATCGTGCACCTGTTGAAGAAACTCCAACACACACTGGTGGAGTGAATAGCGATGCTCGAAGAAGATTAGATGATCGTTTGAGAAGACAAAGACTTGATGCATATGATTTAAAAAGAAATTCAAGAAAAAATAATGAAAAAAGTTCAAGAAGTGAACGAAGATATTGGAATAGGGATAGAGACAGTGTCAGAAGTAGAGATAAACGTGATAGTTCACGACAGACACCACTCAAATTCAAAGATGAACCACAAACTCCAAAATTTAAAACTAAGGTATTTCTCATAAATTTGATGTATAATTTATTTTCTCAGTATAATTATTTATATTATAATATTTTGTATAGGATTCAACATCAAAGAGTAATTGGGATGATGATGATGACGAAGAGCCAAAAAAATCAAGTTGGGATCATCCTACCCCAAAAATATATGGATCTCAAAAAGAATTAAGTGTAAGAAGCGAATTTACACCTTCTTATAAATATAATTCATGGAATAAAGAACGTAAATCGGGAATAACACCAATGATTGCTGGAGAAGATCCAGAATATTGGGAAGAAGAACAACAAAGGCTTGATCGAGAGTGGTATGGTTCAGACGATGGTGAAACTCGTCAATTTTCAAATATTCCTGAAGATTATACAAAAAAAAAAGAAATGGAATTAGAAGCAAAACGTCAAAAGCGACTTTCAGCACAACAAAGACAAATTAATAAAGATAATGAACTCTGGGAAAGAAATCGAATGTTAACATCAGGTGTTGTGAGCTCTTTGGACAATGATAACGATCCAGATGACGAAGGGGAAACTAGAGTACATTTATTAGTTCATAATGTCGTACCACCATTTTTGGATGGAAGAATTGTTTTTACGAAGCAACCAGAGCCAGTAATTCCAGTTCGTGATCCAAGTTCTGACATGGCTCTAGTTTCCAGGAAAGGTTCAGCATTAGTACGTGCTTACAGAGAACAAAAAGAGCGAAGAAAAGCTCAAAAAAAACATTGGGAATTAGCAGGAACTCATATAGGAAATATAATGGGAGTTAAAGATGGTAGGAATGATGATAAAGAGATTCCTGGTCAAGAGAAAGATTTTAAAGCTGGACAAAAATATGCAAAACATATTGATGGACTTAACAGTTCTAGTGAGTCTCGTCACAAACACATTCAAAATCAGAGAAGAAGTCTTCCAGTTTTTGCCGTTCGTCAAGAACTTCTCAATGTGATTAGAGAAAATAGTGTAGTTATAATTGTTGGAGAAACTGGAAGCGGAAAAACTACTCAACTCACTCAGTATCTACATGAAGAAGGTTACAGCCAAAATGGCGTAATAGGATGTACACAACCAAGGAGAATTGCTGCTATGTCTGTTGCTAAAAGAGTTTCTGATGAAATGGGTTCTGTTTTAGGTGATAAAGTTGGTTATGCCATTCGATTTGAAGATTGTACTTCGAAAGATACTGTAATCAAGTATATGACTGATGGTATTTTATTAAGAGAAAGTTTAAGGGACGGAGACCTTGATCGATATAGTGTTATCATTATGGACGAAGCTCATGAACGTTCGCTCTCTACTGATGTTCTTTTTGGGCTTCTTAGAGATGTTGTTGCTGGTCGTCAAGATTTGAAACTTATAGTCACTTCAGCTACGATGGACTCTAGTAAATTTTCTGCATTCTTTGGCAATGCCGCTACTTTTGAAATACCTGGGAGAACTTTTCCAGTTGAGATTATGCATGCGAAAAATCCGGTTGAGGATTACGTTGATGCTGCTGTCAAACAAGTGCTTCAGATTCATCTTCAGCCGAAAAGTGGTGATATTTTAGTTTTTATGCCAGGTCAAGAAGATATCGAAGTTACGTGTGAAATTTTAAACGAAAGATTAGCAGAAATTGAATCAGCCCCTGAATTATTAATTTTACCTATTTATTCTCAGCTTCCTTCAGATCTCCAAGCAAAAATTTTTCAACGATCAGAAGGTGGCTTAAGGAAATGTGTTGTTGCTACGAACATTGCTGAAACATCACTGACTGTTGATGGTATTGTTTTCGTAGTTGATTCTGGATATTGTAAATTGAAAGTTTATAATCCCCGTATTGGTATGGATGCTCTTCAAGTTTATCCAGTATCGCGAGCTAATGCCGATCAAAGATCTGGAAGAGCTGGTAGAGTGGGCCCAGGAGTTTGTTATCGACTTTACACCAGAAAACAATATCTCGATGAACTTTTACAGACAGGAGTTCCAGAGATTCAAAGAACTAATTTAGCTAATACTGTTCTTTTACTTAAATCTCTTGGTGTTCAAGATTTATTAGCATTTCATTTTATGGACCCACCTCCTCAAGATAATATTCTAAATTCATTGTATCAATTATGGATTTTAGGAGCTCTAGATAATACTGGAAGACTGACACCGTTAGGTAGACAAATGGCAGAATTCCCTCTTGATCCTCCACAATGTCAGATGCTCATCGTTGCCTCTCAGCTTGGTTGTACATCTGAGATTCTCATTATTGTATCAATGCTATCAGTTCCATCAATTTTCTATAGACCAAAAGGAAGAGAAGAAGATTCAGATTCAGCAAGGGAAAAATTCCAAGTTCCAGAATCTGATCATTTAACATTTCTCAATGTGTATAATCAATGGAAATCAAATGGATATTCTAGTTCTTGGTGTAACGAACATTTTATTCATGCAAAGGCCATGAGAAAGGTCAGAGAAGTTCGACAACAATTGGAAGAAATTTTGAAACAACAAAAAATGGAAGTTGTAAGTTGTGGTACAGATTGGGACATTGTTAGAAAATGCATTTGTTCTGCTTATTTTCACCAAGCTGCAAGATTAAAAGGAATTGGAGAGTATGTTAATTGTAGAACAGGAATGCCTTGTCATCTTCATCCAACTTCAGCGTTATTTGGTATGGGATTTACTCCTGACTATGTTGTTTATCACGAGTTAGTCATGACTGCAAAAGAGTATATGCAGTGTGTTACGTCTGTTGATGGTCATTGGCTTGCTGAACTAGGGCCAATGTTTTTTAGCGTTAAGGAAACTGGAGGATGTGGTCGTGCAAAACGAAAACAAGCTATGCAACATCTTGACTTTATGGAGAAGCAAATGAAGCAGGCAGAAGAAGAAATGAAGTCGAGAGCTAAGGAACAATTAGAAAAAGAGCAAGCTTCCGTTCGAAAGTAAGTTTTTGCGACAAACTAGAAAATTTCATTATTAAATACAAATTTAAATTTAAAAACAGCTTGTTTGCAATTGTTTTTGAGCTATGAAGGTTTTCCTACAAAAAAATGAAAATTTTATTGCTATTAATTATTATTATTATTATTAATTTATTTTTAATTTTTTTCTCTTGTAGGCAAGAAATTTTAACTCCAGGAATGAGAGAGCCCGGAACACCAGCGTTATATCGAAAAACTCCTGGAAGATTTGGGCTGTAAATAAATTTCCAATGTGTAGACATTTTTTGAACTTTATTTGTTTTAAATAAAATATTTTGTAATATAAAGAACTAACTAAGTTATTAATTTGTTAATAAATTTACCATAAGATAGAAAACTGAGAGGAAGCGTAAGATCTGTCCCGTCTCATTTTCATTCTACGACATATGTACACTCGGCTTTATTAATGTCGCATAGAGTATGACTATACAGAATTTATGAGAATCTAATTTTAGCCCAATTTGGCATAATAACTTACAAAAAGTCAACATTTAAATGAAGTGTTTTATTTATCATTTTCTTTTATAGTGAAATTATTACGATTTTTTTTTAGAAATATTAAGTATTTTCAACATTTATTATTTTTAAGTATTTTTTGTTACACTAGATAAAATGACATTTTAATCCTCGAGAAAAAGTTTATTTTCAATACAACAATCGTTCAATTAATAATAAAATTTTATAACAATAATCGTTATAATTAAACTAATAAGAGAATACTTTTGGGCGAATTTTACATCTAACTATACGCTAGATTCAATTAATCTTGTCTTGGCAAATTGAATTATTTATTTGATTTGATTAGCGCAAAATTATTTATGTATTCTCAAAAAACAGCATATAAAGAACAAAACAATTTTATAAAGCAAGTCTTATGGCTATTGTCAAAGAAGAGAAACGTGAATAGAAGTTTATTTCAAATGGGCCGATGTGGCCAAAAAATTTAGTATGCATTTTTATGAAGCCAGATAAGAGTTTGGTATGGTTGAGATGATCTTTAAACAGAAAACAGCATTGAACTTTTATACATTTCTAATTTCTCTGTTATTGTATAATTAATCGTTTTCCTCTGGCCAGCTAGTAACTACATATATGTTGTATTTTGTTCTCCCAATTTGGAAGTGATGAAATCTTATTTGCCCTATTTTAATATGAAAAATGAAATTTCACTACTTTAAATTCACGAGAATAAATTACAAGAAATTAATAATAAACTCAGAATAAAAAAATTTTAATTTAAACTAAAAAATTAATACAAATAATCGAAACCATAGCACACAAGTTGCTATTACATTTTTAATAGTGTAAAGGTTCTGAAAATTGAGTAAATATCGAATGTTCTCACAAAAAACCATTGGTCACCATTTCTTCAAACAAAGTCAGTAAATATTTTATTTATTTATAATTTATAAAAGAATGATAGATACAAATGATACATATGACAGCAATGAATGTTAGTCGATGTAACTCATTCCCGCGTATTTATAGTTCTTTTCTTAACTTCTAATTGGTTATTTCACTTATGCGGGAAATTTAAAAAATTAATAATTTGCATTGTATGTACATTGATGTCGCGCACTTTGTGCGCGCTAATTTTTTATTTAGAAAAAAAATAATTTGTCGCTGTTATAACAAATGAATAATAATAATATGTTTACATTTACATTCTATGAGAAAATCGATGGAAATCTGTCTACAGCCTAGCTTTGATTCCATGCAAATATACATGCGAAGTAATACATATATGTATTACTCTGAATGTCGATTTTCTCTGACTGACAAACTGTAAGTTATTATGCCAAATTGAGCTAAAATTAGACAATTGCTGACTAGCCGTAGAAAAAGCGATAGTTAGATTTGAAAAAAAAGTATTGTTTTGATCTATGTACATACGTATACATGCATGTGGTCAGTGGGACGTCGTCATCACACTTTACTCTTTTCAGCATTTTGAAGTAACCTTTAGTATTACTGCCACCGCGATGAGTAGTAGGTTGTAGAATTTCTTTTCTGTCTCTCTTCGTATTCATCGGTAGTATCTGCTAGTTAATTTACTCCCTGTATACTCAATAGTATAGTTGTTTGGTGACATTAAAATCAGAATTACGCTTCTTTGTCTCGTGCACGATTCTATCAAGTGCTCAAATACCGATAAATTAATAAAATAATTAAGCGAAAGTGAAAAAAAGAATAACGCGTTTAAAATTTTTCTTTCTCATTTAATTATATATAATAAGATAAAGTTATTGGAGTAATTAATAGTTATTGAGTTTAAGTGTTTTAATTAGATTTCTTGACTTCTTAACAAGGTGAAGATTAAATGGAGGCTTTAAATAAAAGCAACAAATCAAATAGTTTGGATTCATCGTATGAGGAATAATCTGAATGACTTAGAGTGTAGCAATCAAATGAATAGATTAATTAGATTTTATTATATCATCTTAAGAAATTTCAATACATAAACCTTATATTGTTTAAACAAATTATTTTCATTCTTATTTTTTTTTTGTCTTTTTATTAAATATGTTACACGAGGGTATATAAACAGTTCATTACAATCGTCACTTGCATACAAATCAATGTCAAGAGTTATTGCATATATTAATAAAGAGAATTTGGAGTCAAATTATATGTGTGTATATAAAGAGTAGTCAAAGTCATAATTAATGCACTATAGCTTCTATAATGTATATTAATTTAAACTACTGAAAGAAAGTAAAGAGACGTTAAATGATCGTTTTCATCGTTAATTAAATAAACAATGAATATATCAAAGATGTAAAGGCCAATAAAGAAATCATGATGAAGGTAATGTCTAAATTTTTCCATAACAACTGTGTCGAAAGAAAGAGCTATGAAACTTATTCCAATAAAATAATGATATAATAATGTCTTTAACTAATACTGTAGAATCCATGTATTTTTAATCACTTATAATAGTTTAACTCATGTATTTTTAGCTAGAAATAACAATAATAATATTATAATAATAATTTTAAACTAAATTAGTTAAAAGCAATTAGAGTTGAAAACCCATTGACTCTACTGTGTACATGGGATATTGTGAAATAATTTTGTAAATTATAGATAATTTTGGAAGTTATCAGGAAGATTTTGACATTATCATTGTGCTAAGATATAAAAAAAATTTTTTTTACTTTTTTTTAATACTTTGTTCTTATAACACATCACTGAAAAAATATCTAATTAAAACGTAAGCTAATATAAAAAAAGATAGTTCTTATCTCTCAGGTCTTTCAAACTACAATTCTAATAAATTTATTATGTATGTATATATATATATATATATATATTTCATTAGAAAGATAATCTAACAAGTCATTATCAATAAAAATATAAAGCTTGGAATATTTCTTTAGTAATAATATTTTTCATAATGTACATAAATATAAATAAATATCGAAAAAAGTATACAAAAGTAATGTATTGTTTGACAGAATTTTTACATACATACAAATTGTTTATCATTATTTAAACTTTGAGAATTTTTTTTTTTTTTTGGTTATAGATACAATTGTTGAGTTTAATAATTTATCTATATGGTGGTGTCGTTAGTGCAAGAACTGAAGAAGACCAGGCATCTTCTCCTGCAGCCCACACAGAGATAAGGGTTAGCATTCCACCACCAGAAAGGTGCTTTTATCTTGAGGCTAATGAATGTCCAAAAATAGAAAGTCCTGATAGTTGTCCATGCAAAAGAATTCCAATTTTATCGCATACAAATTCTGAAGAAAATGCAGTTTTTTGTTGTAATTTGAACAGTAAAACTTTTGAGACTGGTTTAACATGTGCAAGTAAGTAATTTTTTTAATAAATAAATGAAATTAACAATAAAATGATCAATTCATACTTCATTAACTAATAGACAAATTCATTTTTAACTTCTTATTGAAAAGTCTATGTTAATGATGACCATTTTTTAGTGCTTATGCATGTTTGTATATAAGTTCATGTATGTTTGTATAAGTGTGCATAAACACATAAACAGAGATATTATCAAAACATTAACTCACCAAGAAGAGAGTAAATCAATATCTTATTTAAATAAATGAATGTGCATCAAAAAGGGCAGAATATAATAAAATATTGTTGTACAATTTGGTTCAGGCGTTCTTTTATTTTAATAAAATCTTTTGAATTTGTTCTTTGTGAAACTAGTGATAAAATTTACTGTATATTAATACGAAATACTTTATATCATTAGGTTAAATCGTTAATAAAAATTTCAATGCAATTCTTTTAGTCGTTCTAAAAATTACTGTTGTATACTTAATTATTTATTTTAAATTATAATGAAGAATTTGTAATTTATTTTCCAGACTTTCCATTAAATGTTTCATACATTCATATTAGAAATACAACTTTAGACACATTTAACGTAAGCGAAGTCAAATGGAGAAGACTGAAATCATTAGCAATCACTGACGGTAGGATTAATCGTATCAAAGGCCAATTTCTTATGATGACACCTACTCATTGTTTAAATTTATCAAATAATGCTCTCATGGAAATTGAAAATAATTCATTTACAAGACTTGCTCAGCTAACAAGTCTTGATCTTTCATACAATAATATTACACATTTACCTGCATTAAATACCATGAATGGCCGGGAGTTCTGGCTTGATATTTCAGGTAAAAATAAGTATGCTATGCCTTTGAGTAAAAGTAAAATCAATTTAGTAAGATTGCCAATAGTGTTTAATTGTGTTTTTTTATTTAGGAACTAATACTCTTTGGTGCCATGATGTTTATCAATATATTAATAAAACTGGTGAAAAACAAATTAACTTCAATCGTGAGAATGAAACTGTTTGTTCAGCTAGTAAAACTTGGCATTGGTTCAATACCACTGAACAAGTTCCATTGAAGCAAGTTCGATACTTGAGCCTGGTAAGATATTGTAACTTAAATAAAAATATTATTTAATTGTTTTATTTCACTGAAAGCTTAGTTAAAATGATGTATGTAGTTACAAACTGAATGTCCAAAAGGAGATAACTGGCAGTGTCATTGTAGTTTTGCACGGTTAGATATTGTCCAAGGACAAAAGCCAATTTTAGCTGTTGAAGTTGATTGCAGTAGTATTCAATTGACGAAATTACCTGAAAAGCTACCACGAAATACGATATTTCTTAATGTCTCCTATAATAATGTAAATACAAAATTTTGTTATGTCTAAAAAAAAAAAAAGACCAAAAAAGCAATGAACTTTAAAAAGAATGATATTTTTATAGATTACGGCACTTGATGATATCAGTACAAATCCATGCTATCAAGATCTCCGTAAATTTTATGCAGATTATAATAACATATCTTCAATAAATAAACTGGAAGGTTCAAAGTTTTCTGATTCTTTTGATTTTCTCAGTCTTCGTTACAACAAACTTAAATCAGTAAGTAATACGTATATAATTTAAAATTTATTCACATACATTTCAACATAAAATGAAGAAAAAAAATCATTGATGTTTGATAAACTAGTTTTTTTGTCTATATTGAGAAAAATTTGAATTAATTTTAAAATTTTAAATTACTACTATTCAAATATTGATTCATTAATATAACTTTTTCAGGTGCCAACATATATTTTATCACCAAATGGTCATGATCAACAATATTTAGGTTCAAGATACGTAAAACTAGGCGGTAATAGATTATATTGTGACTGTAATACAGCCAAACATTTAAAAGCTTGGCTTCAAACTAAAATTTTAGATTCTGAAGACGTTCTTTGTGAAAATGTTAAAGAGAAAGTAATTGATCTTGATTCATCAAAAATGTGCGTATATCCGGGTGATTGGACCGATTATATTTATTATATCATTGCGACTGAAATAATTTTATTAGTAAGTTTAATAACAAAAGTATCATACGATTATTGGATATTTAAAACAGCAGGGTATCTTCCGTGGCCTGCAAATAAATTACCTAAATTACCTTGTGATTGGCTATGTGAAACATAAATTTATCAAACTAAATAACAAAAACTGAATACAAACAAATATATTACAGATATTAAACAAAAAGTTAATTTCAATAAAAGCATGTTGTGAAAAATATTAATATTATTCTAAAAATCGATTTTTTAATCATGTGAAAAATTACTATATTACAAACTGTGTAAATTTATAAAACATGACCAAATGATATTTTATTATGACAATTATTTTTAAAGAATGTAACTTGCGGCAGGATATTTTTACTTGTAAATTAATAAAAGCTTATTGATTGGTAAATTTTAATATTACATTTGGAAACATATAATAAGTAAACTAATGAATATTATTGAATGATATTATGTTACTATTCTTAGATATATTGTTTTTTTTTTTATAAAAAAATAATTTTTTTATTAAACTGACATTTGAGTAAATCATGTAAGCAAAAAATCTTGTTTTAAATGTAATTATTATCAGAACAAGATTTTATTGTTTTTAATAGTTTTGTTTTATTTCTAATTTAATTTCATACTTTATTCTTTACAAAAAAAAATAATTGACAGTTGAAATAAACAAATATAAAATTGTCTCATATATTCACAAAATCTAATCAATTTTTTTGAATAATGTATAATTGATGTTATTGATTATTAAAAATTTCGTGTTTTTGAATTTGAATAAGAATACTCTAGTCGTACAGTATCAATTTTTTAAAATAAATTATAATGAAATGATTATGAATAATAATACTTTTAATACGCAATACGATTAATTAAAAATAAATATACATATTTTGTGATCATTTATATATCTATAATTACAATAAAAAAAATTTCTATTCAATTGTTTTCGTTAATTTTCAGTACATTAAATATATTTAAGCCTTTTGTCTCAATCAATTTTTGTTAAGATCATTTCCTGCATAAATATTAACTAACAATTAATAAAACGTGTACGAATAATTTTTTTATAAATTATTTATTGTGTAATTAATACATTTTACATCCTGAAGATTTTAATTTTTTTCTTCCAAACTTTGGAATTGTGGAAATTGAGTCACGTTTGGGAGCTGAGTGTTCTTTTTTTTTCTTTTTTTCATTCCTATGTTTTTTCATAGCTAACATGTATTCAGGAACATCGCAACCAGACACTCGCATAATTGCTGCAATACTAAAAATAAAAAATATTATAAAGAAACAATTACACTAAATATTGACCGAAAATAAAAAAATACCTTCGTAAATTAATCTTATCTTGTTCAGTAAAAAATGTTATTGCTTTTCCTTTATGACCAGCTCGGCCAGTTCTACCAATTCTATGAATGTATGATATAGCAGATGACGGGAAATCATAATTTATAACAAGATTGACACCTTTAAAATCAATTCCACGACTCATTAACTCTGTACATATTAGAACCCATATTTTGCCTTCTCTAAAACACCTTATAACATTATCTCTCTGCAAAAAATAATAATTTGATTAGGAATTTTATTAAAAATCATAGGTAACTATTTTTTTTCATTGACTATTATTTATACTTATTGTTTACTGTAAATTACTTTACTAATTTATCTACAATAAATTTATTATCATAAATATACACTATCTACTTTATTGAATAAAAAAATCTCACTTGAGTTTGAGTCCTGTTAGCGTGAATGACGTCAACGTTGATTCCATCGTAAATGAGCTCATTAAATAATTCTTGAGCTCTTTCTTTGCTTTGCACGAATACAAGAACTGGTGGAGATATACCTTTACTAATAATGTTTCTGAAAGCAACCAATTTTCCTCTTTCACTTCCTACAAACAATAATTCCTGTTCAACCATATCAGTTGCAGCATTTCTATGCCCAACAGTTACAGTAATTAATCCGTTTAATTTATGTTTACACCAATTAGTAACAATTGGAGTATTGGTTGCACTAAACATTGCTTGGCGTAGATTTTTGTTAGTACAAGCTTTCGAAATTATTTCTAATTGATCTCTGAAACTACGAGGACCATCTTCGAACAGTTTATCAGCTTCATCGATAATTAACCACTCAACATTAGTTAAGTTAATTGTCGGAGGATCTTGGGTTAATAAAAATACCAGCCTTTTAGGTGTCGTAATTAAGATATCAAACTTTTGTGAACTACCAGGACCATATTTTTTATGAGCTTGTTTTATTTTACTGATAATATGAACTCTAAAATTTCTACCTTCGCTTAACCTTAAACATTCTCTATATGTTTGTTTTGCTAGTTCTCTTGTAGGGCTTAAAATTATAGCCCGAAAGCCTTGATTTTTTGGTTCATTTAAATGATGAATTATTGGTAATAAAAAAGCTAAAGTTTTACCCGATCCAGTTGGTGCACAAGCTAAGATTGGTTTATTTTCTAATAAAATCGGTAAAGCTTGCATTTGGATTGATGTAGGTATTGTATAACCACATTTTTTTATATTTTCTATGAGATCCTGACCAACATTATAAGTATCCAATAATTCATCAAAAGCTTCAATTGGTTTAGGAATATGTTGACCAACAACTGAAATACGATGTACGTTCCTAAAGTGATTGATCTAAAAATACAAAATTTTATATTTTTTGTAAAAATAATAAATAAAATTATTGAAACAAAAAAGAAATAGTAATTAAAATTTTAAGCTAAAAAATTTACCTTTTCTTTCTCAAGTTGGAGCAATTTTTCATCAGTCATCAACTTTTGTTTTTTCTTCTTTTTAAGTTTTGTGTCATTAGATAACGGTGAAACTCTATTGAATAGAGTTAAAATACTTTTTTCCTCTTTAAATTTTTTGAATTCTTCGGTCTTTTCAGATAATTCAACATCTTCTTTCCATTTTCTTTTATTTGAAATTATGAAATCTGATGGATGCTTTTTAATTTGTATTTGGTTGTTATTGCAAGTTAATTGTTTCAACTGAAAACCATAAAAGGAATATAAATTTTTAATTAATTATAGATTAAAAACATTAGATGTGAATGAGCCGATAGCTCATATACTAGATATGGCTGAAGCACTTATTATTCGACATCACCATGAACTGCTCCGATTAAATTTATTTCAAATGATAAAAACTCACATTCAAAGTCAGTACATCTATCTGAGAGCTATGTCATAAACAAACAGACCAAGATTTTAAATTGATGACATTAATACATTAAAGTATTATTTTTATACATGTACAAAGATTTTACAATTTTTTTTTTTTAAATGGATTTAAACAAAAACTTGATAATTTAGTAGCGATAAAAGACTTATAGTATTTTAAAATTAAGTTTTAGTGTTAGACAATCGTAATTAATATGCAATTTATCTTTTTATTGAGTTAAGTTTTAAGTTTTATATAAAAAAGAGGTTATATTTAAATGAAATCTTACTTGAAATTTCACAGCATCAGATCGAAAACGTATTTTATCAAATTTCGTTCCTACAGAAAGTTTTTTAAATACATCAAATGTGTCCATAGTTTTATGAATTTTCTCTCAAAATAAGCTTTAATAAATAGAAGAACAATCACGTGTTACATATAAATTTTTAGATATATATAACATATATTTCTCCGTGTTGTTGACATAACTACACTATACGTGACATAAATGGTATATCAATTTGGTATAAGAAGGTATAGGAAACCGCATATATAACCTTCAAAAAATTAGAGACACCATTTATGTCGCGTAGTGTATGTACCAAGCGCAGAAATATATGTAGAATCAGAGAATAGAGATGTATCTATCTCTACCTATCTCTATTCTCTGGTAGAATTGACCATGTGAAGGTCTCTCTCTTTTCTACATTGTATATGTATATACTACATAATATGGTTTACAGTGTAGGAAGTCCTTTATCTAGACAAAATCGATCAATTTGCATTAAACAATTTAACATTATAGGGAATAAATGAATTATGACCTTTTTTTAAATTAATAGAATATATGCAATTCAAATATTATTTTGAATATGATCAATTGTTGAATACAACATTATATTGCAATTTGAAGATAGAATTGAATTTAGTATACATATACATATGTATTTGGTTGATTTTGATTTACTCAGGCTAATATATTATAATAAAAATACGTTTTTTGATCCACAATCATTTACTTTCATTAAATATTATTCTATTATTTAATTTTGTATAACTTTTTCATTATGTTTTAATGTGTAATAAAAAAAATGAACTATTCAAGATTACTACATCTATATATATATATATATATATATATATATATATATATATATATATATATATATATATACACAGATATGTATTTATTAAATTTTTATGCCATGTACACCTGATCATTTCACATTATTATGTTTGAAAACCCATATAATATCATTTATTTTATTAACCAAATAATCCTTACATTAAATGATAAAAATTTTTTTTAGAAATTTACTTATTTATTTCATCGATCTATGACTCAAATAAATGTCGAGAAATTAATTGTAAATATTTCCACGATGATTCATTGAGAGAATGATCAAGAAATTAGAGAAATAATCTTTATTATTAAGTCTCCTTGAATAATTTCAAGCTATTACTTAGTGTTTTATTCTAAAATTAAAGTTAATTTAATTGAAACTTTAAGCGATTATTAAAGCAAAGTAATTAATTAATTATAAAGATTTCGTGGTAATCTTGGAAAAGATAATTCGTCTAATGAACATATACCTATACATGTGAAAAACATGTGTGTGAATTATATTTAATAGAAATTTCTTGTGAATTCTAGAACATGTTAGATGATTCTATCACTCTGTATTTTGCCATCATCGTTTCCGTATTGTACTCCTATCTTTTCAAAAAAATATACTCGTAAAAATTCTATACATTTAATATTTTTAATAAAAAATTTTCATATAAAAACAAATAAATTTTCTTTAATAAATTAACAATTTTTTAATTGTAATTTATTACAGTTAAATGTTTTATTTTCATGAAAATCAATAATGTTACTTCAAATTTGACTTACGTAGTATTTCTATTTGACCAATACCCATTAGCAACAGCAGAAAAACGTTTTCCTATTGGTTGAGAAATATCATGAATAGAAGAATATTCCAGAAGCATCGTTTACTAAGCTGATATATACGAGTGTAACACGTTATCCCATCATTCACGTTGTATACCGTTGAACATTAAAGTTCGTCAATTTTATATAAATTATTACCAAACTTTTTCAAACGAACTAAAAAAGTACGTATCTTTATACATTATTTAAACAATTTTATTCATTAATTAATACCAATATTATCAAAAATAATAATTGTAATTTTACTTTTATTTTTAGTAGCAAAATGACCAAAGCACCCGCCGTTGGTATTGATCTTGGAACAACCTATTCTTGTGTTGGAGTTTTTCAACATGGAAAAGTTGAAATTATTGCCAATGATCAAGGAAACAGAACGACGCCTAGTTATGTCGCTTTTACGGATACTGAGCGGCTTATCGGAGATTCTGCTAAAAATCAGGTCGCAATGAATCCCAACAATACTATTTTTGGTAAGTCATCCATTTTGATTTCAATTCACAAAAGTGTTTTTCCCCCTCATTGGTTGATTCCTCTGACGAAATATTTTCATAGTAATTGAATTAATTTTATAATATACCACTATAATTATTACCACTCTTTTTGTTTATTTATATTTTATAATTATTCTATTGTTTCAGATGCTAAAAGGTTAATTGGGCGTCGGTTTGATGATCCTACGGTTCAAGCAGACATGAAACATTGGCCTTTCACAGTTGTAAATGATGGTGGGAAGCCAAAAATTCAAATTCAATATAAAGGTGAAACAAAAACTTTCTTCCCTGAAGAAGTGAGTTCCATGGTTCTCGTAAAAATGAAGGAAACAGCTGAAGCCTATCTAGGACAGACTGTTAGCAATGCCGTGATTACTGTACCTGCTTATTTTAATGACTCACAACGACAGGCCACAAAAGACGCTGGCACAATTTCTGGCTTGAACGTATTGCGAATAATCAATGAACCTACTGCTGCTGCCATAGCTTATGGATTAGATAAAAAAGCAAGTGCTGAACGTAATGTTCTTATTTTTGACTTGGGAGGTGGTACTTTTGATGTATCAATTCTCACCATCGAAGATGGTATTTTTGAAGTTAAGTCAACTGCTGGAGACACTCATCTTGGAGGTGAAGATTTCGATAATCGTATGGTTAATCATTTCGTTCAAGAATTCAAACGTAAATTCAAGAAGGATCTTTCGACCAATAAACGATCTCTTCGCCGTCTAAGATCAGCTTGTGAACGGGCAAAAAGAACTCTCTCTTCTTCAACTCAAGCTAGTATTGAAATCGATTCACTTTACGAGGGCATTGACTTCTATACATCAATCACTCGTGCTAGATTTGAAGAACTTTGTGCTGATCTTTTCCGTAGTACTTTAGAGCCTGTTGAAAAGTCACTACGAGACGCAAAAATTGACAAATCCCTCATTCACGACATCGTACTTGTTGGAGGTTCTACTCGTATTCCAAAAATTCAAAAATTGCTTCAAGATTTCTTCAATGGAAAAGAACTTAATAAATCAATTAATCCTGATGAAGCTGTTGCCTATGGTGCTGCTGTTCAAGCAGCTATTCTTCATGGTGATAAGTCTGAGGCCGTCCAAGACCTTCTTCTTCTTGATGTTACTCCATTATCTCTTGGTATAGAAACGGCTGGTGGTGTTATGACCGCTCTTATTAAACGTAATACAACTATTCCTACCAAACAAACGCAAACATTTACTACCTATGCTGACAATCAACCTGGTGTATTAATTCAAGTCTATGAAGGTGAACGTGCTATGACCAAAGATAATAACTTACTTGGTAAATTTGAACTTTCTGGTATTCCACCAGCACCACGTGGAGTTCCACAAATAGAAGTTACTTTCGATATTGATGCAAACGGTATTCTAAATGTCTCAGCAGCTGATAAAATGTCAGGGAAAGAGAATAAAATTACCATCACCAACGACAAAGGACGACTCAGCAAAGAAGATATTGAAAGAATGGTGAATGAAGCTGAAAAATACAAGAATGAAGATGAAAAACAAAAGGAAACAATCTCTGCTAAAAACGGCCTCGAATCTTATTGTTTCAACATGAAGAGCACTGTTGAAGATGACAAACTCAAGGACAAAATTAGTGCAACTGATAAGCAAACAGTTCTTGATAAATGTAACGAGATCATTAAATGGCTCGATGCTAATCAATTAGCAGAAAAAGAAGAATATGAACACAAACAGAAAGAGTTAGAAGGCATATGTAATCCAATCATTACAAAACTTTATCAAGGAGCTCAAGGTGGTATGCCAGGTGGAATGCCAGGAGGTATGCCTGGTGGAATGCCTGGAGGAAATATGCCTGGTGGTTCGTTTGGTGGAAGTGGAGCATCTGGTCCAACCATTGAAGAAGTTGATTAAAGTGAAATAAAGGCTGATTTAACTAACATCTAAAAATTTCTTTTTTTATAATTTTTGTTATAATTTCGTCAAGTTGACTCACTAGTATGTTGACATTACTAAGTTGAGACAAAATTCATCAATAAAAAATATTTGATCGTATTACTTATCAGTTAATTTAATTATCTTTCCCCTTTATAATAGTAATAATTTAGTTATATTTTAAAATCAATGTTTTAATATTTATTTATTATTTATTATTGATTAAATTTTCATTAAAAATAATTATTTTCAATAAATAACTACTATTAAATTGTACACATTTCTTTCTCATATATATTTCATAAACTATTATAGATAATATTTTAATGCTTTAAAAGGACTCAAAATAATTTTTAAAAAAATATTAAAAATAAAAAACTTGATAATTTTTGGGTATTGAAATTATTTATAATTTTGAAAATGACCAAGTTTTTTACCGTTTGTAGTACAAAAAATAAAAAAAAATAATTATGTAATTAAATTTCAATTTTCGAATAATGAATAATGATTACGTCTTTGCTTGTACTTTAAAGGAATTTAACCTAATAATTTATCAAAAGAAATTTTTGAAAAGATTTTGATTATTTTAATTGACTTGTAAATAATATTTCTACATATTTTTTATTCATAAATTTTATATACGAAATAATTAATCTCAGGATTTGCCATGTCCATGAATATATTTATTTTTAGCAAAATTACAATTAAATCATTTATAATATTTTGAAAAGTTAAGAAGCACATATAAATAGATTCTTAAAATTATATTCAATCATTATAAATTTCATAAAGGTGAGTTTGATATATATATATATATAGATATTTTTATCAGAAAATAATATTAACAATAAAATATAGCAAATTTACGAAATTTATGACGTTATAACAACTAAGAAGAGTGACATTTTTTCTTTTTTTTCTTTTTTATTTTCTTATGTTTTAATTCATCGTTCCCAAATTGATTGGTTGATTCTGTTTGCTCTAAAGCTTGAGCTATAACATCACCGAAATTTTGACTATAACTTGGAGCTGTGAATTCATCATCATTGCGTACATTGAAATTATAATCTTCTCTTGATTTCGATAATTTTTTTAATGATGATACTAGAGGGCTAATTGATGGCCAGGGATTTAAAGAAGATATTTTTGAGTTCTCATTTCGTAACATTTGAGCGAAAGAAAGATTTAGTTCATTATCATCCACTGTACTCTGTGTTAGACTACTAGCAATGCTTGTTTCTCCTACGGACTCTGATGGTGATAAAATACCAATGCTGAAATTAAGAAAATATTTTAAAAAATTTTTTGTTAGAAAATTTTTAATCATATTTTGATAATAATTACTTAGAAGATTGAAATTCAGGTTGCCAGATCGGAAAATGTTTACGAGATTCAATATAAACATCAGAGACAGAATATTTTCCTATGCGTTTACTTTCCTCAGCATTAATTTTTTTTTCTCGTTTTTTTTCTTCACGATCTCGACGTTTACGTTGACATTCTCTGGCTTGTATTTGATCTTCAAATAGATCTAATATAATATCAGATATCAGTGGTGGTGTTAATTTAATTTCAGCCATTTCAAACATACAAGTCAATGGTAAATGATAAAGGTAACGTAGTCTTTTACGTAAATCTTCTGTGTAACTTCTTGTTTCTTTTTCTAAAAGTTTACCACTTATTATTCGAGGACATTTCTCTAAACTGCCATACTGTACTTCCAACATTTTGACATTCATAGCATGAAGATATATATTTTGACCATCTTCCGCTGATAAAATAATTGTTTATTTATTATTATATATAATTTAAAAAATATTTTTATAAATGATTATTATAATTTAACATAATAAGCAAACCTACCTTGATAAAAGTAGAAAAATTTTGGGGAGTTTTGATTACTTAGTAGTAAATGACCATCTGTTTCATTTTCTTTAATATAATCATTAATACTAATTTTCTCTTGCTGGTGAATATCAATATTATTTTCCACATTAATTTCATCTACCTTTATATCTGACTCTCCAAGATGAACCTTTATTTTTGTCTCATTATTATTACTATTATTATTATATTTATAAAAAATTACTTAATATACCTGCTTTAGTAGATGTTCTTCACGTACGGAAAGTGCTTGAAGAGCTTGTTGAATAAAACAACTTTCAGGAGAATCAAAATTTTTTGCTAATTCTTTTTGAAGTTGTATTTTTTCTCCTTCGATTATTTTTAAAATGTCATCAACATTTGCAAGAAGCAATTTGGAGTATATTTGATTCAGTGGGTTATCGGAAACCGAAAAAAAACTGGGTGGATCTGATGTTTCATTTTCTTCTACTGGTATTGCAAGTAGAGAACCTCTTTTACGACGCATTAACCTCAATGAAATAATATCACCGATATTGATATTAATTTGAGTCACTTCAGTGACACTTTTCAGATCATTTTTATAAACTGATTCATAACAGATTGGACATTTGCGCCAAGATTTATCAGATAATGAAAGATAGTGAAGAATACAGGGCCAACAGTAAACGTGACCACATCGAGTCATTTTTCCTGCTACTGGTGTGCCAAGACAAATAGGACAAGAAAGACTTTCAGTGGTGTAGAGTCTCTATAAAAAAAAAAAGAACCATTCTTTTACATAATCTATAATAAAAATTAGAGAAAATTAATTATGGTATACATTTAAAGTTTTGACAAATCTTTCAAACTTTTTTAAAATATTGAAAATATTACTTAAAAAAAATAATACAATATGATAAAATACAAAAAAACAATGTCTTACGATTTGTTCAATCAGCTTCCAGTCAACGAAGGTGTCAGGATCAACTAGATATACTGTGTAATCTCCACCCTTATTCACGACAAATTGACAGCTATAAAAATAATTAAAAATGATGATAAATAATATTTTACAAATCAACTATTTATGATGAAATATCATTTACTTTGCTTGAAGAAATTGTTCTTTATTATAACGATGTCGTTGAGTAGATGGTAATCCGCGATTGATGCCATTATAATTTGTTGATGATCTTCCATAACTTCGACTTCCCGAATTACTTCCTCGAATCTCACGAGATTCATAGTGAAAATTAAGTAAGTGATTCAAGTTCTGTTTATTACTTCCTGGAACCATCGCTGAGCTGATCTCAGCTAGCTCTTCATTATCTACCTATAACACATGATTAAAATATTATGAATAACTGATCACAATTTGTTATTTTCAATACATTATTATTCATTTTTTTGTAGTTATTTTATTTAAGTCGTAATTGTAATATTTTTAATATAATTTTAAAATATAAAAATATTAATTAATAAAGAAAAAAATATTTTATACACCTCGGAATTCTCCTTTGAACCGCCATAATATTGTCCTTTAGGTTTCGGTCTCTTATCAAAGTTTTTTGTTTTTTGTATACCCTGTTTCCTAGTTTGTTCATTTTTAGAATAGCCACTTGCTCCAGGTAGTTCTCGTTTTTTAGAAATCTTCGGGAAAGTCTTCGTATAAATGACATCTATAAAAAAAGTACCATTAAAAATGAATAATATAAATAAAGAGAACTTATATTAATTGAACGAAATTGTTATTCACGAAATATTTAGGTGGTATGATTTTTTTCTTTCCAAGTACCTTGACCTTTTTTAGAATCAGCAGTTGTGCTCTTGGTAGTAGAGGACGGAGTATATTTGAATTTTTTGTCCATAATCAATTTGGGCTTTTGAGTCAGCAGAATAAATAATAAAATTGTAAATAGAGATAAGCTCTTCTCCGAAGGGAGAAATAATTACTTGGCGCATGTCCTTCATTTTTTCAGTAAGCCATATTCGATTGCAAGGTTACAAAATTAATATGACCTTCAATGAGGTAATATTTTTCCGAAACAGCAAAAAGCTGAAAAAACAACACTGAAAAATTGTTAAAGCGACAATAAATTGATTCGCCTTCGATATAATTTTATTCACCACTCTGTAAGTAAAGTTATTCTACAGTCTCGTCGCTGACGACGAGTTTCCGCAGTAATATGTACCAAGAACTTTTCGATTATATATAGTTGAACTGAGAGAAAAAACAGTGCCTTAGAAGCAGAGAAGAGAGAAGAGAGACCTGCTTAGAAGAGAGATTCGATGGTTTAATCTTGACTATATTATAGAAGATACCAGCGCGCTAAATCTTGCATTTTACGGACATTGTTTATAATACTGAAAAAACGCGGAAAGTTTAACAGATATGAAAATACTTATACAGTTAGGTAAATCCGAATGGTTCAGATAAACTTGAATAAAAAAATAAAAAAAGTTAACATAATTTTTTTAACCTAAAAAAATCATACCAAATGTAATTCAATATTGTTTGTTTGAAATATAATTGAAAAATTTTTGATAATTTTGAGTTCATAAAAATTTCGTATACAAACTCATTTTTAACCGTTGTAGGTAGCGTAGTATGGATGTATGTAACAGAGTAGTGTAGTCTGGTAAGACAGGGGTCACTTTCTGTAGATTCTATCAGTTGATGGAAAAATTAATTGTTTCATTTGACTCAACTATAATTGTAAAGGTAGTTTTAGAATTTAGTATTCCATAAGGTAATATAATGGTAGAAACAATTGAAATTCAAGAATATTATGAAAATTATAAAAAATTGAATATTTCTATTTCGAAAAGTACGTATGTAAATCCATTTCTTATAAAAAATATCAAAATAATACATTAAAAATATCGTAATCTCCTTCTTCAACGAATATTAAATAATGTTTCAGATGATAAATTAATATTAAAAGAATCTCAAAGTTGGAAAACAAGTTTTTTACCTGGATTATCTTATTTAAGGCATTTACTCAAAGAAGTTTTTTTGCCTCAAGGATTTCCTGATAGTGTACATCCTGATTATGTTTCTTATCAAATATGGGATACTATACAAGTAAGTTATCAATAAATAAGAACTGTTTAAGATATTTATAATTATTATTTTAATACATTTCAAATAAATGTAGGCATTTGCCAGTACAATTATTGGAACATTAACAACTCATTCGATCCTACAAGGAGTTGGTGTTGGAAAATCAACAGCAACTCCTTTAGCTGCAGCAATTTCTTGGATTTTAAAAGATGGTACAGGGATGATTGGTCGTATTTTATTTGCTTGGTGGAAAGGGTAATTATTGTAGAAATTTCAAACCATAATACCTTGAATTTATTATAATTTCTTTTAGATCTGATCTAGATTCTCAAAGTAAAAAGTGGAGACTTTTAGCTGATATTTTAAATGATATTGCAATGGGAATTGAACTCGTACTACCTTATTTTTCCCAAACTTCAATAACAATATTACTCTGTATTTCTACCAGTATGAAATCCATTGTTGGTGTTGCTGGAGCAGCAACTAGAGCAGCTCTGACTCAACATCAAGCATTGACTAACAATTTAGCTGATGTTTCAGCTAAAGATGGAAGTCAAGAAACTTTTGTTAATTTAATAGCTTCTGTTATGGGGATTCTTATTCTTTTAATCATTGAAAATTCGTAAAAAATTTTTTAACATTATATTAATATCTAAAGTTTTAAGCTTGAATATAAAAAATTTATTTTCAGGTATACACGAGAAATTTACTTAATTTTGGTATTTATACATATTTATGCCAATTATTCAGCAGTTAAATCTCTAAGATTAAGTACCTTAAATGAAGACAGATTAGTGATACTGTTAAAACATTATTCTTTAACCAAAATATTATTAGATACAAAAAAGATCAATAGTGAAGAATCTTTATTATTTTTTAATAATACAAGTAAGAATATTTATTAAAATTTTTACAATTTTCTAGAAAATGACTTTATTGAATTATTAATTCATTTTCATTATCTTCATCAAAATTTTAGCAAAAGAACTATGTGGATTTGATATTAAATTAGGAATTTCCATCTTTTCTATTTTGAAAAATCAAAATCAAGACTTTATAAAATATGTAAAAAATATCATATTACATAATCAGAATCACGCATATCTAATTGTACCTGATTATCGACAAAATACAATTTACATAAGTTTCAAACGTAATGTAAATCCTATTGACATTTTAGAAGCCTATTTTAAAGCATTTTTTTATGGAAATGCAATAAAAAAATTCTTAACAAATGAACAAAATCGTTTAAAAAATGATTCTTTATTGAAGTACACGCAAAACGAAGGTCATTTTATACTATCAAAAATATTAGCTCTTGAAAATTCTCTCAACAAAGAATTTCTGGAATGGTATGAATTATTGAGAAAAAGTGGTAAGTTTGAAAAAAATTCTTCTTTTATTATTTGATAAATTTAAAATCAAATTTTTTAGAATGGAGTCATGAACATCATCTTTTACCTGTAAAATGTTGGCGAGGAATTTGGAGTGTAAAGAATTGAGTTTATTTTTTAACATATATATGTATGTCTATATATATGTATATGTATTATCTTTTGATGTTTTATAAAAATATGATATAAAATTGAATTTGTGCACTATTATTTGACTTGGAGCCTTAAGTTTCTTGCTCAAATTTAGAACCAGTTTGAGATAAATGTTTTATAACATCTACCCAATCCCATCCTCGGGATTTTTCACCTTTACCATCAGTTTTATTCCATTGACGTCTTTTTTGTGCCTTGGTAAGAATTTCTTTCTTTGGTTTTTTCATCGATTCCTATAAACAATTGAATAAAAAATATTAAAAGGAATAAATAATGTTTCAAATGTACGTATTCAAGTAAGAAATTATATAAATAGATGAAATATCAGAATTTATTAAGCCTAATATTTACTTTTTGTATCTCATCTCCTATAGTTAATTTTGAAACTTGAGCATTGAGTCCAACTATTGATTCCGGTTGATCTTCTATAAGTTGAATTAAATTTTCTTGAACAGATTGAAATAATGTGTAAGTCATTGCACAACCTAACCATTGTTCAGCTTCTGCTTCTGTATGAGCAACGATTTTATTTTTTACTGATGATATTCTTAAAAAAAAATAAATAATTCTGTGATGAATAATCATTTTATTTTTACTGATTGACATAAAATGAAATTTAATTAATTATACATATGTTTATTGTAAAACGTCTCCATGCTGATTTTTGGTTTTTCTGTAGGATAATTTTCTCCCCAACAGATTTCCAAAAGAAAAGATCGTGGATCATCGTCTTCTCCGTACTAATAAACGTCCGAATTTTCATATAAAATAATTAATCTCTAATAATATTACTACTTTTTAAGATTAAATTTGTGTAAATGAAGCGAAACCTTGTATTGATAAGTTGTAGGAGTAAGTTGTTTAAAAGCTGTATCACCTTCATAAATAGACAATAAAACTTCTCTTTCTTCTTCTTGTAGTTCAGCATCGGTCATTTTTTAGAATTGAATTCATTCTATGTAATTAAACTGTGAAAATAATTTTTTTCCAGTTGATCTAATGATGTAATCTCCTACCACCGTTATTTGCCCCCTTCTACCATATATTCTACGTATTGCACAAACGCACAAAAGTTCCTGAACAATTTTTGGATGTTTTCGATTTGAAGAAAATGTTAGACAATACAGTATCGAACATTAAAAAATGTAAGATTGGAAACTGAATATGAATAAAAATCATTTCCATCGTCGATAATTGCTCATAAGATACATATCAGGTATTAATGTTCCCGAGTGACCTCTTATGGGAATATAGGATATTCAACCATGAATCATCATAAGTCACAATTAACAATAATAATAATTTATTAATAATAATTAATTAACTTTGGCAATTACAAATTATATAATAGAAAGAATGAAACTGCATTAGCTACATACGTGGGGTGTGTTGAAGATCACGCTTCAGAGTGGCCAACCGCCTCGGCACGAGGAACTAGTGCTTACTTTCGCTGGCGGCGCCTGGGCACACTACTTGCGCTCGCGTCATTCAGTCGATCAAGTAGGGAGTCTGAATCCCCCACACTCTACATGTATAACCTGTCTTCTACAGATAGCATAAAGAAATATTTAGGCACACCAAACTGGGTGTTTTCCATTCAGAAAACGCAAGCGAGTTTGTGTCTTTTATGGGTGCTTTCCATTTAAGAACACAACGAGGCACTGTGTTACAATGGGTGTTTTCCATTTAGAAAATGCAAGCGAGCGAGTTTGTGTCTTTTTTGTGTTTTCATCTAGGGAAAAAAAAGTTCAAGTTTGTACCATCAAAAAGCGCTAGTAATTTTTTGATTTACACAAAATACATAGTTTCTAACCTCTGGAAAAGTTACTCTTTTAAAACATTGTGTACATAAGTCTAAAAGAATTCAAAAATGTTTTATTTTCTGAAAAAAATATCAAATCGCACTAAAAATTCTATCAATTAATATAATAATTTTTTGGATAAACTTACTTTTTTCTTGATTATTCATTTTGAGCACATGCAACATAAAAACCTGTTCGAATTTGTCTACTTAAAATAATGCCATCTACTTATTCCTAACTAAACTTTTTTTTTTACTAGGTGAAAACACAAAAAAGACACAAACTCGCTCGCTTGCATTTTCTAAATGGAAAACACCCATCGTGTAAATCAAATTCGCGCTAGTCGAGGTATTATTGTATTATACTACTAATAATATTTTTGATAGTATAGAGCAGTAGTTTTTATTAATAAAAATTCTGAAATGTTTAAAGTGGAAAAAAAGTAAAAATTGAATTTTTGTCAAGTTTTGTTTACTTCAGAATTTTTGAAATTTAAGTTTTATATGTTGATAATTATCATACAATACATTTAAATATGATAAATTATTTTTTGTGTTTTATTGTTTTATAAAAAAGATCCATCTGATATTTATCAAATTCAGGATTTTTTACTACGATATATTTCCAGTGTAACTTCTCAATAAGTAGTGTAGTTGAACCAATGAAACAACCTACTCCTAGAACTATAAGAGCTCCATAAAGTTTTTTAAGATCCATTAGAGCTTTTGGTGCCACACTTTCTGTTTTGATTTCTGCAATCTTAGACCATTCCATTACGTCACTTAACCACTTCTCCACTAAACCAGTTTCTATAATGTTTCTTATAATTTCATCAACTATGGGTTTAAGAGGAGAATTTTTGTCCATTCCAATAGAAATAGGCATGTGAATGACGCATTCTTTCATAATATGTAAGTCCCGGTCGATAATTAAATTTTGATTTTGCTTTATTGCTTTTTTTTTCTCCATAGCATTCAACAATTGTCTTTTTGCACGAGCTTCTTTTAAAACATAAACACTTTCATAATAACCATAAGTTCCATTAGCAACTCGTGCAACCGCATCCTCTTCATTATTAATTATTTCAAATTTTTCACCAATTTTATTTAACTCAATATCTGAAGATAGTATGAATGGTTCTTTTTTATTTTCACCCCAACTCCCAACCGTTATTGAACTCTTTGCTAGCTCAGTGAATGTGTCTATGGTAACTCTGATAACATAAAATTAGAAAAAACTTGAGAATAAAGAATATGCTATCTGAATAATCTTTATAGATATTCATTCTTTGCAAAATGTTAATTTTATTTTTTATTCATTGAATATTCAATTTTTTTTTACCTTCCAATAGGATTAGCCAAACTTGCAGTTAAACTAGCCCGATAAATAACAGTTACTAAGATGCAATAAAGCCACCACCAACCTATAAATACTCTAAGGGCCCAAATCTCAGGAAGCTTAGGTAGAGATACTTGTAACAGAGTGCTATGAGTGTAAAGTAGAGAATTTTGTATATCAGTAAATAGTGCCAAACCTTTAACTTCATTATTTGTGCCAATTAATGATTTTTCATTATTTACAACTTTTAGATTTTTTGAGTCTTGATTCTCATACAATTTAAATGGCATTATTTGATTTTGATAAAATAAAGCAAAAAGCCGAAAAGTAAATGCAACTAAAAAGAGTATCAAAATAATGGCAATCCAGCTGTATAATCTAAAAAAAAGAAAAACTTGATGTAATAACAAAAATAATATGAAATAATTTTGATTTATAATATACTTTAATGGCACGATTAAAAGTTTCCAAGAATTTTCAGTTAATGCTTCGGGAGTAAGAAAAGTAAGACATTCAGTATTGTACGGATAAGACAGTTCTAAAAGTCTATAATGCTGAAGAGTATAATAAAAATCGCCAAGTAAAAATGCAGCTTTTGCCGTAATAGCTTCACCAAGAAGACCACTATAACTTCCATTGCTGTCAGGTGTTCCCCATTTTGAAGTTTCTATATCACTGGGTCGATAGTAGATTGGTTTGAAATTCAATTTTTGTGATAAAAGTCTTATGATCTGCAAAATAGTTTTGTTCGGAAATTGCAAAATGTAACGTTTATTATTTTATAAATGAATGTTTAAAAATAACTTCAAATTCAATTCCTAAAGCTTTATTGGCTGCATGATGATATCCTTCATAGAACATCCGAGAATATTTAGTTACGGCTGGTATGTGTTCAAAAATAGCTACTCTGAAATAATTGATAAAAATTATTTTATGATTATACAAATTATTGATTTTTTAAATGACATTATTTTTCTTTTAATACTTGAGTTTTTTATTTTGAAGATCTTTGAAGCTGTTTAATTTCTTAAATAAATTTTTTTTCTTATGACGAAATTTTCCTTTATACCACGTATTAGCATAATAAGTTGTGATTAAATTATCAGAATAAATAGGAAAGCGAATCGTTTCTAAATTAAAACATTCATTCCTTATTCGTTCTCCTGAACGTACATTCAAATTATTAAATATACGAATAAATATAGAATTTGTTATTCTATTCCATAAATATTTCATTTGTGCAGTAAACAATCGAGTATCATGGATTAAGAGAAATAAACTTTGTGTATTTAATAAGCGTTCACTGAAACATTATTGAATACCATTACTTATTTGAATAACTTTGCATTAAAATATCATAGTATGAAATATTGATATAATTATATTTACAAATAAGATAATTAAAATTTTTTATTAATGTAAGAATAAAAAATGATATCAAACTAGTATGATAAGATAATTTTTATATAAATATATATGCTCTTTGAAATTCATATATAAAAATATTTTTACAATAATTTATTAAATGAATAAATGAATAAAGCCAGAAATAAATAATAAAAGTAGTAACTACTAAAAAAAGTTAATGAGAAACATTGTATAAGTCAATTTATTGAATGCAAAAAACCTTTCAGCATATTGAAGAAGTCGATTAACTTGACAGCCATTGGAAATAAGAATAACATAAGCGTCACAAGCAGAATTTTTACTTGCTATTAATGTTCTGTTGACTTTTTCTTTTGGAGGACTGAATTCTTCATTTTCTTGTAAGTTTATCTAGTGAAAGATATTTTTTAAAATAGATATGTGTAATAAAACAATTTTTTCTGAAATAAACGATAAATTTTTTATAATAAAATAGCTTAACATCAAAATTACTGTAAAATATGAGGTTAATTTTTCACTCATCCAATAATACTGCAATAAGCGATTGTAAAATGGATCTATTATAAAAACTATACAGTTGCTTCTTCTTGAAATTTCTTCTATTACTGAATTTATCATATTATTCAAGGGCTCCTCAAATTTTTCAGGCCATTTATCAATCATAAAACTTGAAACATAAGTTAAAATATTGTTTATTCATATGGAGGAAATATAAAATATTGAATACCTTTTAGAACTTATTATTAATTGAACAATTACTAATAAACTAATAAACATTTTCATTAACAGTATGATTGTAATTTTATCATGAATTTAAAAAAAAAAATTATTATTAAAAACAGTTAAATAGATTGTTTGAGAATAGTTCAACTTAATACTTTACTTGTTCAATGTTTTTTTGTTAAGTAAAGACAAGAGAATCCAATGATAATACTTCAATGTATATTGATATTTGATAAAATTTATATTGTTTTTATTTTTACAAATTCCTATCCAATGATGTTTCATGTTACAGAAAAAAAATAAAATGAGGATGATGAAAAAATTAGTTGGTGAACTTCCAAAAGGTGGCCCATTAGAAATTTATAGAAAACGTGCAAGCTTTGATTGGAAAATGTTTAAATTAAACATCTTTAATCAAGAGGACCTCGAATATGAAGTAAATTATTTATTTATTTTTTGATAAGAATAATCAGTAGTTCATTAGACAATTTTAAAATGTGTCAGTTATGGATAATGAAAATAAATGAAATTATTTATATTTTTTTGGTCTCTAGAACAAACTTTTCAAACTTATTGAATCTAGGCCAGAGTTTCATAAACCTAAATCTTATCTCTCTATAGATGAGGATCGAAGGAGATGTTTTAACCAAATTAAACTTCTTTTCGAGAACGATTTTATTGTGAGTATTAAAAAAATTAAAAAATTTTGTATAAAAGAGTTATTAAATAAGTCAAGTTTTTAATTTATTTTATGTAGAAAAGAGAAAATATTCCAATAAATTCACTTTTTTTCTACAATTCTTCACTACCTGTCATCATTGGTATTCTTTACATGATGACACCTTCAGTCGTCTTTACTTTGGGTACTGAAAGACATTTAGAATATTTTAATAAATTTTATAGTGGTGAAGTAAGTATACTAGTATTCAACAAATTGTAGACAATTAGATAAGGATTTTGATATAAATACACATATTTAACAACTTTCTCTATTAAAAACTAAAAATATAACTTTCGATATAGTAGTAATTTGATAGGTAATTATTTTTAGTACAGATGTTGTTTTGCTTTAACTGAAGTTTCTCATGGTACTAATGCTAAAGGCATGAGAACAACAGCCAAATTCGACGAAAATTCGCAATCGTTTATTCTTAACACTCCAGATTTTGAAGCTGCAAAATTTTGGATTGGAGGACTTGGTATACACTTGAATAACCATAATATATTTAATGAATATAATACAATTTACTATCATCTTTTTTTAATATTATTTTTTAATTTAATATTGCAGCACATCAAGCTACTCATGCACTTATTTTCGCCCAACTTATTACTCCGGACAATACTAACCACGGTCTCAATATTTTCATAGTTCCCATAAGAGATCCACAAACAATGATTCCATATCATGGAGTATCAGTAGGTGATATGGGTGAAAAAATAGGTCTTAATGGTGTTGATAACGGTTTTGTACTATTTAATAATTATAAAATATCGAAAGAAAATTTGCTCAATCGGATGGGTGATGTTACCCCAGATGGAAAATTTATTTCGCCTTTCGAAGATTCCAATAAACGATTTGGTAAATCATTTTTTCGTTGTTCAATTTATCGTTGAATAATTAATGGAAAAAATTTTATTTAAAAAATTCAGGTGCGTCTTTGGGAGTTCTTTCACTTGGTCGTGTTACTATCACTAACATTTGCAGTAAATATAGTATCTTGGCTATGGTTATTGCTGTAAGATATTGTGCTGTCCGAAAACAATTTGGTCCTTCCGATAAAGAAGAATGGCCAGTTATTGAATATCAAGCCTTGGTGAATAATTCCGTTTAAATTAACATCTTTTTCATTCAAATTTTTTATATTTTTATATTTGTGATGAATTTTTTAAATTTTAGTATGGAAGATTAATGCCATTATTGGCAGCAGTTTTTGCTATTCACATATTTTCCACTGATTTTTTATCACGAGCTAGACAATTTCAAATTCGTATGATTAATGCTCACCATGAAGATAAACGTCAACTAGCTACTGAAGGTCTAGAATTTCATGCAATGTCGTCTGCAACTAAGCCATTATGTACTTGGACTGCTCGAGACATTATTCAAGATTGTAGAGAAGTTTGTGGAGGCATGGGTTATTTAAAAGGTTTAGTGATGAAATATTTATAGTATAAAAATCGTTTGAAGTTCGATATTATTTACTAAAAAAATAATTTAATAAAATATTGATGTGTTTAGTTTCTCGATTAGGAGATTTAAGGAATGACAATGATGCAAATTGTACCTATGAGGGAGAAAACAATGTTTTAATTCAACAAACTAGCAATTGGTTACTGAATTTATTCCATTCCAGGATGAAAGGTAAATCGATTCAATCGCCACTTGGATCAATTGATTTTATTATTGATAGCGAAAATGTTTTAAAAGATCAATTTAATTGTACAACTATTGAAGAAACGTTAGAACCCAAAAGTGAGTTATTAATCAATTATTTGAACTGGAAAAGTATTATTTTAAAATGAACAATGTACATGTTTTTAGATCTACTCCGATGTTTTCGATGGCTTGTTTGTTATTACATGACCCTAACTCACCAACGAGTAAAAATTTTAACCAAAGAAGGCAAAAATCATTTTACAGTAAGAAATGAAAGCCAAACCTATTTTGCTAAAACATTATCCCTTATATATGCAGAAGTAAGTGTTAAAACAAAATTTTTTTTAAATTTAAATTAGTTAAGATTATTTTGATTAAAAATTACAGCATATAGTTTTTAAAAGTTTCTTTAATAAAATAAATGATGATAATTGGAATCACAAAGAAAGAAAAGTGCTTACAAAATTATGTTCACTTTATGGTGCTTGGGTTCTCGAACGACGATTTGGTGATTTATATAGTGGAGGATTTGCACATACCACTTCCAAAATGGACTTATTGCTTCGTGAAGGAATAATTAAACTTTCAAAGGAGCTTGTTGACGAAGCTGTTGCGCTAGTAGATGTTCTTGCTCCACCAGATTTTATTCTTGATTCTCCGCTAGGGATGTCTGATGGCAAAGTTGGTTCTTTGTTATTTATTTTACAGTATTCCTTAGTAGCCAAATTAACGTAAGACTGACAGCAGACTTGCGTATATCGACCTAAGTTTATCATTTACGTATGTATCTGCCGTTTTTCGAAAACAGACAATCGTAAGATTTTTATCTGGAAATTTAACGTCAGACTATGAATAGCAATATAATGTAGAACAGAAACAGAAGTACGTAAGTCTGACGAAAATTCTTAGGTCAGACCTGGCTACTAGAGAATTTTTTTAACATCATTACATAATTAACGCTTTTTTTATTTTTCAGGTTTACGAGCATTTAGAAAAATTATTACTAGAAAATGAAAACAATTTTAAACGACCCGCTTGGTGGTCTGAAATGATATCCAAGCTATAAATATAAATTTTTATTGTTGCTTACAAAAATTGGTTAAATCATAAGAATATGTCTTCTCTGTGGGTGCTTCCTTTTTAGGAACACAACCAGACACTGTGTAAAATTATGTTCAACATAAGCGTTTCATTTAGAGACACAATTATGTACTAATCAAAAAGTTACAATTAACATATTCCTATTGAACATAAAATTATATAAAAAATTACAATAAATGTATCATAACTATTATTTTTATACTGAAAGATTTTAAACTAAAAAGTTGTATAAATATATTAATATATCAATATATAATGTTTGGAAAATCTTATGACAATTTTGACTAATCACATTTGTTTAAAAGATTACCCGGGAAAAAATAAAATAGATCTACATTGATCTACTCAGATCCTTGTTTAATGGTTTAAACAAATAACCATGAATGTTTTTCAACGAATTGTATAATTTTCCACAATGTGAAATTAAATTACATGTAATCTAACTGTCTAATTAGAAAAGTAATTTTGAAAAATTATATTCAACTTTCTGATAAGTATAGCTTTTTTGGCTAAGTGCAGAAAAGAGAGAGTCGTTAATAGTTCTTTATTTATGAATATTTTTTTCATCCTATCATGAGGAGTATGTTTTCGATGTTTGTAGAAAATTATATAATAATTTAACGAAAAATAAATACAGTGAATCTTTGTATTTAAATACTTGACTTTAATGATTTCAGGCACGACTACGGTTTCCGTGGCGCCGCCATTTGAAGGTGTCTTTAGATAGATTGACCGAAAATAAATCGAAAATGAAGAATAAAATTTTTCGATATCTCGCTTTGTTTTCGAGATATCGAGGTTCAAAGTTTAAAATTTCGAAACACGTATATTATAGGATTCCTCAATAATTTTACATTACCAATCATTTGTAGCAATGAGAATAATATAATTTTTCTGTATTTTTTAATAATTATAAATAAAACAATGTTAAAAACAATTTTTCAGATACTTTTTTTTAAATTATTTCAATATTTTCATATTGTACAACAGATGATACAATCATTGATCGGAATATTTTATCTGATTTTAGTATAGTAATTAGCTAGCTCAGTCTAGAAGTACGACAATTCTACATAATTTGGAGCTAGTTGACAGTTGGTTCTGCCTGAAAGCCACGGATTGGGGTATGCTACTATCCACATGAGACAATTCTACATAATTTGGAGCTAGTTGACAGTTGGTTCTGCCTGAAAGCTACCAATCTTGACACTATCTTATTCTAATGAATCAGTTAATACCTTCACGAGTTTTTTTCCCTTACTTTTCGATGTTAATTTTTGATTTTTGCTGCTGATCTTTTTGCAAAGTATAAAATGGTAATTTCCAACGTTATTTGTAATGATTCGCGCCTATACTTTGTCATAAATTACCCCCAGGAATCGATTTTATCGACCGTAGTTCTAGTGCAGTCTATTTTTTCGCTTATCTATATATAAAAAGTTTGAACCTCGATATCTCGAAAACGAAGCGAGATATCGAAAAATTTTATTCTTCATTTTCGATTTATTTTCGGTCAATCTATCTAAAGACACCTTCAAATGGCGGCGCCACGGAAACCGTAGTATCCCTTGATTTCACGTATTTTTTTAGTTGTTTACATAACGGAGTTTTATGGAGATCGCACTTTATGAACAATTATTATCGTCTTCGTCATTCATACACCCAAACGCATAAATGCCTGGTTCATACCTCAAAAGTAATTACCGACTGAGATAGATTTTTTTTTGAAATAAACTTTCTCATCATAAATTTTTAAATCATGGGTCATATTTAAAATGATGAACCTGAGTAATGAAATCACTAAATTTAACAAACTCATTATGTTTTATGAGTTGTAATTATTTTTTTTATAATTAGAAAATCAGCAAATACTAGTGAAAGTAAAAATTATCTACAGAAATTTGATAGAAAATAAATAATTTATCATTTTTTAATGGAGTTCCATAGCTGTCATCTTAATCTTATATGATGAAAAATAAAACATTAATTATTTATACTTTATCAAGATTTCGTAGATAATTTTTACTTTAACCAGTATTTGCTGATTTTCTAATTATAAAAAAAATAATTACAACCCATAAAACATAATGAGTTTGTTAAATTTAGTAATTTCATTACTCAGGTTCATCATTTTAAATATGACCCATGATTAAAAAATTTATGATGAGAAAGTTATTTTAAAAAAAAAATCGATCTCCGTCGGTAATTACTCTTAAGGTATGTACCAGGCATTTATGCGTTTGGGTGTACTTATATAGCGTGCATTTTCGTGAAGTCCGTCAGAGCTGTTTTTGATATAATTTTATAGTTTTTGCGCAATTCAATCTAAACTTAAAAAATTCAAGATTAGAAAGTCAATATAAAAAAAATGATCACTGCGATCGGTAATAACTCTTATGGTACAAGGAAAGCCGAGAGTAAATTCTATACTCCAGTACTGAAAAATATTTCTGTCTATAGTTCCATTCAATAGCGCGCTGTATTTCTCTGTTTATAATAAAGGAATAAAAATATTTCTATATATTCCATATTCTTAGGTTCAATGTGTTTATTGTGGACGATTCTGTCATTTTTTTTATACAGACTCAATAATTAATTTTCATTAGAGAAATTAATTCGTTTTAGTCCGTTCAGTAGTCTTAAAAATCATAATTTTTGAAATCAAATAGGTATCAGTAGCAGCCTGTTAGTGGGAAACTAATTTTTTAAAATATATTAACTCAGTTCTAACCTTAGTCAATCTTATTTACTACTCCAGTTAAAATAACTGTCACTTATTTAAAGTCAATTGATAAAATTTATTTTTACATTACATAATTTAGACGCTTAAATATTTACTCATGTTAAAAAATGAATCGTCGTGACAACTTAAATTCTCAAGATGAAAGTTTGCATTTGATGAAAAACTGGAAATCAATTATAACCTGTAAGTTTACATAAAAATACCATTTTTATAGGTAAAATTTTTAGTTTTTATAAACTACGTTTTAAGTAATTTTATCAATTTAAAATTTAGATGCTGGAAATGACTCGCTGTTTTCAACTATACAACAAAATTTAACGCACAGCATATCATTAGATGCAATCGAGTGGCGTAGATCTTTTGGTCGTCCTACGAAGCACGTGAAATTAAAAGTAGATTTCTTACGATTTTCATTTGAATTGATTAAAAAAGGAAAGCAAAATATGCTGACAGGTCAACCAATACTTCATACGTATTGGACCGACTGTTCGGTATGTCATAAAAATTATAGACTATTACAATTCTAATAAATTGAAATTACATGACATCTCTAGTAGCCAATCTTAACGTAAGAATTTTCATCATACTTATGTATATCAATTCCGTTCTGAATCAAGTTGCTATATACTGTCTGACATTAAATTTTCTGAGGAAAATCTTGCGGTTGTCTGCTTCGTACGTAAGTCTAACGTCAGTTTTACGTTAATTTGGCTACTAGAAATTATACAATAGTACTTTAATACTATTAATTTTGTGATTGTAGATTCTTGTAAGGGGTGATAAGGAGAGCATTTGTGCAAATTTTTAATACAGAAAACAATAATTACTATTGTTTACTTAGTTCAAAATTCGGCAAATTGTGTTGTTTCATCTTTCACTGCTTACATAGCAAGAACGGTGATAAAGATGAAAAAAAAATTCGCGAGAGCACCTGTTTATTGTAGACAGGTAAAAATGCTTCGACAGAATATGTCGTTGAGCACCTTTTTAATTAATATTTAAAAAAAAATCTTTCTAATGTTAAAAAAAATCGGAAAAATTTTTGGAGCATTCAGAATTGTTTTCTAAACATTTTCCAATTTAAACTGTGGAAAAATATTAATTTTGCGATTTTTTGAATTATCTGAAGCGTTTTTTTAAAAATCATTTTTGTGAACTTTTACATCCTTATATCTTTTCAGTTTGGGGGCATATTGCTGAAAAAAATGAAGAAAAAATTGTTTTATACTCTTCATGGAAAGATATGAAACTTCGTCGTGTATCATTTTTTGATTATACAATAACTTTATTCCCAAAATAACAGTAAAAGAATTCAGAAACAACGTTGCACGAATGCTCTCCTCATTACCCCCT